>OY740775.1:27461628-28065915 GCA_963513935.1 Aphrophora alni
ATAGGGCCTAGACTTCGCCATTTTGAAACGTTTGGATGTTTTGAAAAAAAAAGAAAGAAAGAAAGTTTAATATGTGGGGGCTCAAAATATGGGTTTAGGCCTTCACGTATAAAGTTTTTTAGTCTGATTTTTATGAAATGTTGATAATATTTATGGGTTTTGAAACTCATGCAAATTGTTATGAGTTAAAAAATATATAAATTTTACTTCATCCCCAAAATAAAAAAAATATCGTAATTTTGTACTGAATGAAATCTGTAAAATTGCATTATTTATGTGTTTAAGGTACGAGTTTCGAATTTAATGTATTTTGTTCTTTATTGAAGCATAATAAAAATGTGTATCAATAGATAGATATTATATTTATTAAACGAGCAAAATTAGAATCAACTCTTTTTTTAGTTAACAACAAAATATATACAAAATTAAATTTCAAATAAACCAACTACCATGTCTATGTAAATGCATATTTGTTTAAAATAATATATTTATAAAAATAACAAAAATATCTTTAATTATAACCAAATTATAATTAAAATTATGTGGAAAAAAAAACATAATTCAATTTTACTCCCTCTAATGGAAACTGTTGCATTGATCATGTATTTATTCAATTATTTTTTTTAATTTACAATTATTATCTTATCAATAATAATTAAGTATTGCTAGGACATAAATAATAATCTCAAATGATTATCCACCCCCCTTCCCTCCTCTATTTCTATAATCTATTTGTTCATAGATTTATTTAAAAACAATTAGGTGTAATCTAACAATATTTTGATATTTTGCCTTAAAACTGTAGTTTTTGTAAACAAGTTATACTAATAAACACATTAATATAAGATGAAAATATTACTTTACAGTTCTCGTTTCAGAATTCCATTTTTATTTTTAACATTTTTATTTGTTACAGGACACTGCTATGGCAGAAGGAGAAGACGGGGTGAGCGTAGCGTGGGATTTGAATTCAATCAAAGAAGAAGAATTTGAAAAACATGTTGTATACATCGTACCGGATCTACCGGTAGACTCTGAGAGTCCCAACAGAGCTGAGAAAACATTGCCCAGGAACCTAGTCCTAAAGCCTTCGCAAGCATTGAGTGATGTAAGTAGTCATTTGGAAGGGGAGCTTAACATTAAAAAAAACTAACAATATTTAATTATGCTTTTACTTAATTTTATATATTATAGTAAAAGAGTTTTGTAACAAGTTAAAGAAATCATGAAATTTATCTTCATAGAAATATTTATTTTTATGTCAAATAAAAAAAAAAGTAGTCTTTTCAAACCATGTAGTTTGGCCGACCATTGGGCTGAAGCAAAAATCGATGTTGCTATTTTTTGGTACTTGAGATAATTCCAGAGTTTTCTCATTTTAAATTTTTTTGAAAAATTCAAATTTGAGGGTCATATACTATAAAGTCTAAACATAAAATTTCAATTTGTCATACTGGGATGTAACAATTTTCATAAAATGTAGCGCTTGAACAAAACATATATCTTCAAAAATGGCAGTTATCTTCTCATATCACCAGAATCTGAATATTATTATTTATGACAATTGACAGTGCCAAATTTTATTTTGATTGTAACTTTTGAACAATTTTTAGGGAGTAAGCAACAAATACTTGTTTTCTTAAATTTATATATTTTTATTGGTATGTGAAAAATGTATGTTATGTTTAATTCTAAATGATTCTTTAATTTTACAAATTTTGTTCTACCATTAGCTGGTACTTGGTGTCTGGAGCACTGGCTACATTCCACGAGGCACAAGATTTGGTCCCCTTGTTGGTGAAGTTTATGCCAAAAATTCCGTCCCTAATACTGCCAATAGAAAATATTTTTGGAGAGTAAGTGTCTTTACCATTTTATGTTATAGCTTAAGTGGTTCCTTTTCTTGTTGTTTTCTTTGCTTGGTCATAGTTAATCTTACAAACTGTCCTTACATTGTCTTTATAAAAACCATATTATTGGATTAATATTTCTATTTAACTTCAGCCATAAAAAAAAACCTTGTTCAAAGCCATAAAATACTTTTCTAATTATTAACAAATTATGATATTATTTCTTTTTACTTTAAACTACTGTATATTTAACTGTGTTTTATATAAATTTATATTGTTTATTTACATTATTTGAAATAACTTACTTTAGTCGTAAAAATCAGATAATTTTTTCTTAATAGAAATACTCAGTTCATATTATTTTGCTTCTTAAGCTAATTTTCCGCTACATATTATGAAATTAATATAAATTCTAGTTTAAAATGTTGTTAACAAATTGTAAGAATTTTCATAAAATACTGTTTTTAACGCTCTTCCAGAAGAAAAATAAATTTGTATAATAAATTAAAATTTCTTAGTGAAGTCAGATTAGAAATTGTAATTCTAATTTTCGGATTATTTAAACTAACAAAACTTTGTTAAAAATTAATAATAATCTGAAACAGTTTGCTGGTGTTAAAATAAACGTGTGTATCAAATTTTATTAAAATAATACTTCTAGTTTGAAATATACATAAACGAAAAAACTCTTTTAGCTATTTTGGGAGTATATCATGGTCCTCACTCTGTGTTACACAAGTCACATCTCTCTATTAACTACTTCTTTACTATAAATATTAACTAAATTATTTGTTTTATTAAACCATTTTAAGTTATTCATATAAATTATTTACCATTTGAAGGTAGACTTTGGTTAGTCTAGTTATAGCCCTCACTTTGTGTTTGAGAGGTTTCGGGTTTGGGAGCTCAAAAATTTAAGTAGTTGACCCAGCACTGTGAGGGAGTGGAGAGCTAAGAGGTAATAAATTTTACTTGCAAAAACTAAAATTATGGTGATAGGAATGTGATCCCATATTACTGGCAGCTGACAGGCCTAGACTGTTTTGGACTGTTTTGTCAACGTTTAATTTTTTTTATTTAAAGGAGCTTACTGATCCCTATAATTTCATTACACCTATCATCATTTTACTTATAATTTCAAAGTTCCATGTAATGGGTTTTTGTAATAATGTACAATTAAAAAGAATATTCTAAACAATTTTTGTTTTTTTAGAAAACTCCAAAGTCTGCAACTGCTCTTTTAATAAAACATCTCTTAGAGTTTTTCTCCATTATTTCACGTACCATTATTCTCAAATCTCTCACTTTTCTCAATTAATCTAGTATAGACTCTTCCTAACAGTGTTCATTAACCTCACCTAATGTAATTATTAAATATTACACATTATGTTGGTAGATATATTTGTTTATTTTAAAATTAATATTAATAGCACTTAACTTATTTTTCTGAAATTTCTGTTGTAAATATATTATGTACATGTATGTAACCATTTACTAAAATAAAACTTGTATTTATATTCAATTTTAAATTATTGGTATGTAACATTCATGATGATTTATCTTCTTTTGTTGTAAATAATTCCATTTAAATAAAAAAACATAAAAACAAAATTAAAACATTAAAGTAGGCTTTCCAAAACTGTTAATTTTTTATTACTTAATAAAGAAAATATTGTAATAGGAAGAAAAATTCAATACCATGTTTCAGACAGTTCTCGATATATTCAGCCCTTAGGAATACATTTAAACCACTGTCAGAAATGACATATGTCATCCATCTGTCACTCATCTCTCTGACATTTTTGTCAAATATGAGTAATCTGAATCTTGTTGTGGCTACATAGCTCTCAGATGAGTTAAACGAGAAAATAGATACATGGTAGTTGTATAGAATACACAAGCTGAAAACTCCACCAATTAATACAATGTGATTATGATTTATATATACCTTCCTTAAACATTTACTATCAGTTATTTGTTCCATAAATTATATAATTCAATATTTAGAATTAAATTTTGACAGTTAAAATTACAAAATATCAATTTTGGTTATATATTTATTATTTTGTATGATAAAATGTTGAGGTTGATAAATAGGTATATAATAATAATTACATTCCTCACATTTTGTAATTATTTAAGAATTGTTGCAAAACTATTTATAAGATATCAATCGGCCATTTTGAAACTGAACACTTTTTATAGTTAATGTATATATACAAGATAATGTTAAAAACAACCTGTGTACCTAATTACAACAAAATTGTATTTATCATTTATTTATTTTTATTTTTCCACGATGAGAGATTACAAAAATTACATTTAACTTTTTTTTTAAAGCAAAAAATAATAATTTTATTTTTTTAAATGAAATATTAACACTCCAATTTGAAATTTAGGAAATCCCAAGGCTAAAATCTGAGTTAGATCCTCAATCAGTAAATTAAATAACAGATAAAAGAGTCAAGCTTGTGCTGATATCATATAGGTACAGTTATGTTTATAAAGTCTTTTAAGCCGCCTAGTGCAAACCTATTAATTTTTCACCACATAAACATATATATTCGTCGTCAGAATAACTTCTAGAATTATTTCATATTCCACACTTATTTCCAAAAATAACATTTTTCAATTCCATCGTTTTTGCCCCTTAACCTAGGTCATTTTTTGTTACCGCTATATTTTTTTCTATGTTTGAGACAATAGAAAGAATATAAAATCAAAGTTTGAAATATATAAGATTTATTATCGTCTTATTTGTGTATAATGTTTGAGACAGAGAGGTGAAATTATAAAATCATTGGTTTTACCTAAGGACCCTAAAAATTAACATAAATAAATAAATACAGCATAAATAAAAATGTATAACCATATCTGATACATGGTGTTTGCAGTATAACCTAAACTTAAAAAAAAAAAAAAAAAAAAAAACCTGAAAAGTATTATTACAATAATATATAAACAGTGAATAATAAATAATACGTCTGAACACACAAATATTAAATATCTCACATTATTTGAAAAAGCAAAATTAATTATAGAAAACAATATCAAAACAATCATCAAAAACTCTCAAAGGACAAAGCCAAAACAAATAAGATTTAAAACATCCAATATGAAACAGATGCAAAACATACCATTAAAAACACACAAAATCTTCAACACTCAAATATTTTATTAATTTACAAAATTATTGTTGTTATTCAGTTGTGAACTTCTTATCATTTGATAATCCAAAATGTGTTTGAAAGCCATTTCTAAAGGTTGTGACACATCATTATTTAAATTTAACCTAATAAAGCAAATTAATATAAACATATTTTTACTTCTTAAAAAATATACATACAAATTTTGTTCTAAAGTACAGTAGTTAAGTAAGTCGGTTTATTACATATTTCACATTCCTGGTAAGATTTGCTTCAATATCCTATTTTTCGTATGGAAATTTGCCAATAAAAGATATTTTATGACCTACTATCGACTATGATGTATGTAGTGAAACCAATGTCGTAAAATCGATATCATTTACAGTTTTTTAAATTGTTATATTCCTAATAAATTTACATAAAGTACCAAAATAAGCATTCATCACATGAATGTAACATACCACACATTTGACAATAACTTATAAGTGGGTATGAACCATTAGTCTTTGGGTCCTATCCTTATATATTATTAATTTGTGTTATTTCTTTCTTTTGACATTTAGGTTCAAATCAAGGAAGAAAGAAGATATTTGCATAAGGTATGAACAGTTACACATTTCTTCATGTCTGTCCTTTATACTAATAAAAAATTTATTTGCTTTTTACTTAGTGTTTATTTAACTTTATAAAACTGTGTTTTAACATTCACTCTAGCATATGTATTGTGAGACTGTATATATGGCCATATGTTGGGAGTGTATTTGTAACCTAATGTGTTGTTGTTTGTAAGTTTGTAATTTAAGTTCTTTTCACAATTTTAAGTGTTATACATAACCAAACTTTCATAAATTATAAACATACAAAAAACAAAATAAAACGTTAACAAATATCTCCTCCAATTTGTCACTGTTTTTTAAAAACTTATAACTTTAGAAATAGATAAGATACTGAGTTTATATTTAGTGTGTGATGTATTTTTATTTTATTTTACTTTTTTATGCAACTTTTCGACAATGCAATAAAAACCTAATCTTAATTTTGCGCATTTTTTAAAAGTTAAGCCCATTTAAAGATTTTAATCTAAATCAAAATCACCCAAAAAAATACTATTAAATATTACTATTTTAATGATCAAAGAATAATCGAGTTATTAATAAACCAAATAATATTTACAATTTTCTGATAAATGTCTGAAACACCCAGAAGTCAATAATTTAGATGTTTTCCAAAGAGGATTTTCAAGATTGAGATTAAAACTTTAAATGACAAAAAATTAAACAATTTATAAAATAAAGTCCTTCTTTTGTATACTGGTAAAAGGTTATATGTAAAATATGCATATCAAATCTAAAGGCAGTATCTCATTTACTTAACTGAAATTATAGAATTGTAGAATTAATTATTGAAGGAAAAAATTGCAAACAAAACAACAGACGGAAAACTAAACATTTAAAATGTTTTAGGATCTTTTTATTAATTCAATGCACGTTGTAAATTGGAGTTTGACTATATACTTTTGAATCACAAAGGATAAACCTTAAAAGGCTTTTTTTTTTACATGCACCATTTGCATATGGAGTAGAATATTTGGTTCTATTAAAAGTTTGTAGACTACTTGGTAACAAAACCAAATTCATAAAACAAATATGGGAATGTCTAAATGGCTAAACCAATACCATTTCCCTTAATCTCTTCCTTAGATGATAGGGTTTCATTAAGATCCCAATTTTTGTTTTGAAACTCAAGAAAAATTATTGAAAGTAGATAGTACAAAGTAAAATTAAGTTTTCTAAGCAAATTTTTGACATATAATAATTTAGTTGCTCTAAGGGCAAACTGTTTCTATGAAATATGTGCTCGTCTATATCTTTCTTGGAGAATATTTCTCAAAAAACTAAATTAGATCACATTAGTATTGTAATTGTAATAGAAAATGTTGCTTCTATTTTGTAAAAAAATAAATCTCAAAATAAATTTTTGAAAGCATTCATCCCAAAACTGTTACTTCTTCATATTAAATTTAAACTATCAACTTACAATTTTAAATAAATGTTAATAGTTATTTTTCAAAATTAAAGTTATTAGATTTAATTTGCTAAATCTACACATCTTCTTTCTCCAGGTGTATAAGGAAAACCAATTGTATTATTACATTGATGGTTTTGATATTACTAAAGCAAATTGGATGCGTTATGTCAACCCAGCTTACTCCACACAGTCGCAGAACCTGATTGCTTGCCAACACAAGGTTTGTTTACTGAATAATTATTTTAACTAACATTTGTGTGGAAATATTACTGTTATTCAACAAGACACGTCAAACTAAAAGCAATTTTTAGAGTTAGTATAAGTCGTTAAGTATACAGTTAATTTAGTTATTACAACATTTCTTATGCTTGGCAGAAGTGATATAAAAATTAAAAGTTGTCATCAGCAAAACTTTATGATCATTGTTAAGCCTTCAAATTACTTACACATATATAGGGTGATTTAATAAGAACGCCGGTTCTTAAGAGTTGAATAAAATACTCTATAACTATGAAATGTAACATATTACAACATCAATGCAATGGATACATGTTGCCATTACATATGAAAACATTACCTATGAATAATTACATTGGAAATATGCCCTCCATCATTTGCTATGTATGTTGCAACTTGATCAATGAAATACCCAACTGCTGTGAACAAGAGCAAATTGACTTTTGTGGACTCACGGCAACACTGTCGCACAAAATTACGATGTTCTGATCATACCGGCTGAAACGAGAGTGCACTGTTATTCTGATGGCTGCAATCTAACCCGTTTTCTCAAATTTTTTTATCAGCCTACGAACTGTTGATTCATTAGGTGCATTATGATGACCTAAAGCAGTACAAAGCTTCCGCACAGTTTCTGCGTAACACTCGCCATATTTGTAATGTGTTTTCACAATTAATATTCTATGCTCCATTGTAAAGAATTCCAATGCAAATAATATTATTTTAGTATCCTTAGTATTTTTGCTACAAAGACATGATAATAAAGTTGTACAATTAGTTTTAAACAAAATTTATAATAACTAATAAATGCTTATAAATATTGAGCTTGATTTGTGAGATAATATTTAGATAGAAAAAAAAACTCGAGCACAAGATTTTCCAAAAATTATATTTACTTAATTAAACGTGTTTCAACAACAAAGTCGCCATCCTCAGTGATATATGAGCTTCTTATATAATACCAAAACTATTAGTTTATAGAGTTAAAGTTTTGGTATTGTAGCTCATGTATCACTGAGGATGGCAACTTTGTCATTGAAACGTGTTTGATTAAGTAGCTGTAATTTTTGTGAGATATTATGTTCGAGTTTTTTTCTATTTAATAAATGGTTGTAGTAATTTTACACAAAATTAATTAATACATAAAACAACAGATGGCTCTTCCGTGAGCCCCCAATTGATCTACTGGTTAGTGCTTCTGCCTTGTGTGGAAGAGGTTTTGAGTTCGAATCCTATAGTAGCTTTAAAAAGCAATAAGTTGAACCAGCATCTAGAGATAAAATTGGGAACTATACAATTGGTAGTGAATGATAATCACTAAATGTTAGAAATACATAATTATAATGATGGAAACTCAATGTACTGGACATGCTCTCTGGCAAGCTTAAATCCACTAACCACACTCTTGAAATTAGGATACAATATATGAATCCTTCGTTGGTTTTCTATAGGAGACATGGTAATGATAGGGCTTTAAATATTGTTAAACAATTGCCTTGCTTTCTATGCTCATGTCGTTAACTTGAATGTGTCTATTTTACAATTACCATAAGAATGAAGACTATAATATTGTATTATTTATATTTCCTTGTACCAAAATAAAATTATGTATTTGTATTGCTCATAAAAGCAAAAATCTGTTATAAACTGAAAATAGTAACCTATGGGTAAATTTTAAAACACCAGATGATAGTTGTAAGATCTGACAAGCATAATAACTGTCCCATGGCCACCTAACACTATTGAAATAACTACATAAATTACAATTTCTTCTAATTTTTCACCATCTATTTTGTAAAATAACACTAATTTAATGCATGTAACTCTTATCATGTTCTCAAAATTTTTCCTACAAATTATGACTTTACAAAATTTTATGATAATTTTTAGATGAACATATACTTTTACACCATAAGGCCAATTATGCCGAATGAAGAACTTCTTGTATGGTATTGTCGAGAATTTGCAGAAAGACTAAATTATCCATTGACCGGTGAACTCATGCTGCAAAGAATACGTAAGTACAACACTGTGTGTGTTTATATAGGTCTACAGTATTGTTAGATATTGCCAGTATTGTGATGAAACTGATCAATGCAGTTGTAACATTTTACTTGAAATGTAAAGAAAAACTGATAAAGGTGGGAATTTATTCGTAAACATCTAAACTATCTTTTGTAGAAAACATAAATTTTAAATTGCCAATATTATATGAACAGGAAAGATGTATTATTTTTAAACAGTCAAGTGTCAATATTTTCTGATAATTAGAGGTTTCTGCAATATTTGCTTTTGTATATATGTGTCCAAAATTAAAAGTAAGTTTGGAAGAAGTAAGAACTTAAGTGCTTAAAACCAATTTTCTGGGCTTTGTTATGTGATAGTTCTTCTGTTTTATATTTGTATTTGGTTAGGTTACCATTAACATGTAATTGTATTAGTTAACAAAATAATGTAAAAATTATATTTTAAATGTAAATTAAAATACTGCAGTCTGATATCTCCCCTCCCTTCCAAAATATAATAACAATTTTTAGACCCAATAAAAAAATCAGATGAATTACTGCTCTCTCAACTTAATTTTGAGAAATCAAACTCTAAAGTAACTATAAATACTAATAATGTTTCATAATTACACTAATGTTTAGAGTTTATAATCAATTTTTCATGAAGTTTAAACCAAACGGAATTTTGTTTTTAAAACTGTTTTACATTAAAATTTTAGCTGTGTTAAAGTTTGAAGACCATTTTTTATTTTAAAAAAAAGTTTATGAATTAAGTTGAAAACTTAAATCAATTTTAAAATCTAAAATTGCATCTATCTAATTAATAATGCTTTAATTAAATATTATATTATCATATTCTTAAAAACTGCATTTCTGTAAAAATCATAAATTTTCCACATTTTCAATTTTATAAAAATTTTTAGGATAAATAAGTTTCAGGTATTTCAATATAATTAATTAATTGTAAAATTTAATACATATACTTTAAAATTTATTTCTCTTTTTTATTATGTAAAAAAAAAAAATTTTTGTAGGTAATTCAGAACTAAAGTACAGACAATAATAATGATACAATTAACAATTCTTGAATATGTTGTATTCTTACAAATTTTAATAGTTTTATTTTTTGACTAAATGTGAATTTTAATGTTGCAGGAGCTCAAGTACAAGCAGCAGCCCCGCCACCAACTCCACCAGTCACATCCACAACACAACATCGTGACGCACAGGACGAACAAACCCTTAGACAAAAACAAAGTGTTGTGCATTTAAACAAGAAGAAAAAGAACTATGAAGAAAGGATAGTAGCCAATGGAGAGTCAAAAACAAACAATGATTGGCCAATTGTAAATAGAAATGGCTGCATACCTAATCTAGAGAATGGAAAGACTTCCGAAGGATTACCGGAACCACAGAAACGAGACAGAGTGAAACCAAATAATGATCTCAGCAGCCAACAAAATAGTTACGAACATGGTGTCGGTGTTGTAACAAATGGAAAAATTAGTTCAACTCAAAACAATTTCGATAGGATAGTAATGAATGATACTTCGTCGAGGAGAAATCATGACAGGAGTGATGATCAAACTGCTAAAACTACTTTCGATCAGAGAAATTCATCAAAAGATTTGACTAAAAATGGATTTACACCACCAAATGATGTAAAAAGTTACCCCATCGAAGAGAAAAAGTTAAACATAATGCAAGCTCCTGCAGTGAGTAACATGGAAGTTGATGTGCTGCCTAACAGTTCTTCACTTCTTGGACAACCAAAACGGTTTGATATTCATCCTAATGAAGATAAAGAGCATCATGCACCGGGCTTCAGAGAAGGTTCACCCTTGAAAGAAACTCATGGTTTTGACAGGCATAATGATTTAATTGCACATAAAGATCACCAGAATGGTTATGATCACTTGGTTGCTGGTGATGGCTCAGTTAGATCAGACGAGGGATATCACAGCCATGGTTATCATGATGAAGTTCTTACGCCACCTGAAGACTCAAGTGATTCTGATGATAGTGACAACAATTATGTTCTCGACTTCAGGTAAGAGCATATTTGTTTATTAAATATATTAAACATATTTGTTTATTTAATATAAAAATATGAATGTTTCATGAAATAGGTAGGAATAGTAAAAGAGATTTTTCTTTTGTATGCAATGCAGTTATAAATAAGGAGTGTAGATAACTTGAACACAAAATTTTGATGACATTTTAAAATCAAACCATGTAAATAGCACATTTTGCGGACAAATATTGTCCCTGCCTTAACATATAAACAGTCACTAAAACTCATTATTTACTGATTCTTACTTAATTTAGTATATAAGAGGTGTGATTCAAAAGTTATCAGAATGAATGTCTCTGAGTAAGATAAGATTTTGAAAATGAGTGATTTGAAAGAACAAAGAGTTTTAGTTAAATTTTGTTTTAAACTTGGGGAAACTGCAAACAAAACACATAAACTGTTGAAACAACCTTTTGGAGAAAATGCAATTGTTAAAACACAAACCTATGAATAGTTCAGATGGTTTAAAGAGGGCAAAATGTCAGTTGAAGATGACGAATGTTCAGGACAGTCATCTTTAGAAATAAATGATGAAAACATTGCTTGTGTCTGTGAAAAATTCTTGAATTCATCAACAAACCATCAGTGATTTCTATGAAGCTTTAGAGTTATCATTCGGAACTTATCAGCAAATTTTAACGAGGACCTAGGTATAGATAAAATGCTTCCAAGGTTTGTTTCATGTTTGTTGACGGAAGACCAAAAACAAAATTCAAGTTGAAGTGTGCACAGAGCTATAAATCCGTTGTGGAGCTGACTCAAAATTCATTTCAAACATTATAACAGGATCCTGGGGTTATGGGTATGATTGCAGTACTATGGGTATGGGGTTTTGTATGACCCTGACAAAACTACAATAATTGTCCCAGTGTATATCCAAATTTCCCACGATATAAAAAGGTCGCAGCAATACCAAGTCAATGCTTATTTACTTTTTTGATGTGAAGGGTGTTATCCACAAGGACAGTCAGTGAACATAGAATACTACAGGAAAGTTCTAAGGCGTCTACAGATTCGAATTTGGTGAACACGTTCACAAATGTGGGCTGACAAATTATTTGTCTTGCATTCGATGATGCACCAGTTCACACACCTATAATTGTGTGTAAATTGTTGGTCTCTACAAACTTTACTGCCATTCTCCGCCCTCCGTACTTCCCTAATTCAATGCTGTGTCACTTTTTTTTATTTCCTAGGATGAAGTTGCAACTCGAGGGACGAAGGTTATAAAATACTCAAGTGTCTAATCTATATCTAAAAATACCTAAAAAAAGTGTCTATTCCATGCATGTAGATTGCTGAATGTTGTTAATTTAAATACATGAAGAAATTTATCTTAAACTGTATATAAAAGTAAAGATTTATTAATTAGGTAATTTTGTTTGCATTTTGACTAGCTTAAAAATAAAAGCTATAAAATTCACATGTTTTATTTTATTGTATATTTTTTCTATGTGTATGACTGTAAATAATATTTGAAAGAAACCTAGTGTTTTTAAAGATTTATATTAAAAATCATAAAAGAAATAGTCTGAAGAAGTAAACCAATTAATTTTGTTAAATCAGTATTAAAGTTATTTAATTTTTAATACTGAAAAAAATCAATCAATTTTATTTATATAGAGAACCTCATGACACAAATTCAAAATCTAATAGATTAATTTCAAGGTTGTTTAATAAAAGTTATTGCACCATTTTATTCTAATATCATTTATTTTGTTTCTACAGCAAAAAACAAAACGATGATACTGTCCAACAACCTGTAGAAGAACCACTAGGAGCACAAAGGGAACATTCAGCAATATCACCACAACCTTCAGAAATAAATGTAGATCGTAACGAATATAGAAAAGTGAAAATAAAAATGACTAAAGCATCCCTATACAGTCATCACTTTACACCAAAATCTGATGTAAATCTAGATGTGAAAGAAGTGGTCATCACTAGTCCATCTCCACCGAGGTCACATTCACCATCTGATACACTCATGATAGTTGAATCTCCAACTATATCAGAATCGAGTCCACAGCCTTCGTTGAAGAAACAACACTATGAAGCAACACTGGTTTTAAGGAGTCCACCTCCTGAAATTCCTCAGTCTACTTCGATTTTAGAAAATATCCTTCTCCGTAATAGATCTGATAAAGATCATAAAGTTAGAAGAAATTCAGCAACTCCACCTCCTACATCTCCAACTGAAATGGCTTATTCATATAAGAAATCCCAAAGGTATGGTAATCTTCCAGTTAGTCCAGATTCTACTGCTAGTCACCCACAAAATCAGTTGACCATTCCTTCTTTACCAACGAACCACTTAAGGAGATCTCCTTATACTCCTCCTCCGCTTTATCATACTCCTGATCTTCCATACCCTCCTCTTCATTCTTCTCAGTCTTATTATCAGTCATATTCATCCAACAATATAATACACCCACAAATATCTTCACAACCTAGCAGTGGATATTCCCCACCGTCTTCTTCAAATCTTCATTTTTCTTCCTCACCTAACATGACTATGTCTAGTAGCTTATCCGCACCATTGCATCATTTGTTAACACCACTAGCTCCACTACAGCACAATATATCATCTAGACAACAAATGTCACCTCCTGGTTACCTTTCACCCGATGAAGGATCATGCGGTAGTCCTTTGAGCCCAAACAGTCAAGCTTCTAGAGGATACAGATCTCTACCTTACCCGTTGAAGAAGAAGGATGGTAAGATGCACTATGAATGTAACGTTTGCTTCAAAACATTTGGACAACTATCTAACCTCAAAGTACATCTAAGGACACATTCAGGAGAGAGACCGTTCCAGTGCAACGTCTGTACGAAGAGTTTCACCCAACTTGCACATTTACAGAAACATCATCTAGTACACACAGGTAAATAAAAAACAATTTCTTTAACAAAATTTAGATTAAATTTTTTATTCAAGTGATCTCTAAAATTCCACGAAAATATTATCATTGGTTATTAAGATTTACTCTAGATTTTACCAAAAATAACTGCACTGAATACATTACTTAAGGAATGTTAAGCTAAATATTTTGTAAAAATCAATCAATACTTTCACTTTTTCTTACTAAGTCTTTATTAAGATACTACACAGAAGTTCTGTAAGTAAATATAATCTAAAATATGGTTATAAATTATATAACAGCTGATTTTCGAAAAACATATTAGAATTGTATAAGTACAATGTACATCTGTTTGAATCATTGTAAAACTGCAAAAAGGATTAAGGTTTCCATGAACCATTAACTATGCACTTGTCTTATGGAGATATACATTTAAATAAAATAAACTTCTATACTGTAAGTCACCAACAGGTTGTTTTTACAGAGTCTATGGATGTAAGACTCACTCGTACATTATAACATTTACATTCCTCATGGCATAGATTTGTCAATTTCGTCTTTAAGCCATTAACCATTTATATTATAAACTACTTTGTTTTAAAAACCAAAATTCGTAAACTATTTAAAAGTACTTTCAAAAAATTTATTTTATAACTGATATTTTTTATTTCTTTTCCGTAAATGGTCATATAACTTAAATGGATATACGAACAGAAGATAATGATTGTTTAAAGATATTATTTTGTTTTAATTATTATAAAAAATATATAACGACATTGAATATCATTTTAGATATATATTTTAAAAGTTTGATTTTGAAATTCTATATCATGATTGTTTTCAGGTGAAAAACCACACCAATGTGACATCTGTAAGAAAAGGTTTAGTTCAACTTCAAATTTAAAAACTCACCTGAGATTACATTCTGGACAGAAACCTTATGCTTGTGATCTATGCCCTGCAAAGTTCACACAATTTGTTCATCTTAAACTACATAAGCGACTGCATACTAATGAAAGGCCATATACATGCCAAGGATGTAACAAGAAATACATAAGCGCTAGTGGTTTAAGGTATGTATTTTCAGTCATTATGTTATTTTTAATTTTTGTTTGATTTAAAATGATTTTATTGCAAACATTTCATTGATTTGAATTCGGTCTGTCAATACTTGAAATTACAGTCAGTTATTCAATCCCATTTTGTGAATTCGTAAAATAACCTCTAGACAATTGGAAAAACTGGCAACAAATTAAAAAATTCAAAAGATGTTGTGTTTTTAAAGTTAGTTTAAGAGATTGATTAGAAGATTGTCTCAAAAGTTCTATTGAATTTGACCCATTTAACAATCATAAATATTTAACAACTCATTAACTAAATCATTCCATAAATTTACTAAATACTAAAAGCTAATTTATAATACTGTATTAAAATTCTCGCTGTTGTAATAGAAATTTCGACAACTAAGGCTTTTAAAATGTCTACCAATTCTATTCACTGGTAGCATATTGAACACGATGGAATTGATGTCTTAGCTGAGTTTTACAAATAAACATCATTGGGGAAGTTGATTAGCCAGAAAAATCAATTAGTAGATTTCAAAATAGTGGAAAATTACAGTTTTCTATTATATTCAGTATTATTAATAATAATTTGCCTCCTGTATATCCTACAACCCATTTACACCTGTTTTAAAATTTACATTTGTTGACGTTCAAGTGTAATGATACCAAACTTATCACAAAACACATAACTTTCATCTCCTAACCTCAAAATTAGGGAAAAAATAAGCAGTAATATCTATATAGATGGAACTTTGGTAAATTTGCTTATAAACCAAATCATTTAATATTATTATTAATAAAAAAATATGGATATAATTTCTAAATGGTCGTAATTTATTATGATTTTTCGGTAGTTCCTTCCCATTGTAAGTTCTACATGAGTTCTTTGAAGAATTCAATTTATTAAAAACAACCTCAAGGTTAGCAAATTGAGTGGGTAGACAAAGTAAACCAATATAAATTTGCATCTTCATCTACATGTATACTACATATTTTGTCCACTCAAATCTGTAGTAGTTCAAAATGTCTGACATAATGTGATCTAAAATATTTTCCCAATTATCTAAATCTGACTAGATACAACATATTCAAAAATTCTCTGTTATCATTCTTGCTAATAGCAAAAAGACCCAGTTTCAATTCCTGCAGAGGCTAAATAATTTAGTTGGGTCACATCACAATAAATCTATTAGGGGCTGCAGTGGGACTTGAAGCCTTTCGATCCTATAAAACAAAGAGACATATCTGCCATTTTCACATCAAAACTATAACTTTGAATTTTATACAAATTCACATTTTTGTTTCAGAACTCATTGGAAGACTACTAGTTGTAGACCAAACAATATGGATGAAGAGATCGCTATTGCTGCAGCAGCTGCTGCATGTCTACCTCCAGGATATTACGACTATGGAGGATCAGATGTTAGCATGGGTAAGTATTGTTTTCAGTAGATTGGAAACAGACTATTTTTAATTTTATTTTAATAGAATTATCATGAACTTGTCCTGTGAAAAACCATATATTCCCAATCTTCTATGATAGTTTTTTGGTATATTTTTAAGTAGAGCACTTTAGGAGCGATCAAAGTGCACATGGGATAATTTTTTATTGGCTGTAACCCATTTAAAACAATTAGTATTCACATTAAGGAAATTAGCAACAAGTTTTCTACTAATTTGTGTTTGTTGTTAATGTGTTACCACTCATCTTCTACATGATTCTAAATGTTGTTTTCCAGGAACTAGGTTTCTTTCAGAAATTTCTCTCTTGCCCTTCTGTATTCAAGTTTCTTAAATGGCATAATATTCAGTCACACATTAGAGTACCTACTATTCACACATCATCTCATTCCCTACTCTTCCCATAGGTAAAGTTACCCACTGAAAATAAATTACATTTCCCAGATGGGTTATTGTCTTTCTTGCTTCCTTAGTCCCCTGTACAAAAGTATGTTTGTTTATAGCTATAACTTGAAAAGCAGAGTTTTGAGAAAGAAAAAAAAAAGAAAAGAAAAGGAAAAAAAAGTGTGTTTTTAAAATATATAAGTGTATTGTAACAAATTGTTGTAGTGGTTCTATTCCATGTACAAATTAGAAAGATTGTGCAATGCGTGTGGATCATTTATTAAATTTCAAGACCCATTTTTAAAAACGTTTTGTAGGTAATAAATATGGCAAATGTCCCTCATGCATGGTGATGCATAACTACCAAAACTGTGGATCTATCTCTTTGAACAAACCCTTCCACCTACTTTTCATAAAATAACCTACTTGTTAAACTCCTCATCTATAAGAGCAAGTTGAGGTGAAACATTTATTTTCTCTTATTTGCATTAGTAATTTGTGTTCCACTCTTTCTTATTCTTTTAAATTGTTTTCTTTAGAATTTCTAAATTCATTGGGATCTCCTGAAAATCTTATGGGTTAGCGGCTTCATCTGGGCATATGAACCTGTCCAGAAACTGAATATGAATGGTTGTACTTGAAGCTGAATCTTGTTTGCCCATCACCGCTTCCTCTGATTCACACAGCTCATTTTTTTAAAGGCCATATCTTTAGTCTTCTACCATCTTAGCAAGCTCAGATTATTTTTGAACTATAAATTAAGTTGTATGAATATTTTCCTCCATTTTATATTTGTTAAAAACTATTTCATAACCAATAATTGTTATATTGAAATAAGATTCAAGATTTCTTAATGCAACATAAAATTGATAAATTGTTATTTTACTGGCAAGGATAAACTTTGATTTTAATGTATCTTTCCTTTAAATTTTAACTTGTGATCAATATCTCCTTTTGAGATAAAAATAAAATACCAAATGAAAATTTTAAATAATTGCTTACAGAGAAATAAGAATTCTTGAATGAAAGACTAATTGTTAATTTCTCATCTAGGTGGATTCGAAAAAGAAATACCTGACAACGACTCTAGAGATTCATTCGAAGCCCACCATGTACAGCAACATCTACCTCAATCATCACAAGCATCTAACATGGATAATGTCAACATCAATGTCAGCGAACCTCAAAGACCATCAGTTATTGAAAGTTCGCAACCCCATATCATCGAATGCACCTGAATGGCAATTCACGTAATGAAATAGTTTTTTAAACTCTATCAACCATAATATTCCCACTAGATGTTATAAATAGACTTATTTATTGATTGTATATTTTTTATTTCTCAAATTTTCATGTCTTACTGCTTACAAAATCAGACATATTTGACGTTAATGTTAGGATAGGTTGTGAAGTCTATTACGTTTGATAGAGTTTGATGACCAACTATTTCATAAGTTTAGGTTAAGAGAGTGAAGACTAATCGTAAAGACTTTAGTTTGACCCAAAACCTCTTAACAAAGACTTGGGTTATCGTCTAAGTGAATTCTGTGATACTGTGAAATATTTTGTGGCGAGCTAATTGCGTTACATGTATATTTACTATTCAATGCTCAATTGCAAGCAAGGAACTGCTTCATTTTGTAAATACCAATGTTCTGTATTTCATTGTTATTTATTTCATAAAATCTGTACCTGTATTATTTATTTTTAAATATGTTTAATATTGTATAGAAGAATTACATTTATTTATTAATTTTAGTTTCGTCGGTGCAGATTGTAAAGTATTGTTTATTTTGTTTTCTTTCAAATGCGTTCAGTATTTTTAAAAAAAATTATTAGAATTAAGGACTTGAACAATTTAACTTGTCAATACGAATTTTTCAGTGGTTTTTTCACAGATCTATATGATTAAAGGCATTTCATAGTGCTTACTTGATTTAACACAGACAAAATTTATACATAATTTTTGGGAATAAGTTGTGGAATATTTCTGTACTGTTTAAAATATTTTAATTTTCTTTACTTCCGTAAATACTTATTATTTTATTGTCATTATCCAATTTATAATGTGACTTGCTTTTTACCTTAATTTTATTGTAAAAATTTATGACAAATATTAAAATGAAAATAAGAGAAAATATCTACATCGATATGTATATAAAACAGCTAGCAATTACGTTAAAAAAAAAAAAAAATTCTAATAATAATTAAAATTTAAAATATCATTTTATTTTAATATGACAAATTATACTCCATTGAGCATAGTATATCAGCAATAGAGGTAATGGTAATTCTTCCTTATAGGGGAGAAGTAATGCAAGTTTAGTCTAGTTTCAGATCTGGTACTGCAAGAAGCAATATTTAATGAGTACAGTACCAATAAATATTGCCTTATTAACGAAGTTTTATTAAGTACATTTTTTATTGATTTGTGGTGTATTTTTATGTTTAACATTTTTTTAATAACCTGTACGAAGAAAGACGATTGTGCTCCCGAAAGATTATGTAGGTCCTAAAGTTTCAAGATCTGCGACCTTGAGGATCTCTTCTATGAGGTTATCTTGGAAAATTGTTAGAACCTTCACCACATGTTCAAAGATTCCTATCCTTTCTTGCTCAGGACTGCTGCAGTCTAAGAGCAGGTGGTCTGCAGTCTCATCGTGCAATCCACATCTTATGCACAGAGGTGTCTCTATAAAAATTCCCATCATGTACATATCCTTTCAAAATGATCGTGCTCTATGATCCAGCTTACCACCTTCATTATATTGCACCAGCTTAACTTGATAAGGTCTAATGTAATTTTTGTAAAAAGAGCAAGTAGTATGAGGCTACTCACTCTCAGGTCTGAGATGTTCCTTCACCTTGTCACATGTTCTTTCTCAGCCCAAGAGTTGCTGGTGAACAAAGCCTTTTCTTGGAGATTTTATAAAACACTTCTGGTCCTATGAACTTCACTGCCGATGCTTTATTTCCTAGCATGTCAGTGTTCCATTTCCACTAATTGCAGCATATCCTGGCACCCAACAAAGAGATATTGTGCCCTCAACGAGCCTCAGGAGTTGCTAGTTCCTATGCTACTATCAAAGTCATCACCCAGTTGTAGAGGCCCAAATGGCTCGTCTTTTAGCCTCAAGCCTCTCGCATTCCAGAATGATATGCCTAACAGTCTCATTTACAAGCGGTATCAATACTGGTGATCCTGAGTGTTAACATATGTTTCCTGAAATGGCTGTGTCCAGTAAGTAACGCCATAACTTGTTTTAAATGGCCTTTAATCCGCCTCAATAACGAGTAACGGATGGAATATAGGTATGATTTTCTCAAGTAAACGCTTTGTTGAGGCAGAAAAGTAGTAGAGCTCGTTTTTCCATGAAGCTCCCAGAAAATGATGGAAAGCTCCCATCCTCTAAAGATTGAAATTTATCCATCACTCCATCCTCAATGCCCTCACCTTGTTTATTTGTGGCACCTTGAGTTTGACATCAGGATAGCCATCTTGATGGAAAGAATGTCCCTGTAAGTCGTTACTTCCTTTCCAGATGGCTCCGGACATTGAAGATTTGTATCAGAGACTAGAGTCTCAACCCTGGCATTTTTCTCTAAGACTAACGGATATTGTGATATATTTTTATATAAATGATTTTTTCGAATTCCAGAAAATGATACTGATCATATATATTACATAAATTGTTAGGGGACTTAAAAAAAAAAAGTGGAGTTGATAAAAGTAAACATATCTTGCCGTTTAATAAAACATTAGGTTTAGTCACATGCTAAAAGGTAGTTACTAGATGTACCCAAATTCACTTTTAACCAAATTTATTTATGCAATGAATAACGGGAATATACACTATAGATACACGGGAATAATAAATATAGAAAAGAACTTTAGCATAAAGAAAATGTCTGTAAAGTAGGGATCATGTATAAATAATCTACTAATTTCTAAAGTACATAATGACTTAATGAATGGCTTAGTAATACCAGAAAATTCTAAGGAGTACGTTCTCTGCTGTGCGATTCTTTAATTGAGGGTTCGAATCTTGGTTATAACTATCTTTTTTGGGGAAATGATATGTCCATTTCTATTACTATAATGGACATACACTATGAATGTTTGGCAACAAAAATTGAAATAATAAGATTCATTTTCCCAAGTTTCATATTTATGTTCTGTGTTACTTCAAGAAAGCTAAACATTACATTTCTTAGTTATTTAAGGTAGATATTCCACAACTCTAAAAATATTTACAAATAAGCCGAAACTGCCATGTTAAACCAAACAATTATAAATTATCAGTGCTTCTATGTAATGTATGCTTCGATGTATGTTTATCTAACATTCAAAAAGTGTGTGCCTCAACATAATCAAGCTGTATGTATACATTGGAACAAATTTGAAAAATAAAAAAGTACATTTCTTAGCAATAATAACAGTAACACTCCATAGCTAGCTCTATCTATAAATGTCATTAAATAAATGTTATTACATCAATAAAATATAATTACTAGTAAAACATTTTATTATTCAAATCATTAAATTCAAGAAAATTTAAATTCATTCTTATACAATTTTATTATTAGAATTTAAAAATTTTAGATTTTGTTTTTATTTGGTTTAAAATTGTTTTAATGTAGTAAATGTAACATCACTTTGAATCGTTATTGTATAGAACTCATTCAACTCACAATTATGCAAAATTTAATGAGCAAATAGTTCTTGTTCACGTTTTTATGAAATTTACATCTTAAACTATTTTTCTCAAAATTTCGTGTGTTTTTGTGTATTTTTCAGATGAAATAGATTGCTTAGTCAAATATATGCTCACCTTTTGTCTATATGGAGTTCACATAATTGTTGGATGTAAGCATTCTTGTAAATTTAAAAAAGTTTTAAAATGCTCGCAATTTTTACAATGTAAGTTGAAAAACAAAAAATATTTCTATTATCTTCTCATTCAGATTGCACTTTCTTATCTCTCATTGTCTGATACTTTTCAGTCACGATATCTGTACATTTATTTTTTAAATAATATGAACGAATGTAATTTATTATTAATGAAAGTAGACCTATATTTTTGTTTTATTTTTGCCCACCGAAACCACAGTCTACCCACATATAAAATCTTTCACTCTAGAATGACACACAAAACCTCATTCGTTATAATTGTTTTCTATACATGATAACTATTTTTATTTATACCTTATTGAAGATAGTATGTACTATGTACATATTTATTTTTACTATAAATAAAGATGGCGGGTATTTGAAAGTATATAAGACTAAAATATAAGCAATGATGGGAGTATGTATATTGTATGTATATTTGTATGTAAAATGAATGTTAGTTTTTCAATATGTATTTTTATATAATTTATTGTTCCTAACATATAGTTTATCACCATGTTTCATTTTTAAATGATCTCAAATTCATTATTGTATCAAATTTTCTATAATTTTGTTTGATTTCATTAAATTAATAAATTCAAAATTAATTTACCAATAACATGCATGACTACAATTGTTGTACATTAATTCATTTTGATTTAAATTTTAATAATTAGGTTTTTGATAAAAAAAAATACTCATAAATTAAAAGCTATTTAAGCGTGCCTTGATTTGTACACTTTTTTTCTATGGAACAGTTTTATACAATATGATGTAAAATTGAAAAGGATTTGACAATTTAATTGTATGTCAGTATTAATAGATTTTTGAAACAATGGGCATCAGTTTGTACTATCTATTCATACTATAGTTTATAGAAATATTAAACTGGACAACTTTGCAACATTTTAAAATTTATTTTTTCATTAAAAAAGAATTATAAAAATAAATGCAATTAAATATGTGATCTATTTATGTTATAATATTTGCATATCTGCTTAATATTTTCATATTTTGAAGTTATAATGTTAAAAGTTAGGTCTATTAGCAATAAGTCTCTCATTTGTTATAAAAGAAATTTGGGTATCATTAAATGTAGTTTTTAAAGCAATACACACAATTCTGTCTAAATGGGCGTTTCTCCATAAAAATACTATATAAATCTGCAGCAATTTTGAATTTTACCATTTTAACACCCAGTTTTTTTGCCACTCCAAAAGTAGATTTGTGACTAAATAGAAGAAAATTTATTTTAAAATGTGCTCACTAGAGATGACAAAACATCACGAAACGTGCATGAATAAAAATTTGAGTAATACATGTTTTTTAACTCAGATGAACCCAAAATGAAAAACATTTGTCCTGGTACACCTACCAACAGTATTCAATTCCTAAAATAAACGAAAAACAACATTATATAATCAAAACGTCTACAGGTTTTTAAACAGAATAGCATTATGACAAATTTATTTTATTTAAAAGTTTTATTTTTAACTGTATTAATTAATTATAATATATTATGAAACAAAACTAAAACCATGAAACAGTTACGTTATGAAAAGAAAATCAAAACACCAAATTCATTACATAATATTTTTGAAATGTAATGTGTATACAAAGTAACCAAAATGAAATCAAGTTAATAAAAAGTTTTTCATTTACAACAGTTTTTAATTTTATAGGTGTACATTTTTAAGTACAAAATTATAGTAAGAAAACCAAAATTATAATAAAATTAAAATGTTTACATATTATATGGTAACTTTAAAAAAATGTTCATATGCTGAATTGTTACCTGAAATCCAACTATATAACAAATTAGAATTATTATTTTAAATTCTCTGTTTCAACTTAACAAAAAATTTTAAATGTAGTATATTTGTCCAGTTCAAAGTCCAACGAAGTGAATATAGTAATAATATATGTATAAACTTGTATATTCAGATGGTTAATTTTATGAATTTTTGAATTATTCGTTATTTAACAAAATATAAGTTGTCAGTGAAAAAATACAGTTATAAAAAATCAAATTTGATTATCTTTTTTACTACAAATTCATTTGTTTTGTTATAAACAAACTAATAATGTTTAAATTATTGATTCTCAAACACTTTATTAAGCCCTACATAAAATTATGGCAAAGTTAAATTTTATATTATCAATTTTATTTTTAAAACAAAAGTACAAAAGGTAAGAATAGATGGATTTAAAATTTGTTGACTGTATTATTCATGGTACAACGACTTTTACGCATCACCTCATTTGTAAATGATGTAAATGTAAGCCGGTTCCGTTTGCGTGTATTTATTGTGTGTTGTGTATAAAATTTTGCATGTAGGTGGAACTATCTATAGTAAATAGTCTGTTATTTATCTGTGTAATTTTAAAGGGATTTTCTTTTTTATAAAGTGTTTCCATGACTGAAAACCATAATTATAAATCATAATTATAAAATTTGGAAACAAAATAAATATTACTTAATTACAATGTTAATGCAGTTTTGTTTATTTTCTCCTTGTTTAACATTACTTCAAATCCTTCCCTGTAAAAGGTATGTTATTTTCAACATACTGCTACAAGTGGAATGGGAATTGTCTTCCTCTGTTTGAAAATAAAATTTAAATTAACTACCAATTTATTGGACTCTTTGGAGAAACCATGTTTAATTAAAAACAGTACAAAACAAAACAATTTATTTAATTTCGGCTTCTCCTAAATTGGATATTTACAAATAAAAGTCAATATTACACTATATACCATGTATAAAGTATTTTTTGTTTGTTATTAAATGAACAAGTAACTCAGTTGATTTAGATATATGTTAATCTCCTAAAGTTTGAACTAGTGAATCATCAAAGGTTATGAAGGTTTGAGCCAGGTTAATGGTGTTGCATTTTCCCTGTATTATCTACTTCCCCGTTCTTCATTAGTCTAACAGACTTGAAACAAAGACATTTTAGCAAAAACAACATACACTATAAATTAATAGCCTAAGTATAAAATGTACAATTTACATCTGAATAGTGAGTAAAAGCTGTAAGTATGAAAATTGAGGTTGGAGATTTATTTGCTCTGTCACACCTCACAATGGTCTCCATTATAGATGGAAAGAAATAATAAGAAGGTGAGATAAGGAAATAGTTGTCTTAGAGCAAACCAAAACCAAAATATAAATATCAATTTTCTATTAGGTTAACTCAACATACCCTTCAAGACCCTGAGGAGATAGTTTCCACACACTTACACCTTACAACTATACTCAATAAATGACATGATTAATCACTCACTTATTGCAAGTTGAATGTTTTTATCTAGATGTTCTTTATGAGCCGCCATAAAGCAAAAGAGCCGAGTGACTTGCCAAGTATACTTGGATCACACTGACAGAGCTTCACACAGTGTAGAACAATATTTGCTTCTATATACCATAATGTTTTTTTATAATAAGTTCAAATCTGCCACGTCTTTCAATAGTAAATTAAAACTTTAAATAGTTGGTCTTGTTTTTTTTGTCAAATCCCTGAGAAAAACTCTTTATAGATGTAATTTGAACTTTAAAACATCAGCTGTTATTTTAATTGCTATTTATTTATTGCCATAGCAACTAGTTTTCTCATTGTTGACTAATTTAAAACAGGAATGTAAGTCGGTAGTAAGATTCTAATAGTGATTTTCTTCTCATTTCATCATCACTTTACTTTTACAAATGTGAATCGCATAGATTCAGTGTTGTTATGAATGTGAATAGAGTTTATCCGCCGGGTTAACAAAGTTTTGTACTCGCAACGGTGTGATGGGCACAGACTCTTTAGTCATTTATAAAGAGCTTGTTAGTGAGTTTGAAACCACTGAGTCCATTGGAGACATCAAAAGGCCAGGAATAGATGAAATTACTGTTGCTGAAATCCTAAATGATAAATATGTTTTGTTAATGACACTGAATATGGAGAATTTCACACAATCTTGATATTAGACAACAACTTTGCACATCCTTAGAAAACAAATAAAAATCTATCCCTATAAAATCAAATTAAAATTTGCCGAAAGAAACAAATAAGCCTAGGCGACTTGATTATGACTAACTAGGATTAGCTCAAATCTGGTTGAACGAAACTTGAATCACATTTTCATCTTAATGGATCTGTCAATACACATAATTACAGCATATGGTCAGTTACAAATCAACACATTAGGGACTACATAATACAAAAGTTACAGTTTGAATGGGGTTCTTTTAGAATTTTGTTGGACCACTTCAAATATCACCACAAGAAAAAATTGGATCCCCTCAGTTCTAATGATCTCATGGGCCAAGGAATATTAACATATTTGGAGAGACTGTGATCTGAAAATAAATACATAACTGCATTCACTGACTGCTTGAACACTTCATCATATTGAAACTATGTGTCTGCATTGAATTCAGTTTCTTCCTTATGTGAGGAGAAAAAATATTTTCAATAATTCAGACATATCACTGTGACATGGCGGTAAATAGCATTCCCATTATCATCAAAAATGAACCTATTATTCAAGAGTATATATTAAATACCATACAGAAACATTAATATTGTTCAGTGGATCTTGATGCATTGCATTAAGATTTTCTGTTACCGCAAATGTTTATTCAGATATCCACTGTCTATGTTGTCAAGTATATACACATTTCTAGTTCAAGAAGAGGCTTATTCTTCAAAACTGAACCACTCACTTCAAAATTCTACATCCATGTTTTAATGGCATGTGCTAACACCACCATATCATTCTAATATTTAAGTGGTATCCAAACACTAGTCAAGCAACCACATAAATATCGCTATTTTATAGAATGCCTTAATCGCAAACTCTCCATCTCAACTATTTACTATAAAGAAATAATCTCTTGTTTTCATTATCACCAATCATGCCCAACTATTATCGGACAGCATGTAAATAAATTCTTTTGAATTTACTATCATTTAATAGTAAAAGCACACTTTGAAATGTATAAGTAAGAAAATTATTCAATTGTTAAAAATCGCATGCTTCATTGGCTCACTCTATATTTCTATTGTGCAAAAATATCTTCTTTGTATTTAATGTGTGAAATTGTTGTGAGGGACTTTTATGAGGAAATGTTTTACATGATTATACAAAATAAGAGATAATGCAAGTTAGAGAATAGATAATTTGAACTATTTATTTTTAATAAACAGTTTGCCTCCTGAGTCGAACTATAAATATATATATAATTGGAGATGAACTCCTTTGACAAAGGGTTGAAGTAGAAATATAATAAATGATTTATCTTGAAAACTATTTGACAGATCAACGTGATTTTTATTTATAATTATAATTCCATAATTGGTTTATAGTTTGCACTTGGGTAGCAGCTATGATATAAAAAGAAGTTATACATCTACTGACAAGTGACAAATACTTCCTGCATTAAACAATTTTATATATATATATATATATATATATATATATATATATATATATATATACATATACAGTAGACCGCCAATTATTTGTAGTATATGGGGCCAATGGTTGTACAGATACCCGATTTGTTCAGATTATCAACTATAAAGAAACAAGGTATTAACAATACATAAATACAGTAACTGTACTTACATTTTAATATCTTCAGGGGCTCACTATAATGAGTAATGGCAATTCTGAAGGACCAAGTTGGATTTACACGTTTTTTCATCTAGTCTTGGGTTAATTCATCTTTCCTATCAGGTCTCTTGGCACTAACTCTTATTATTTTCCAACCCTGACTGATATTAGAATAACAAGGGCACCTTTATTTTATCTTCTTTATAAAGAAGTGATGATGACCAAGAGGTTTCTTTGTCCTAAAAACAACATTGGGGTACATTTTTTATTTCATGAATAAATTTAGTAGTACAAAATAACATACATGAATACTCATAGAAACATAAACAGAACAAAGATGAGATGGAAAGTAATAAAATGAAAAGCTTAAATAATAATAATAAGTCATTTTGATCAATATTTATCAAAAAACTACTTTTTAGTTGAATGTTTCAACCAAATACCAATGGTTGAAATACTGCTACAGTAATCACCATGCATGTTATGAGTAGCAGAATGTCTTATGAAAGTTATTTTTCCAACCATTTCTTCACACTTTCAATGAATTTTAAAACGGGTTATAAGTGACCATCCACAACTATCATATTTTTAACCTTTGGAATGACTTTAATAATAAACATCAAACATATTTATTATTAAAAGTTACTCAAACCATTTAAACTGAAGTCCAGGTGTATTGCTTTTTCCATTCCAAAATTTAATGAAGAATGGGTTTGGATAACTGACTTTCAAATAACTCACATCTTATTGTAGTTGTAAAGACGAAATTTCAATACAGTAGAACCTCATTAATCCGGACTAATTGGAACAGATTGGGTTGTCCGAACTAATGAAAGTCCGGGTTAAAAAAAAAACCTATGAAATGAGCAAAAGTATATATTTAAACACTCTGTTTAGTAAAAAGAATGTGTATTTTAAATTTAAGAAATACAAAGATTTTGTATACAAGATATAATGCAATACAATATTAGTCCCTACAAAATATCGTAGGGATATTAATATGAAATGGTTTGCACAACAAGCTAATAACAGAAAATAAGTAGCAGTTGTCTTCATTGTTAAACTGAAAGCCTACCTGTTTTTAAGAAAGTTGAAGACAATTCTTGTAATGAACTCTTTAAAAACAAGCCTCTCTAAAAACAATGAACTCTCTCTGGCTCAGTTATGAACTTAATCGAATTGCTGATGGCCACTCAAATGACTTGAGTATAAACCCAATATCTTCCATGAACAAGAGCACAGTAAAATCAGTATATATAACACCTATTGGCTTCCCACCACTGAGACCTTGTAACATATAAAAAATCTTTGATTGACTATAAGAGCCATAGTAGTAAGATTTAAAGTTATGTTTCATAACAAAGGAAGGTTTTTTCTGTTTACCATGATTTAAAAGCATTGTGTTATTGTAATAGAAAACTTGAATCCTTTTAAGTCTTGTCTTTAACCTATTGATTATAACATGAAGGTGTTACGATACCTTATGTTGCAACATGCGTAGTAAAATCATCACATGAAGCCTCATATTGATGGTAATATTATGAATGACAACAGCAAATATAGTCATGGTTAGCACACACCCTAAGAAATACTATTCTCTAAAAGTAAATGACAATTTTATAGAGAAATACAATATATAAATTGTATTTATAAATATTATATATTAAATTTTCTATAAAATTTCAAATACAGTGGAAGTTTTTTATAAATTCAATGAGTTTGCCTTGTGTAAAATAATATTTCAAGATATTCTAAATTCTTCATCACCAAGCCTTTTCAAGGTCAATAAATACTGTAATAATACAAGAAAAAATCATGTGATATGGTAAACCCCAATTAAACCAGCTGTGATTAGATAATTGACCCTTGTAGGAAGCCATATTGTTTATTACAAAATTGCTGATTATTTTATGAAAGCAAAAGACTGGCTGACCATCTTCATTACTTGTAATAGAGACTGGAAAGAGATAAGATTGAAAAAGAAACTATAGTAGAACCTCATTAATCCGGACTAATTGGGGCTCTAAGTTGTCCGAATTAATGAAAGTTCGGATTAAACAAATTAACCTATAAAATGAGTCAAAGTAAGCAATCTTTTCAGTAAAAGAACGTGTATTTTAAATTTTAAAAATACAAAGGTTATTTAGTATACAAGATATACTGTAATGCAATACAGTATTACGCCCTACAAAATACAGAATAACTAGTGCAGTACAGAATTAGAACAAGGAGATCAAGGCACACCTTCATTGGCCATACTTGACATGCTTACTTGTGATATTTTGTTGTCTTCCTTTGACATGAATTTCTTTAATAATTCACTCACGGAGATGCCTCGTAATATGCAGATATGTTTTTCATCGTTGTTATCTTCAACATATTTAAGGACAATGTTTAGATGGTTTTTAATTTCACTAAGTTTTGGCTTAGGATTAATAATTATGACCTGCTTCATCCTGGTCATATTCATCCCTTTCAGAGTTTTCTACAGCGATCATACTTTTAATGATTTCCTCATCTGTTAAAATATAATAACCTGGATCATCTTCCTCTCCTTCTAGCCACAACTCAATGTGTTCCAGTGTTACTGAATTTTCACCACCTTGGTGGAGAGTGTTGTGAAAATCCTCCGTTTCAAACCAGCTGCATCAATTTTTATTATTGATTTTAGAATTTAACTGAATTAAAAATTTATATGATGGTAGATGGTAAAAAATGGCTGTCCAGATTAAGCAAAGTCCGAACTAATGGGGTCAGGATTAATAAGGTTCTACTGTACTGAAAATTCCACCCAAGCATTGAGATAACAATACAATTTTCTTAAATATACAATTGTATTACTTGTTATTCAATTGAATTATCTTAAGAGAAAAACCCTCCCCAAAAATTGGCAGGTGGAGTAGACAATGTTGCCAGGCCCTCTAGCAGAATCCCATATTGATAACTGATAACAGAGTAGACTCTAAGTTCATGTATGTTAAACAGAGTATTCAATGGAGAATCATCAAATGAACTCACAATGAAAGGAACATATTATATAGTTTCTTGTGTATTTTTATACAAATAAAAGGTTGTTGAAGAAAAGTTTTCAAAAGACAACTCTAAGGATTGCTAGTAATTATTTAATTGTCATGATTATTTGTAGTAAAACACCAACCTGCTGTTTAAACCCTACTATTACTTCCGAGTGGAAGACCTTATTTATCTAAGACTTCTAAGATGACACTTACTACAGGCACTACTCATTTAAAGCTATAATTGTTCATTCTGCCTCATAATGTTAACAAGAAACTTGTTTTGCAGCTCTTTTTTGCCTTCTAGCACAAGTGACAAAGGTTTTGAACACTTATACTGTATCCCAAATTTTCCTCCACTAGCTTCCTTTCTACATTCCACCTCAGGCATATAAATACTGTGTGCTCAATAGTGTCTACCTCTGAACATACACATTCTCCTCGTGCAGTGTAAAGCACTTCTTAAAGTACATGAAGCAGCCATGTCCACTTAGAACATGAGCCACATGTTAATTGACCAGGAGTGAGCACTCTCAAGTCTGGTATGAGGGTTTTTGTTTAGCCTTTCCTGAACATCCTTAGGTTTTGTCTATTTCACCTAATATAGGCATAATGTCTTTATATAGGCATAATGCCAGCAATAACTATGGTTGAATTAGAAAAAAAAAAACAGTGCAGTATTTTATGGACAAGCAATGCAACCGTCTTCTGAGATTTCCCTAGCTCTACCATGAATGGAGTTGTGTAAAAGTATTATCACCTAACCTTTGATTATGTTTGTATAACATAATCAGTTCTAAAAACTGAAAATCCCCTATTGAGTCTCTTGCAGGCACATTAACAAGGATTTTTTTATGACCCAAATCATAACTTCTCACACAGTTAATATTCCATTGTTTAAATTTAGACTAATAGTTATGGATTTCAAGTTATTATTAAAATGAAAATTTATATATATTATTTTTTATATATATATATATAAATTACTACTAATTATACATTATTTTTTAATTAGTTTGATCCATTTTATTCTTTCCACTTGCCTACCTTGAAACACAAAGTTTACTTTTATTGTCCTCAGGGACCAATTCCATAACATGGGTAATGTCAGAAAATGAAGAGACTGCTGATGTGTTGTTATACCCAGTTCCCCTACCTTATCCTCCACCTTATTTGATGTTTAACACCTGGAGGAATGACAGGTTTATCTCAAATAGGTTTTTCTGAAGTAGAAATAAAGGAAATTTAGTAATAACTGGTGTTAAAATTTGGTCACTCCAGATTTGGTGCTGCCTTTTACAAAAAGTGTAAGTCAGGTCCAGGACATAGAGATGTGCAACTCTATTAAAGACATTTAATTTCTAAGAAACAGATACACTATCTGTGTATTTAAGCACACCCATACCATCCACTTGTATTTTCATCATACCAACTCAAAGGATATATGTAAGCTTTCCTACAGTTTCCAGAAAAAAACTTCTTTCATTTAAATATTATATGGTTTCACTTATACAAAAAACGTAGAGAACCCCAAACCATTAAAAAGTCCAAACTCAAATGATGAACACCTTTTCGATATATCCAACATCCATAGAGTCTGATAGTCCCATGGTATCAGATATCAGTTTTTATTCCTTATAAAGTGACTTCTCAAGTTGGAAGCCAAGCACTCACTCATCACTGAGTTCTTTCCTGCTAAGAGTTTCTTTGGTTCAGAGTACAAACTTTGGGGTGGTCTCTAGAATGTACCACAGATCAGTCTTAACAGTGAAACTTATTGGAGACGTTTCAAGAAGCAACAATGCAGTCTTGTTGATGTCTATACAATAGGAAGACTCCCGAAGGTCAATTCAAACTTAGAACACACTGAGGATTGTAATAGCATATTTCTTTGCTTGTACCCCATAAATAGTAAATAGAAATGGGAGGAGGGAATAGTGGATAAAATCATAGCTTAGAATCTTCTATTAGTGTTCACTGATGCTGCCAATTGCAATTATGCAGATAGTTATAATAATATTATATATTCTTATATCTTATATATATATATATATATATATATATATATATATATATATATATAAGTAAACTAATATAGAAATAATTATTCAAAGAAACTAGTTATGCAATTAACAGATTAAAATTTTACAAAAACATTTTTATCACTGATGATTTATTTACCAAGGCTGTTATTTTGTTACAAGCATGGTTTATTGTTACATTATAAGTAACAATTTAAGAAAACATCTCTACTAACAACCGAGGATTTTCATGAAGGATATATTGCTGCTAATCACATACTTAAAGAAAGTCTGATTCAATAAAAATAAAAATTTGAGACTTTTAATGGTGCACAAACTTTCACACTCTTACAAGTAAAAAACATATTTTTAAATAAGTTAATTATGAATAAGATAAATCCCCTTGTTATTTATAGATGATAAACCTCTGTGTCTACATCCTCTTATAAAAAAAAAAGAAGACACAATTAAAACCGGTAGCCCTCGAATACTCCAACAGCATCAGGGTTGGAAAAGAACAGGGATTGGTCAAAAGAGACTTCATATTAAAGAGAGGAATCTAACTCAAGACTACATGAACAAAGGTGTAGATCCACCTAGGTTCCCTCGGGACTGCCATCCCCGTATTTATTAAAATGTGCCCTTGAGGGTGTTACATATTGGACTCTTCCACTTCTATATTCATAAATCAAACCTTCACTAGCTATACTCATACCAGTCATGTCACTCTTGTGAGTGTCACGGTTATTCATGTCTAAAACAAAATTTGGTAAGTTGACGGCCAGGCAGAATGTACCTTGTTCTTTAATAAATCTCCAATCAATTTACTCACACCCCCAAATCGCCCGTAGTTCTTCAAATATAATTACAGTACTATGAACTAGTATAGAAACTAACCCCATATTGGGTTTAAAACTGATCTATAAATCAGTAACGATTATCCCAAAGTTAAAACTGAGAAGAAGTAGTTAGATATCTGTAAAGTGAATACGTCTCATATATTCACATATATATATATTCATATATATTCTCATATTCATATATTCTCATATATATATTTCTTATGTTGAAAATCATCTCATAAGACTCCATGAAAGAGGGAATGTCAAATTAACCGAATATAAAATGGATGTCCTTACTTTGCTCTAGAATAAAACCACTCTCCCTATTCCTTCTTTTTACTTGACATAGAGGTTTGATTACAAAAACCTATTGAGTTGTGATATAACCAGGGAAACAGCCAATCCTCTTCTTACAATCAAAGAAATTGTAAGATCTGAAAGTGAGAAGTTATTCCCATTAAAACTGTTACGAAAAAACCAACATTTTGGAATTTTTCAAACTAATTTTTGGCCAACAAACATATTTAAGTTAATATGTTAGTTTATGAGAAATTAGGAAAAGATTGTATAAAAATATATACTCTCCAAAATAGTGATTTTTGGTGATTCACTGATCTGTGATTCTATCACAGCAATTGCAAAATCACAATCGCTCTTATTGGTGATTGGTCATACGGTTATAAATCATTTGATTCTTCCACTTTTTCTTTACTAGCTAGTTTCAAATTCTTTCCTATATGATAGCTTTCCTAAGTGATTTTAGTGATTCAGATTTAATCAGTGATTGTTTAGCGTTTAGTATTATGATATCATAAAATGAACATATATAGTGATTCTCAATACCACAATGTGTTTTAGATTACGTTAGGCTTTCTTGCATTAATGTTCATTTTAGTTTTGATACTAGTCAATTTTAAAAGAGAAAATGTCTTAATCATGTAACAAAAGAAGCCTGATGTGATACTTTTTCAATCTTAATACAGCAATTACTATCAATGAAATATGTACAAGCAAAAATTTGTCTACAAAACTTTAACGTTTTATTTAAAGAGACATTTTATTTCAATGTGATACTGTGAATCCATAACACAAAATGAATATCACTTGACAATATTTTATGTGTGGCCAGTTGTCAATCACTTAAATCACTGTTAATCAAGCTTTAATACTGGTAGCAAACACTATTTTCACATTTACTGTAAAATCATCATTAGTTTCATCACTACCTCTAAAGTATTAAAATTCTAGCAAGCTTTTTGTTTCAAGCATCTAAAATCGTTCGGAAGTCTCAGCGCTTTAAAAAACCTACATGAGCTATTTCACTCCAATTTAATATGAAGTGATATACTGTGAGGGGACTCTTCATTTCAAATTATGCAAAGGTTATTTATAAAGCAAAAAACTGCTGAAAGGCTTGTAAAAGGTCTTTAAAAAAAGTAATTCTGTAAAGGTGCATTCAGAGAATTGGGAATACTACCCTGTTATATATTCCTAACAATGTGTTATGTCTTAGACAAGTGTTACATTTATTAACAAACTCCCAATAAATATTAAAAAAATTGAAGACTAAAATCTATTTAGGAGGAATCTTTGAAACATTTTGGTGTACAATTGCATTTACTCAGTGGGGTGGTAGATTTCCAAAACCAGTTGAGAATTCAAATGTGTTGTCATTTGGGGTAGTTGCTCAATTCCGTAATAATCCTACCTTCTTCAGATTTAAGATTTATACTATTTTATGTAATTATGTTTATATAGAGTGTTGCAAAATTGTGTTTCCAAACTTTCGTGAGATGTTTTTCCACATCAAAACTACTAAAAAGTTCCTATAAACATATGTCGAGAATTGCCTAGTTTTACAGATATCCGCCATTTTTGTTTTTTAAAAAAATTTATCTCCAGAACGGTTTGATGAATTGAATTGGAATTTGGCATGATATCTAATAAAATAAAGAACTGGTTAAAAAAAAACCAACTTAATCCTATAACCTGTTTTAAAATGGAGGCTGCTTAAATTTTTAATTCTAAATAACTCAAAAACGGGATTTTCGTATATACAAATTTTGTAATAAATAGGATTTATCAGCTTGCCTGTGTAGAAGGGTTGCGACTTACAAGGAGACGGACAGAGACTCCTGTGAAATTATAACAATACTTCGTTTTATCTATAGACTTTAATAAAAAGATTTCAATGAAAATGCAATCCATCTTTTAATGGCTATTGAATTACTGTATTTGTCTTACGTCTCACAAAAACTGCTTTTAAAACTTAAGCATTTTTCATTGTGTGGTTAAATTAAATTTTATTTGTCATTAAAAAAAAAACTATAATATATGATTTAGCACTGTAAATTAGTTTCAAATCCAATTTTTTTTTATTTTTAGGTGACACCGAGTTAGAGAGGGGGGGCGTGATATCTCACAGTTTAAATTTGGCTTGGCAAGAATAGATTAATTTTTTCGTCAAATAAACATACAAATTCGTAATAAAAATTATTTCTAGTTTATTTGACTATTTCTAGTTTAAACCACACATAACTATAGCAGTCTTTTTTCGCTATCTTTTTCCTATATGTAAAAAAATAAAATAAATAAAATAGAATATAAATGGAAAGTTTGATATATATATATATATATATATATATATGATTTATCGTCTTTTCTGTGTACTGGTTGCAACTGGAATACGGAAAGATACGCACGTATAATTATAGGGTCTGTAGGTAAAACCAAGAACCTAAAAATACACATTTAAATATAGTATTAATACACAAATTAGATATGGATTAGTTCAGAATTAAAATAACGAAAAAATAAGGAGGTGGTTCAGATAAAAATTAAATTCTGTAAGATATTTTTGAGTTTACACCCATATTAACATATCATACATCATATTAATCCAAAAAACTGATGAGAAGTGATGTAACTGGGAACTTGAATTTTTGTTTCATAGATGCTTCTGAGTGGGAAATCGAAAAAAATAGCAAAATCGGACTGGAGCTTCGCTAGGAAAAAGTGCATAAAAGTGTATTTTTATGCATTTTGAGTGCATCGCTACACTTTATTTAAAATATCTCCAGCTATATGGGTAGTATAAAAAAAATAATAAAAAAAATAAATAAATAAAAAATAAAAATACTCGGAAATGAAGAGACTATCGAAATGGTATAGTAACATTAAGACTACTTCTTAAACCTCCAAAAATTCATCTGGATTTAAGATGTTTTTTCACTAATAATGCAACAAAAGGTGTGAAAATCATCAGATCTTCATGGAAACAGAACACAATATGTATATTTAGACTAGAGATCGGTGGTCAAATTTGAAATAAGAAATTATTTTTACGACCATTTGGCCATTTTCGAGAAACGATAAAAGTAAAGTGCCCTTTTTTAATAAACAAAATTTGTCATTTTACTCTTTTGTCATTTTTTTCCCCAGTAAATCGGGGCCAAGTCTATACAACGACGTCGCCAATTTATTAATTTTCAAAATTTAGTTGAAAAGTTGTTTATGAAATTTTGTTTATTTGACTAAGAATGACATTTAAATCAAATTTTTACGGAAGTCTGTTTAGGTTAAATTAGGTTAAAAAATAAAATACTTTTTTTATATTTTTTTTATTAACAAAAAGGTACTTTACCTTGATAAACAAATTATTGTATATGTTCACTAGAAAGTAAGTAAAAACTGAAAATTTAAAAAAAAATTACTCTACGACCACTTTTATTAAATTACAATACTTTCAATGTTTCGAAAATAGCTAAATATGGCCGTAAATTTTTTTGCAAATTTGACCACCGATTTCTAGTCTAAATATACATATTTTGTTTAATTTTCGTGAAGATCTGATAATTTTTACTCTATTTGTTGCATTATTAATGAAAAACGTCTTAAATCCAGAAATTTGGATTTTTTCGAGGTTAGGAAGTACACTATACCCTACCATTTCAACAGTCCCTTCATTTCCAAGTATTTTAATTTGTTTTTTCCTACAACCCATAGAGCGGAGATATAAATAGTAAAGATAAGCCACTCAAAATGCATCAAAAATGCACTTTTTTAGCGAAAATCCAGTCCGATTTAAAAAAAAAATTTTTCGGTTTCCCACTCAGTAGCATATATAAAAGAAAAACAAAACAAATATTCAACTTCCCAGTTAAATCACTTTTATATTTTAAATTCCCTCTACTAATAGTACGTGCAATGCAATAGTCTCTAGAACGTTTATGCAATGCTTCGACTTCGACCACTGTTTACAATTTAAAAGTGAATGAAAGCTGAACTAATTGCCCTCCCTGTGACATTGGGGACATTTCTTGAGTAGCGTGTGCCGCTGGATTTAAACCCCTCGCAGAGATCTGCACTCTGTCAGATAATAGAGATCCGTCAATCATATTTGTTTGCCATGGGGGATGAAATATATTATTAGACTTTCCGACTTGAACGAAAACATTGCACAAACATTCACACTCAACCATCGCCAAAACCTCACATCAAAACCAATAAAAAAGTTTATTTAAACATGTTTCCTAAAATGCTTAGTTTTCTATCTAACCGCCATTTTGTATTTTTAACATCAAAAAATGCATATAATTTTAACTGCAAAATGATATGGAGTTGAAATTTTGAATGCTACTTAGTGTTGTAAAGACTCAATTTGAGAAAAATAATCACCCGATTTCATTTACTCATTTCGAAACGGGCGCGACTATTTAAACTTTTTAACGACAAATATCTCAAAAACCATTAATTTACAAAAAAAAACTTTTTTTGCGACAAACTGGATTTTTATTCTATACGTAGCTCGAAGGATAACTGAGCTATCAAGAAAAAACTTAAAACATTAATTCTTGGTAATTGTCTACAACACTGAAGATTAGCCTAGCCTAGAACCAAAATTCGAGAAGGAAAAAATAATTAATCATTTTGTAAAAATGAATGGAAATTTATTTTATAAAAAAACCGTCCACTCCCAGCAGCTTTGTTTTACATTTCTCAACTGAGGATTATGACCTAGTCATTGAAATGTCGTTTTATATTTGTATAGCACAAATACAGTGGTTTTGTGAAAAATTTTGTTTTCATTAATTTTCACTGATTTACTGTGATCAATAGCAATAGACTAACTGGGAATAAGTTTTTGAAGTGAAAACTTTCTTTGGCGCGTTTTTGCTGAGGAGTGAACGTAAGTGAAAAGTCACGCTCGGGTTGGTTACGTTGAATGGGATTTACTCGGCTCCACTCGACATCAAGCGCGCTCGGCTCGGTGACGCTGAATCGTCTATACTCGGCTCCAGTCGTCATCAGACACATTTACTATCCAACAAGAAGTACATCGTTCCAATTTTATTGTATATGAACAGTGTAATATTTCAAATATTTACAATTTGTGCTGCATTTTACGAATAGTGTGAAATTTATTTCGCATCAAGGTAACTTCGCATTTCTCCAATAATATGAAGGACTTAGGCATCAATTAGTATAAGTTAATAATGATATTAATAAATTTCTCGCAGAAATAAATATTACGTAAAAATTTGATGGACACTTTCCCCGAGAAATTTAATTTTCTTTTTCTTTATTTAAATATAGTTTTCATTTCTATCGTGTGGTCATAAGCACACACCCAGATTTTTTATTTAAAACAATCACAACAATCGTTTGTTAATAATCAGCTGTTGTGTAACATTAATTCTTTTTTTTTAACCACCTGTAAGAAGTTCTGTAATTGTTTTAAAAACACAGTTACCAGTATTTTTGGCGATTTTTTAAAAAATCATGTTCTACCAACCTTATTTCTTAATAATAAAATAAGTTTTCAACGCGGATCTAATTTTTTCACCGAAAAATCGCAATTTCAAAACTACAGAATTCAATCCATTTATAGAGAACCAAAGTCAAGCAACATTGAGCGCGGTTAGTATTTGGATGGGTGACCATTGGGAAACCACGCACAATTTCTTTTTTTTGCAAATTTACGTAAGGTGGCTGTATATATACTTGACCACCTTACTTGAACTTGTAAGGTCAAAATTCGCGTACAAACCTATTTTAACGCGTAATTCAATTAATGGAACTTAAGCTAGAAAAGTTGAAATTATGTTTTTTTTCCGTGAAAAAGTTAGCTCCGCGTTGAAAATTTATTTTATTATTAAGGAACAAGGTGTGTATAATATGATTTTGTTTTTAAATCGCAAAAAAAATACTGGTAAAATTTCAACTGTACATATCGTTTAACGTTAAAAATATTTTTTTTTAACACAAAATGGCGGCTATATAAAATCTAAGCATTTTATGAAATATGTTTATATAAACTTTTTCATTGAATTTGATGTGAGAAATAAGCTCCTGAAGTTTTGACACGGTTTTTAGAAGCAGCCTGTATATTTAAATAAGACTTCGTACTTAATTAAAATCAAACTTTAAATGTTTAAATATGAATACTATGCTAGTTTTTGTTTTTTGCCAATTATTCATGAACCGAAATCTTGTTATTTTCATTAAAATTTGAATAAATCAATAGTCCCGATTTTGAGAAAGACGTCTTTACAACAGACCCAAATACGATTTTTCTATTTTTTTTTTTAAATTACCGATAACTCACGAACTACAATTTTTTTGAGAGACTAAAATCAATACGTTTTGTTTAGGTCCTTAGAAGCTACATTTCAGATAAGCTTTATCAAAATTCTTGGAGCCGATTTTGAAAAAGGCGTAATTTTGTTACAATTAAATGGTTATATCTTAAATTATATAAGAATAAAAATAGCGCAGAGAAAATTTTGCGATAGGGGGGAGGGGGACAAAAACCATGAAGTCCAAAAAATCACATTTGGAATGATGTCTGTATGTTTATAGCCCCTTCAAACTCCAACCTTCTCCCAAACGCCTACAGAGATTTTAATCAAATCTGAAATGTGACCCAATGTATGCATTTCATTTTTTTAAACTAAAAATTTATAAACTACCTGTCATTAAACGAAAACACAAAATTTTGTATTTACAAAAACAACTTTGATGGTTTTAACCAAATTTAGTCTTTAAGGTACCAAACTAAACATATCTTTCTAAAAAATGATAGTATGGGAGTTATCAATTAAACGCTGATTTCTTAGAAGGTAGAACAATTCGGAGTTGGCTAAAACAGTTCAAATTTGAAGAAAAGTCAAGGTTCGGGGACCAAATCAATGACAAATTCATTTATAAAAAAAATTACGATAAATTATAAAAAACCAAAATAAACCCAACAACGGCCAGATTTCTTCTTTTTCAAGCTACTCGCAAATCATAATATACTGAAAATTACCGAAAATTATATTTTGTTCACTTAGAAAAACGTTGTGTAATTTGATGTATAAGAAATCTTCAGCAATGTTTGTGTACCTTTTATTATTTGAGGTCAAACTTCAACCCATCCCCCCCCCTTACAATCTCAAAAACCATCATCCTAATCTACAAAATGTCCCCATTCTACAAAACACCAAATTAACATACGTCTACGTTCAGACTCATTGTACAGAACGTGTTACGAGAATCTTTTTGTGTGTTTTGTTATCGTGGACTTAAAGAAAGCATCTAAAGGGTAGGGAGATGGACGCGTGCTGAAGAGCAGATGGTCAAGCATAGACGTGCCAACACAAGTGTGCCCCAGCTTTCCATACTTCCACTCACAGATAATTATATGTTTTTGATCAGCTTGCTTTGTCCGAGAAGGCAGAAAAAAAAATCTTACCTGAATTAGACTGTTAAATACGATATAACTCGCGTCAGTTGGGCTTTGTGACAGATAATTGGCAGAATATTTATCCATTTCGATTTATTAGGTTTAAAATTCAAATAGAAACCAAATATTACAATTCGTATGAATTACTGGTACGGCAATTGCATAGTATAAAAAACCAAGCACCCACAATAAGCTCACTTAGAATGAGTACGGGATTGGTAATCCCTAAGGATCCCAGCTGGATCTACACTTTTTTCACCTAGTCTTGGATTAGATCTCTCTCTTTCATCTTTCCTATCAGGTCTCTCTTGATCAACTCTTGTTTTCTTTCGACTCTGACGTTTTATTTTATGTTCTTTTCTTGTTTTATAAAGCGATGATGACCGAGAGGTTTTTCGTCTTCAAACAACAAGAAAGGGGAAAAAAGAAGAAAACCAAGCAAGAAATTAGAAAGTTAGTGTCGAATATTTGTTCAGGATGGCAACACGATTATATTGTTCTTAATCAATATAAACAAAAAATCGCATTATTGCATTCTTGAGTTTTTCCCTTATTGCCTATTTCTTTTGAGAGAAAATAAATATAGATTTTCCTAACAAATCTTTTATGAATAACCAAATGAATGAAAACACAACTTTCCACACAAAAAAAATACTTTATTTATGCAACACAAATCCAAGACGACGTTTCAATGACTAAGTCATCATCCTTAGCTGCTACATCCACACAAACACTAGCCTACTGACAGTGACTGTCACTTGTTATTGAAGTTTCCACAAAGTGTAGTTTATTAGAGTTGATTTAAACCTTTTATGAAATAATTTGTAGATCGCTTTAATATAAAATTCAAAATCGGGATTCGTTGGTGCACAACTAGACCAGAAATGTCTTAAATTCGTTAAAAAGAAATCGGTCCAGCTGACGATTAGGCCTACACTATTAATAAAACACTGAAATCTAGGTTTAATAGTAGGCCTACACTATTAATAAAAGACCGAAATCCAGGTTTAATAGTAGGTTTGCACTATTAATAAAACACTGAAATCTAGGTTTAATAGTAGGCCTACACTATTAATAAAACACCGAAATCCAGTACCTAATACTCTTTAGGTCCACATTAAACACATTGTCTTTAGTAAAAAGACACAACTTTAGCATATACAAAACCCTTATTCCCACAGTGGCCACATATGCAGCGAAACATGGACACTCTTAACGTGTGATTATTAATCCACAAAGAGTGTTTGAGAGAAGAATAAGGGGAATGTAGGATTCTGTGAAGGAGAGAGACGTGTGGCGAATTCTTAGCATGAGGGAGATAGACGTTTTGTGATAGTTTTGCAATATAATTCGAATGGAGGGTGAGAGAATGCCAAAAGAAATTCTGGAATTCGGAATTATTGGACAAAGAAGAAAGGTAATACTAAGAGGGAGAAGGCCGCAGGATGTTGAGGGAGACCTTAGAGTGATAAAAACCGAGAATTGGAGACGTTCTGCGTTGGATAGAAGAAAATGGAGATGAATCGTAATGTAACCCAATGCTCACGATGGACTGTACACCTGTAACCCACGATAAAGTAAGGTTTTTAAACGTCCTTGAAAACAACAAATGCTTTGTTTATAAACAAAATCATGAAAATTAAAATATTTATAAAACAAAATTTCTGACGGTCTTTCCGTCTGTATGCAAACAAAGCCAAAATTAAAACTCCTGTGGTATTTCGAAAAATTAAAAATCTTTAAACAAGTCAGATTGGCTACACTTCAGTCACACGCACAAATACAGGGAGCGAGATGTTTTAAATTTTAAAATGTTCTTAAGTTCATGAAGTTTACACAAAGTCTGCACAATGAGCATTGTGATTTTTAATGTATTGTAAGGACCTTTGGAAATATCGCCATGTTCTAAATTTAGATCCAGATTCCGTTTTCGGTTCTAAGTGTAATTATAGTAAAATTTAATGTTCCTAGTTATAAATTCGTTCACTTCTTGAATTTAAAGTCTATAGTTTTGGTTATTAAGCCATTTTTACTTGCCCAGTATAATATGTGGTATATGTTTTGTTTAGAAATTGCAAATTATTTCGACCTGTATTTTTTGACTGGTCTTCACGTTTCATAGCCTCAAGAAACCAAAAAATTGATATTTTGACATCTTCGTCCGTTGCTGTCGTTGTCTAAGCACGATAGCGGCTACAACAATTTAGTTAGGAACATGAAATTTATATAAGCACGCTATAGTCCAATAATTAAATTCACAAAAAATCCAATTGGTAAAATCTCAAAATGGCGACCATTTTAAACATTTTTTTTTTTTTTGTATACAGTATATGGTGTGTTACTCAACTTACAACACACTAAATTAGATACAAATTTTCATATTTCTATTCTACGTGAAATGATACCAACCTCTCTACTTTGAGAAATAGCGAAGACTTCTGTAATTTTGAAGTCTGACCTCCCAAGAAATGTATAGTTACGAGATCCAACAATGCCGAGTCACCGACACGAGCGAAGCGAATGAAGGCTGCTTCACATATTTAGAGTCGATACCATGACACTGACACGAATGAATCGAGTGGAGATCTGTTAGACCTGGGCCTATCGACGTCAAGAAAGTAGTGATAAACAAAATTACGAGGTTCAATAAACCTGTGTAGAAACAGATTTTACAAAATTGCCCTACTGGATAAATTGGGCCTTGATTTATCAATACAATTTAACATTTCCTACAAGGCCCAAGAAACCAATTTTTGGGCATTACATTTATAGAAGCTCCTCGTATTACATTTTATGATTGGGCTGGGTAAATACCATGATGGCGCCTCTCAACTCAAATACCGTAATAAAACGTATATAGGTCTAGATATGAAATTAATATTTCATAGGCTCTCTGAAAGTGGCCTTTTCAAGTTGAAAAATTAGTTTTAATACAAAAACTTTTTTTCTTTTGACCATTAAGTGTACGAAAATTCTTGTTTCTCTTCGATCAAAAGTAATCAATCCATTTTCACAACGTACAGTCATCCTGTTTGTGTTATACAGTAAAAACCAAATATATTTACAAATTACACAGGGAAATGTTCTGTAAAGTTTTACAAATATTTGCATTTACTTTCCGCCATGACGTGTACAATCACTCCCCCGTCCTCCGATGATGAATCACTTTAGGGTTGCAAACAAAATGGTGGAAATCTAAAACAAAGTCAATTGAAAGCAAGGGGGTTGAAAGCCTCCCTCGGTGTAATCTGTAGTTTTATTTTATTCCGAGGGCGCATCAAGTCTCCCTGATATTTGATTGGACGTCAGATCGAGGGTCATGTTAAGCGACATTACTGATAAGTAAAAAGTTGTGTACGGATAAGGGGAGATACTCTTTGTGGGTGGTAGCCCTAGAGGCTGGGGGTTAATCATAGTTGGGGGTGAGTAAAAAGTGTTGATTCTACTGATCAGATTGCCTACATTAACTATATAAAAATACAGCTGTCAATAAAATGGACTCTGTACTTCAAGCATGACCATATGAAGACTAGAACTGAATGAAATATGGCTACAATTCAGGTTATTATTGCTTACAACTTATTTTATAGCCCATTAAAATAAGTCAAATGATAGTGAAATGAATAGAGTTTAATTGCTAAAAAATGAAGTACTATAAAAAAATAAAACTTTGAGTAAAACATTACAGCCCCAAATACGCTCCTAAAGGACTAAAAGCTGTTTTATTAAACTTTTTGCCAAAAAACTCAATATAGTAAAATAATATCAAAGGTAATGATTTATAAATCTTTTAAATCCTGATAAGGTAAGCTAAATATGTTTAAATTGAAGCCAGATATAATCATTTCGGATATTTTGTTTTCGCCTTCACGCCAGTTATTGACGGTGTTGACCCACAATTGTGAGAATAATAGGGAAGCTACAATTATAAGAATAATTAATTGGAAAGCTGGAATTGTGGGAATAATTGGGAAGCTACAATTGTGAGAAAAATTGGGAAGCTACAATTGTGAGAATAATAGGGAAGCTACAATTATAAGAATAATTAATTGGAAAAGCTGGAATTGTGGGAATAATTGGGAAGCTACAATTGTGAGAAAATTGGGAAGCTACAATTGTGAGAATAATAGGGAAGCTACAATTATAAGAATAATTAATTGGAAAGCTGGAATTGTGGGAATAATTGGGAAGCTACAATTGTGAGAAAATTGGGAAGCTACAATTGTGAGAATAATTGGGAAGCTACAATTATGAGGATAATTGGGAAGCTACAACCGTTAGGATAATTGGGAAGCTACAATTGTGAGGATAATTGGGAAGCCACAATTGTAAGGATAATTGGGAGTCTACAATTATGCGGATACTTTGGAAGCTGCAATTATGAGGATAATTGGGAATCTACAATTGTGAGACTATTTGCGAAGCTACAAATGTGAGGATAATTGGTAAGTTAAAATGTGAGGATAATTGAAATGCTACAATTAATTGTGGAGATAATTGGAAAGCTACAATTGTCTGGATAATTGGGAAGCTACAATTGTGAGGATAATTGAAAAGCTACAATTGTGACGATAATTGGAAAGCTACAATTGTGAGGATAATTGGGAAGCTACAATTGTGAGGATAATTTGGAAGCTACAGTTGTGAGGATAATTGAAAAGCTACAAATGTGACGGTAATTGAAAATCTACTAATGTGAGGATATTTGCGAAGCTACTAATGTGAGGATAATTGGGAAACTACAATTCGTATTGAAAATACTAGAATAACGACAATGGAAATTCAATGTCCTAACCACACATCACCCTAATGAAAATATGTACACCTTCAAGGCCTGCCAGAACCGAGATAGACACGAGCAAAACGAGTAGAGTCTCTGTTTGATATATACACTCCTACGACGCTCGTTAGAGCTTAGTCGAAATCAAGAAAGTAGTGTTATATCTGTTGTAGTAGGTTCAAGAAACCTGTGTAACATCTGTTTTAAACAAATTTACCCTTTGATATACCAATAAAATTTTACATTTCCTACAAGGCCCAAGAAACAGAACTTTTTGGGCAATACATTTAGAGAACCTGCTAATATTACATTGTAATTAGATTTGGTAATTACCATGATTGCCCTAATCAACTTGTTAATACATGTATGAAAAATCAAATTGTAAATTCCACAAGGTTCCATATTATCACATATTCTGTATAGCAGCTGACATTCCAGACACATTCATTGCTACTTAAGCTTCTTTTATCCTGTGATACACCGGAAGAGGTGACATTAGATCTCCAAAATCAAATTAAATACATTAACAACCTGGCTCCGAAATAGGAGAATAAAAATAAATATAGCGAAATCACATCGTATCACCTATACTCTTCGCAGAAAAAATTGTCCACCAGTATATTTAAACAACACACCAATTCCTCAAGGCAACAATGTACAATATTTGAATGTACATCTTGACAGGAGATTGACATAGTGTTATTAAATAAAAACAAATTGTTTAGTTTTAAATTCAAGACTCAAACTTCGCTGTCGATTTCGAAATTCTGTTCTAACGTCAAAAATTTACAATTTAAAAACAAAATTATTTCACTCAGCAAAAACCAACAATTTACAAAGCATTTCAATCAAAATGTTTACATGTAATCGCCTTCATATGTTAGCAACTTAACTCTACACACAGACCTCAGACTCCATTCATTGAACATTTATTAGAAATTTCATAACAAAATTCCAAACCATACAAATCCACAAGTCAGAAATGTTTAATAAAACAGCCAATCCACGACGACTTCGGCGGCGTTGGAGTAGAAACCTTCTGGACCTACATCACTGAAGATTTGCAAATGGGCAATAATTCATAATAATAATAAATAATAATAATATTCGGTTTTTTTTTCTCTATCCAACGAGGATATATCATTTAGTTGTGTAATTTCTTACAGTTCCAAATAAAATATTTAAATATTTAAAAAAATATTAGATAATACTGGTAATTAAAATGTTTTATACAAATGATAGTTTGAATATTTCTGGACAAATTCACTGATCTTCGAAAGTGGTAAGACTTGAGACACCTGTATGGATCAGTTTCATCCTAATACGGCCCACCCTTAAGGGTAGACACCCTTGTGTCTAGACTTAGGAAACCTTAAGAAACCAACTGGCTTACAGGTAAAGGAATTTTCGTCATCTTAGGAAGACAACGCTCTTACGACTCCAAAACTTACTAAACTAACTGATATGTCAACGGAAATTTCTCACATTTACGCACTGAAATTTTGTGGCGCCTAAATAAGAAGTTGAAATATCCTTTTATAGCTCCTTTGTATTCAATTATAATTTGGGAATTATACTTGTACGGTGCGTTAGAATCAGACTGTACTAACTTTCTTGAGCACCTATTTTAAAACCAAATACTACAAAAAACAAGTTGATGAGCCTCTTATGGTACTTACCCAGCCCCATCATACAATGTAATACAAGCAGACCATATAAACTTATGCCCTTGTAGAAAATGTTAAATTGTATCCGAAGCAAAATAGGTAAGTTTAAAACCGTTGTAATACGCAGGTTTTCTGAATCTCGTAATTGTGTATATCTACTTTCATGACGTCGGCTCGGCCCTAACTAGCCTCTTATATGTGTATGTTAAAAAGTCTCCACTCGCTTCGCTCGTATCAGTCTAGGCCCATCTGGATCTCGTAACTATACTATACATTTTTTGGGAGGTCAGATTTTGACAATAACTTTTCCTAATAATTGTCAAATTGGTTGATGCCATAATTTAAATATGCACAAATATTTAATGGAATGTGTTATAAATTGAATAAAACACGAGATATGAACAAAGAACTGTTTAAAATAACCGCAATTATTGACATTAGATATTTAATAGTCTCCTATATTAAATGTCATTTCACCGCTATCGTACTTACGTACAGACGACAACTATCACTTTTTCGAGTTGAGACCATGAAAAGTGAAGTTAAAAACGGAGGTTCACATTTTTGACGATTTCAAACCTTGGCTAAGTCAATATTCCATGTTGTCCCCCAAAAGTTCCTGTATACTATTTTTACGTAAGAAAGAAAAATATTCTTGCTTGTATAAACCTCCAATAGCTCACTGTATAGAGATTAAAAATCTCCTTCCAACGATTCCCACAAAATTGCACAAACTTTCTCAGACACCAATCCCAAAATAAAAAATAATAATCGTTACCGAGTCCTCAAAAATGCATCTGTATTACTTAAACGTAATAAAGGGGGGGGGGGTAACTTTTATTATTCAGTTTTCCCCATTTATTTCTAAAAAGAGATACAATACACTATAATTTTTTTGAAAAATATTAAAAAATATTTTTAATATATTTATATACGTGTAGTTGCGCATTCTACATGTACATATAAAGGAAACATTTCATATGAACGTAAGTCCGAAAACGTTTGGTTGTCCATCTATTCGCCATTTTGTTTTTCTTACAAAAAAACATTAAAACTATGGAAATAAAATAAATAAGATATTGAGTTCAAATTTGGTACAAACATTATTATTTATAGTAAGTTTTACCAGTGTACCAAAAACAAAAATTTTAATTTGTTTTATTTTTAAAATGGTTGTCATTTTAGATGTCTAACGTCAAATATTTCGAAAACCGGTAACTTTACTAACAAATGTATGAGAAACAATTGTTTTTTGTCGTTTAACTTCAAACAAAATGGTATTTTTTTTTTTTTTAGCTCAAGAGATAACCGAGATTTGACAAAAAACTGAAAACGTAGTTTCTTAGTAATTTTCTACAACTTCAATTATATTCCCTAGAAGTTTTATTACCAAGTTTAATTTGATTATTGAAACACTTAATTTAGGTTCCCGGAACTTCAGTACGCTAATTGCCCGTTAGGTCTACAATAAATTAGCCTAAACTAATTAATGGTAGACCTATCCTATCATAAAGTTGTCGTTGCAGACAATTATTAAAAAATTACATTTTAAAGTTTTTTTAGATAACTTTGTTCATTTGAGCTACAGAAAAAATTTTAACACCATTTTCCTCGTCATTAAAAAAACAAACGAATTTTGTCTCATGTTCATTTTTTGTAAAGTTAACGGTTTTCGAGATATTTGAATATTTTAAACGGCCGCCATTTTAAAACTAAAACTAAATAAAGTCTTTTTATTAGTTTGTATTGTCTTTTTATAGTTTTATTAGTTAGTCTGTGGACTTGTAAAACTTATCATAAATAATGTGTCTACCAAATTTTAACCCAATATCTTATTTATTTACAAAGTTAAAAAACAAAATGGCGGATATACGGAAACTACGCATTCATATAAAAAGTTTCTTTTATTTTTACATGTAGCTTCCAAAGTGAATAACTTCAAAGTAGTAAGAGCATACCTTCGTTAATCACCCTGTATATAAAAATAAAGCCTTAGATTGCTTATCTAATGCTTTAAACTCGTCCTTATATTATTATCGTCTTTGTGTTGCGTATTTTATAGAATTCAACTTTTAATGGCGTCAGACAAAATTCATTTTGTTTTTGCCAAATATTTTTAAATCAACGTTTTATCTTGAAAGAAATTATGGCCTTCTATATAACAGCTCCATAGTCGGTTTTTTTATGTTTTTGCTGACAAATCCCGAACTGGGGCTTTTATAGAGATCGTGACCATTACGTTTTTTTTGGGTTCATAGAAGCTACATTTTAGTAAAGTTTAATACAAATAGTTTCAACTGGTTCTAAGAAAAAGTAAATATTGACTTTTGTTGCTAAAAAAACTATCCATAAATTTTGAGTTTCGAAAAAATGAGAATCCTGGCGATATAGCCGAAATGTTGCAATTGTAGACTGCAGAGAACTCGTAAAATGTCAGACAAATAACCAGAAATACAGACGGAAAAAAAACAAAGATTTTCTTGACCTGAGGGGCTTTCAAAGCGGATATTTCTGTGAAGAGCTACAAACTAGAATTAAATTTTTGATCCATCACATTCTCTATACAACGGATTTTTTTCCCCTTGTTTTAGAAAAAAACATGAAAAAAAGATATTAAAGTATTTAATATAAATCTAATATTCTAGCGTTAGATTCAGAAGATAACAAGAGTTGGTCAATAGAGACTTGATAGGAAATAAATCTAACCCAAGACTACATGGTGTATAATCAGTTAGAAACCTGAGGCTTGACTATGTATGAGAGAGTAAAATAAAGTCAGAGATGTATGTTCAAGCATTACTGTAGATATGACACTAATTTATGCAATTTGTTGTGCAGTTCAATTGAAATTAACATCAAAAATGGGAAATTTGTTTTCTTAAATTACTTAGAACACTGTCCATTGTACAACCTCATTTGTTTCTAATTTGGTATATTTTTGCCGCCATTTCAAAACGAGATTTTTTAACTCTATTTTCACCAAACGTCTTTTTTTTTCAATAAATCTTTAAAATGAGGTGTCACTCGACACCCTTTACCATTTGAAAATTTCAACTTATCGCCCTTTCGCATCCTTTGGAAAGGGGGGCACCAAACAACATCAGTCAAATGGGTGTCCTCCACATTCAAAATATAAATCCCACACACCGCAGGTTTATATAATCAATACAAAGAATATTATGAAGGTTGTCTACTTACTAAAATGACACCCTGTATACAGTGTGGTCAAAAAGTGTTCTTAAGCCCCTTTATCTTATTAAAGATTTTAGATACATCATTTAAACACATCCTTGTGGGAAAACAATAGCTACATTTGGAAGTAGAAATTAGCCTCTTTAAAAAAAAAATAGGAGGGGGTCATGGTAAGATGGAATCAAAATTTTTAAATATAAAGGTTGGCTTGTGGTGCATCATTTTAAAGCTTAATACAAAAATTATACAAACTTTATAATTTAAAGTTTAATATAGTCATTGATAGCAAAATGGTGGACGGTAAAAGTTTTATGAAAATAAGGAGGAAATAGAGAGTGATCAAAACTTATCAAAAAAAAGTAACGTTTGTAGCACACCATTTTGATGAATTTTTAAAGATAACTCAAACAGCACACATTTAAACTTGTGTTAGTTAATTTACTTTGCTTAAAATAGATAAACTTGCTCAATTTCTTTGCTTATTCACATAAAACTTTGGCCGGTCTCCATTTTCTTATCGATGATCATATTTAACTCAAATTTCCACATATTGATTTATCTTTTTATAAACTTTAAAATAATATACCTTAAAAATTAAATATTTTGACTCATCCTCTACCAATACCCCCTCCCTCATGTTTTGTTTGAAGGCAACAATTTTTACTTCCAAATGTAGCTATTGTTGGGCCACAAGTTTCTACAAGTTTAAATGTTTTATCCCAAACCGTTAAAAAATAAAGGAACCGTTAAAACTGAATTTTTGATAACTCTATACAAACAGGGTGTCCAGAAATAAATCGATCAAACTCCAGGAACTGATTGGTTAGAACAAAATGTACAAAAATCCCAAATCTTCTTTAGTTTTCCGTCCATTCGCCATTTAAATTCTTTCAAAAAGTTATAATTTTGGAAATAGATAGGATATTGAGGTCAGATTTGGTACATACATTTTATATGTAACGTTTTATACATGTACAAAAAAACAAATAATTTATTTGATATATTTTTTTAATGGCTGCCGTTTAAAATTTGTAAGCTCGAATATCTCAAAAAAGCGTTAACTTTATTTAAACGCTACAAGAGACAAAACAGTTTTCATTTTTAATTGACAGTTTACTTGAAATATTGTTAAAAAACCGAAAATATAATTCGTTGGTAATTGTCTGCAACACCCAAGATTAGGCTAGAACTAAAATATATTGGAATTCTGACACTTTTAATAACAATAACAAAATCCATGCATCTAATTTCAATTTCACAAACTTAGACTTGTAAGTAAATAAATATAACACCAAAATTAACGCTTTTTGAGATATTCGATATTAAAAAAATTTTAACGCCATTTTGAAGATATAATAAATGAATTCTTTGTTTTTGGTATACGTGTAAAACATTACATACAAAATGCGTATTAAATCTGAACTCAATATCTATCAAAGTTGAAAGTTTTTTGTAAAATACAAAATGACAGATAGACTGAAAACTAAGCAAGATAGGACTATGTGTTACGTGCCATTTCTTGTACATTTTTGGACACCATCTATAAATGATTAAACAAGGTATGATTAATCTTAAGGTAAGGTATGATTAAACATACATACGCTATAAAAAGAAAGAAGAAAGATGGTTCCAAGTTTAAGAAAAACTAATTCATTTAAGAACAAAATAAATGAAGTTGATTATTTACTGTAATGGCGGCAGGAACAGGAAGTAATTAATACGCCGTCAGTTTAGAAACAACAAAGCTGTGTTTGTTTGTATTATTAAAAAAAAGTAAAAACAAAATAGTTTACATTTGTATAATAATAGCTTTGAAAACATTATAAAGCCAAAAGCAACAAACCTTAACACCGCACCGCCTCTTCCTACTGGAATTAGAAGCAGCCAAAAGTAGCACCTCTATTGTGAGCATCCTTTATATTAATAGACATTTTTGAAATATTTAGCCAGCTATTTCCGGAGTTTTACTGCACCGATTTTTATGATTCTTTTCTAAAAATGGAAAGGACATTTATGACGTTGCACTTGTGGTGAAACTTAATTTCAGAAATAGTTTTGTTTTAATTTTGGTCCGAGTCTAAAAATATTTACAATTTAATATTTACTTTCATTTGTATACAGAGTGTTCAGGAGAAAGATACGTTCTAGAGCTATATATAAGAAAATACTTCATATAAATATAGGTCCGGAAGCGCTACGTTTTCCGTCTGTCAGCCATTTTGTGTTTTTTCGATAAAAAACTTTAGAAAATATTAAAAGACAACATTTTTTACCAGTATACTTTTTACCAGTACACCAAGAACCAAAACTTTATTATGTACATTTTTTACTTGAATGTTAAATTTCACTAAAACTTTTCGGGTTTCAAAAAATGTACATGTTGCCATTTCGGTTAGTCATCCAAAAAATGTTTCGGAGCGCCAATGTCTTTTTATGCCTCTTATTTTGACATGTTTAAAATGGGGGTTCCCACTTTTAGGAAGAACTTGCGAGTTTCCACTTTAAATTCCTTACTTTAGGAAGAAGAGAAAATTCCAAAAATATCAGAAAAAGAACTTAATGTGACCTAGTTAACAGTTCCAAGAATATGTTTCTCTATTTAAGTTCATACAAAAGTTATACTGGGGGAGTGGGATTTTATTAACACACTATATAAATTTTTAATAGCGTATAAGCCTACTATTTGGAAAACTATTTCAATTTAGCTATTTTGTCGCGTGTCAACGAATAATCTCAGGGAATAATTTTAAAAAGTTACTACCGTTAGAGTTTTACATTTAATTTCTTACAAATAAGAAGTCCAAATATTCCAATTCCTAATATAATTGGTCCAATCATTTCTACGAATTCAATTCTATTAACATATATAAACATTCAGTAAAGTAAATTTTTGGAATGCAGAACCATTATTTCTAATGAAAATCACAATTATTTTTGCATAATTACAATACTGTCTCGTTAACTACAAAATAATGAAGCTAGTTGAACTACGATAGGGATCTTTTAAACCCAAAATGATACCAAAAACTTCGAGGATATGTACAACTGAGATTGTTGGGTGACAGTGGGCTTATTGCTTACTCATTATATATATATATATATATAAAAGACTCGTTATGGCCTAAGCGACGTCTAAAAAGTAGTGATATTTACGATTACAAGGTTCACAAAAGCTGTAAAACAACTGTTTTAAACAAACTTACCCTACTGGATAAGACCCCTTGAACTACCAATACAATTTAAGGTATGGTACAAGAATCCAAGAAACCAATTTTCGACCATCACCGGTACATTTGCAGGATCAACTCGAATTAAATTGTATAATATATGGTTCTGGGTAAGTACCATGATTTTTTTTAGGGTAAGGCACCCATCAAACTATCTTTTTTTAATGTAATTGCAAATTTAAGCTTATTGTGGTATTTTATAAAAGTTGAGAAATTTTTGCAATGTTGGTAGAATATTTAGTTCGCCATAATTTTCGACAAATTCCCATGCCTGTATTGTCTATACTTATTATAGAATATGAGAATACTTGTGCAAAGTTTATGTACGATAAATTGACCGCATTACCAATATCCATGAAATGTAACATATCTGACATAAAGCAGCTGTTATTTGTGAAGATCTGCATGACAAAATGCCAACACAATGTAACTGGACGGTAGGACAGATGTGCAACCGTTGTGAAAATGTTACATTTGCATTATTTTAGGGGTTCCTTATTTAGGCTTATTTTCGCCCTTAATCTACCCCCATTGTGTACCTTGTAGGAGGCCTACCTGGTCAGCTGCTGCGGTCATTTGAAGGATGAATCGATAATGTCAATCCTTACCTGGAATTTTAAATACGTGGAATAATACGCAAGTACTAACGCCTACCTGTCTTAGATAACTGGGAAGATATTTATTGCACAACAATGTAAACATAGTGTCTAGGTTAAAATCTGAAGATATAATTTGGCCCAAAAGTTACTTCACTCTGTATTCAAAATAGGTATATTTTTATTTCATAAAGTTTTAATTACTGCTTTTAAAATAATTTGTAATAAATTTTAAAACTGTTGGAGATCAGAAACACTGCTAAATATTTAGATTTATTAAATTTCTTTTAGACATTACATAACTTCATTTACTAAATTTTTTATATATTTTACACAAACATAATTAAAATAAAATAAAAACGGAACTCCCTGAAAAAGCAAAACATACAGACTCAAAAAAAAATAATAATAAAAAAATAAAAAATACTGTAAAAAGAAAATGTAAAGTAGGCCTACATTTTATCTTATTTAATGGCAACACTTATATATATATCCTATTGGCAATGATTTAATAAATCGAAATGTACAGAATGATTGATATAAGTGTGCCAGCTGTTTTATTTAGAAAGTATTTAATATTTAAAAAAGTCAAACAGCATCTCACCTGAACTTTTTATGTTGTCTTATTTGCTGGTTTTCAAATTTTGACACCATCAGCTACTTTTCCAATGTGATGGCTAACTTTAAAATATCTTACTAATTACTAATTATTAATGATGGTTTTAGATTCTAATAATTTTGAGACATTTTTATTGTTGTGTATCCTTTGATACAGCCAGTTGGCTGTATTTCACAACTGTTTAGGAGCTATGGGGGCTCAAATTTGTGAAAAACAACATTTAAAGCGTTTTTAGAGGTTCATTTTCTGTACTTAAAATAGTTGAACCGAAACTAAAATTGAAAAGTAGATAGAGTATACTGTAATAAAAACAACTAGAATTTGCAAATCACGTTAAGGCTTCTTTTAGAATAGTAGTAAAAATGTAATGCAGACTTTAAGGTAAGATTCGTTGAATAAAACTAAATTTATAGAAACAAATTTTGATACCATCGGCTATTTTTCCAATATGGCGACAAACATTAAAATTTCTTATAGAAATACCTATTTTTATTTTTTTTTATAATGGTTTTATATTCTACAGATAATTTAAAAACTTTTTTATTCATGTCTATGTTTGGATAAATCCAACTGTCACGGAACTACAGAAGCTCAATTAGAGAAAAACAATATTTTAGATTTTCAAAGGTCCATTTTCTGTACTTAAAACAGTTGAACAGAGATTAAAATAGGAACGAAGATAGAGTAGGGTTGAGTAGTGTCTTTAAGATGACAAACAGGAAGCTATTAACAAAAATTAGTTTCGAAGCCTGACCTCCTAAGCAAATGTGATATATGTATAGTTACGAAGTTACGTCACCAACAAGGGCGTAGCGAGTGAATATTAAGGCCGAGACACTGACACGAGTGAAGCAAATCATGACTTATAATATTATACACATCTTAATAATGTTAGCAATGTCAGTGAATTAGTATTGTTATCGATGTCAGTGAATAGTATTGCTATCGATGTCAGTGAATTAGTATTGTCATCAATGTAAGTCAATTAGTATTGTTATCGATGTCAGTGAATTAGTATTGTTATCAATGTCAGTGAATAAGTATTGCTATCAATGTCCATAAATTAGTATTGCTATCAATGTCAGTGAATTAATACTGCTATCGTTGTCAAAAAATAGTGTATTGTTATCGATGTCAGTGAATTAGTATTGCTATCGTTGTCAAAAAATAGTGTATTGTTATCGATGTCAGAGAATTAGTATTGCTATCAATGTCAGTGAATTAGTATTGCTATCGATGGCAGTCAATTAGTATTGCTATCAATGTCAGTGTATTAGTATTGGTATCAATGTCAGTGAATTAGTATTGCTATCAATGTCAGTGAATTAGTATTGGTATCAATGTCAGTGAATTAGTATTGCTATCAATGTCAGTGAATTAATAATGATATTAATGTCAGTGAATATTTCTTGTTGGTAATAATTGTAAAGCCGGCATTTTTGGGATCATTTTCGGTTTTTCGGCTACACGTATCCTTCACTACATTCCACAAAAAGAAACCCAGAGATGAGTTTCACACTAGGCTTTGTTTTGAAATGATTCGTCTTAATACACACAAATAGCTGTGGCATATTTTCATGTTAAAAATTTCATTAAAATGTTTAATAAGCATCCAAAAATCTGGAAATAAATAATTCTCTGAAAGTTGACGATATGAACTGTTTGTTACTATCCCATTGAAGAAATTGGGCCCAAGTACTACAAATCTTGAAATTACACTCCACAAATTCACCCTTGGTTGATTTAGTTGATCAACTAACAACATATGTTGATTTTAAGAGTACCAATTACTGTGCCCATATTCACGATCTAATAATTAATTTAAAAGTAGCCATATCAATCCACACAATTTTATGAAAAAGAAAATTTAAATCGTGTATAAGTTCATCAGCTCGCGGAATCGCTATCTCCAGTCTGCGTCATCTTTAAAGCAATTAAAATTTAAGAATTACAGGATCAGTCTAATCTATAGTTTTTCACTCAATAGTACAAATATGAGGAAGATTGGAAGTAAAATGTCCAGGTCATGCCCTGATAATTGAGTAGTCTCTTCCTTATAAAAGGCTATCAATGGAAAACATCTTTTCCTCAAGATAGTCTCACAACGTTTGACACTACAACACTCGTAATAAATTTATAGTTTAGAAAAGCAACTGCGTTATAAGAACAGATTTGTGTTACCAACAACTGAAACCAAAAATATGGTACCATTGGGATTGGTTCACATAACTACAGTTTTGTTGGAAATTTGAGGCGTTATGTAACTTTGGGTCCCTCTTTAATTTATGAGGGGGGGGATATGCCTTCCAAACGTTGTACGTATAAAAACCGGATGTTATTTTCAATACCAGCATATTAAAATATAAATATTATATTGTAATATTTGTTTCCTTGAATAACTAGGGTACATCCAGTTTCCAAATACAAGTTGGAAATTAAACCAACTAATTTGGTAGTTGGATTTAGATAAAAGACACACATCAACGGTTCAAAACCATTGTAATAACTTTCTTACACATATCCACAAAACTAAAGAGCTAGTAAAAAATAAGATTTTTTAGAAATCTACCAAAAAATTATTATACCACTATGAAAGCGGATAAAATACTTAGTTTTTCCTTCTGTATTTCTTATGTGAAATAATTTGGTATACAAGGGTTCCCCTTGTCAACTTTTTGCGAAATTAAAAGAAAATACATATATTGAAAGATATTATGCAAACCATGGGTGATAATTTCAGTCTCTTTATTATCTAAGACACGTGTTTCGGTCTTAATATTCGTCCACCATCATTAGGTTCTCATAATACATAAATACGAATCATGCTATATGACACTAGTGGTTAACTATGAGAGATACTGAAGATATCTTCAGAACATTTTGTTTTATGTTTGTAATTGTGTTGTATATATTCGTATTTGTGTATTAATGTATTATGAAAACCTGATAATGGACGAATATTAAGTCCGAAACAAGTCGTAAATAATAAAAGGAGTGAAATAAGAGGACTGCTGGCACTAAGTGAATATACATTTTATTAACACCATACTTATAAACCAAAGCCGGATATTCTAGTAGCCTACACCAATAATGACATTATATAGTTAAAGCCTAAATTAATATTCATTTGTATCATCCCACAAAATCTCTAAACTTATATTTTGGGAAAGAAAAATAAATTTCATAAATGAGTTTTTGCTTAAGTATTTTCTAAGACAATTATTTTTGTATAATAGAGTCCATTTTTTGTTTTCAAAATATTTTTAAAAAAAATTTCCCAACAGAACTTAAGCTTGCTTTCCTCATACCATAATCTCGCAAGTCATATTTAATTTAAGTTGAAATTTAATAATGGCTGCAAAGTTCATTTTCTCTTTATGACAATTAATTCTAAACAATAACTGCCTTTTACTTGTGATTTTGCATATAAGTTTTGATCTATAATCTTCATTACAGTCTACCAAAATTTGTGATATTAAGCTTTTTATAACAACACCATAGACGATGTTTTGTTTCTATTTTACTTACGTACCAAACTGGCATGGCGATAATTTTGTTTGAATCCTTAGAGACTATACTTTAACAAAATTTCGGAATTTCGAGTTTTTGTTTTACACCAGCTAACCCCAAATTCTAAGGTATCAAAAAGTCGGAAAAACCCTCTAAATATAGCCAAAATACACCCAAATAGCGACATTATTCTAAAAACCTTTTGGTTTCAAATAATACCCCCAAATTTGGACTTCGATTTTTTAACACAACACATAACATTCTCTATATTACATAGAGAGAGAAAGTAAAAATAAACAGGTAAATGTAGCTCTAATAATTTACAACTGTATAGTCTATAATGTATAGCTTCTCACATAAAAATATTTTGTGTTCAAATGTTCAAAGTGTTTTAATTAAAACAAACAAAATTTAAATAAACTCGAAATGGAGTCCATTTTTCGTTCACTTAAACGGATGACTAACATTGATCCCCCTATTGTTTAATCAGGACTGCCACGTGGATGTTGATTGGGTCCCGGCTTGTTGACAAAAGGGCACGCACGGGGCTGGACACAGCTGGTCACAGAGGAAATCTCTTGGCCGGGTGTCCATGTCCTTTGCTTGCTTTCGTAAAAACAGAATAGGTCCTCTCATACTCTCTCTCTCTCTCGATAGAATTGTAAAAAATATATATTTTTTGTGGAGTATATTGACCATTCAGCCAAGTTAATTGACGGTCCTTTCGTTATAAAAAAACTAAAGAGGATTAGTTTAACCGGAAATTAAACATCACAAAACTGTCAGTATATACCAAGGTTGTCAAATTTCATTTAGGATATTAATAATTAAAAAATTTCAAATTGAAATGATCTTTTTATATTCAGTGTTGCAGATAAGGTTTAATGAACATTATTATCATGAGTTTAAAATAAATTCATTTAGCCCGATTTCTATTAGTACTAAAATGACTCCTAAATATCAATTTCAATTTGAAAAATACTAATATTTAGGAGATGAGTAGGAGTAGAAAATTAAAACTTAGTACAATCCCTACAATTTTAAAACCTTATTTTTGATCTAATTTCCTGTTTATATAACTTAAATAACTTAAAGTCATTTTGAAGTTATATAGCTTAGCTTAGAGGGCGTTTTGAGTGGAAGCATTTTTAGGATACAAATTTATATATATTTTTTTTTAATGATAAAACCATTGTGACAAATATCACTTTTATTGATTTACAGAAAACATCTGCCTAGTGGTGGGGAGTGGGGGTGAGAGAAAGCAAATAAATTATTCAATTTTAATATTTTGAAAAGAATACTATATGTCAAATGTACTACTTATAACATATATTTTTTTACCAATTTTTTTTTTAATTCAAAAAATATACGTCAATTTTTTGACACAGAACTTTATCAATTTTTTACTCTATAGATGGTATTTTTATTTTTTATATTTGGCAAAGGGATAAGCCTAAATTAAGTTACCAATAATTTAAAATAATACTATATTTGAATTTATGTATTTCAAAAATAGTTTGCAATTTAAAATATACACCTGATTAAACATTTTATACGTGTTTGCGGACTATAAACTCTTCTTAGCTCCATTAGGCACTAAATTAAATTAGGCTAAATCTACTTATTTTAAGCCCAAAACAAAAATACTTTATGAAAATATTTTCTTCAACACTCAGGAATTATTCTCACATATTATAATATACAGGATGTTTGAAAAGTGTGGTTTAATAATTCTCAGCGTGTTTATTGCATCATTTAATTTTTTTTAAAGTTCATTTACACATAGGTCCTAAAATGTTTAGTTTTTCGTCCATTTTGTTGTTTGATACAAAAACCTTATAACTATGGATATAAATCAGATGTTTATATCAAATTTGGGACACACATTATTTATGCAACTTTTTACCAGCATACCAAAAAACCGAAACTTTATTAAAATTTTCAAAATGACGACTTTAAAATTTTTAATGTTAAACTTCACGAATATTTAAACGACCACCATTTTAAGAATTGAAATAATAAAATTTTGATTGCTGGTCGCAGTAGCATACATAATGTGTGTACCAAATTCTGTTTTATTTTCATAGTTATAACTGTTTTGTGTAAAAAAAATAAATAAAAAAAAATATATAGAGAGAGAGAGAGAGACAGAGAGAGAGAGAGAGAAAACTAAATGTTTTAGGAACTATATTCATATGAAATTTTTTAATTAAAATGATACACTAAACAAAAAGATGAAATATTAGACCAAATTTTGCAAACACTGTGTGCGCATTTGGTGGATTAAGAGGATTATTTCGCGCATTTGGAAATAAAAAATCGTTTCACAGTGTTGCATTATGATTTTTACTTTAAAATTCTGTAATTTGGATTCAAACTAATAGAACTTTCTCGGTGACTGCATATTTATGGGAATATTCAAAAATCGGAACTCATAAATGATTGTAAAGTAAACAGTAACTGTAGGCTGTTATACAAACAATAGAACGATGGCTTTTGTATGTTTTTATATAAAACTAACATTCTATGAGTAATTTTTTCTATGATGAGTTTTTTTTGGATCTTGTGATTCTTAAAATATAGATGTATAAAAGTCATCTACATTTTGAGGTATAGTACGTTAATTTGTTTGGTTGCTTTAAAGTTTTGTAACGAAATACTAGGTGTTCAAATTTTGAGATAAAAATTTAATTCTGTGCCATTTTTGTTGGCCATGATTTTTTTTAAAGAACTGTATTTTAATATTTGTATGTTTAATTTAAAAATTAATGCATAGGATCTTAGGAATCTAATCATGTAAAACCTTTTTATATATATAATGCACTTCTACTGTTTACTTGACAATTAATTATAACAATTCCCGATATTTAAATATTTTTATAAATGCACAAAGTGTTAATTATTTTAATCTATTATACATTAGAGAGTTTTGAAGTTAAATTAGTATAAAAAAATATCAAATTTTATTATTATTTTATAAAACATTTATCAAATAAAAAATAACAAAAAACGTTTCCTGTCAATTATAACTGAGTCAATTTTTACCATTAGCAAAAGGTAAGGACTTAAAAAAATAATTAATCGACGAAAATAGGTATTTTGAATTTTTTTAATACGATGCATGATTCTAGAGTTATTTCGACATGGGTTACTTTTAACGCCACCTGTAAAACTCTTAGCTCAGTCAACTTTAGTCACGTTGAAAAGAGTAAAACTTCAAATTGTATGATATTTAAAAGTTTTCGGAAACAGTTTTTTGATCAATTCAGTTAAGGGAAATAGCAAAAAAGGCCGATTTGTCACCCATTTCACCTTTCCCTTAATAAGCAACTCGTCGGAGAACTCGGAACTTATCGATTTTTTTTAAAGAAAGTATTTTAAAGCAACTTCAAATAGTTTTGCTTTTGACACTTTAATTTTTTCTCATTTTAGATCTATTTTTACTGTACTACAGTTTAAAGTGAAACTTCAGCTAAAATAAAATTTTGAAATTTTTTGAATTACGTTCCTGTCTTTTTAAAATATATTCATAGAAAGATATATTGCTAATAAAATAATTCAATATTACTATATAACACTCTGTCCTTGAATAACACGTGGTTGCCTCCCCTAACATACATGAAACGGGATATTTTTAAAGAGTATAGGGACATGCCATGCGAATAATAATGCCAGTTAGTAATTTCATTTCTACGTATTTGATACAAATATCATTCCCTAAATGCTATTCAAGGTCAAATAATGGAAATTTATTTATACACCCATCCATAAAACTAAATCAATATTTCTCGAAAATTCTGGTTCAATAGTTATTTGACAAAAGCTGAAAATGAACCATACATTTATAGCTCGAATAATTGTTCCAAATAATAGCTCCAAATGGGCTAAAGAAAAGAAAAACTGATCTTTCCCTTTCCCCTCAGGGATTAATTTATTGGTTTGGCAATCCCGATGCAGCCTAGCTGGATTTACATATTTTGCCTGTGGTTCTGGGTTAGATACCCCCTTTCATTTTTCTTATCGTGTCTCTCTGATCCAAGTCTAATTATTTTCCAACCATGATCCTATTAGAGTATTCAAGGGCTAGAGAAAATCATTTTACGTTTTTTCCTTCGTTTTATTATAACCGAGAAGTTTTTCGCCTTTAAATAAAAATAATAAAAATCTCTACTTGATAATTACAATATTTCTATGACTATTAAGGCCCTTAATAAATTGATATCCAGCTATTTTTAGGTTTTTTTTTTTTTTTCATGTTTGATGTTAATAATAATGATGCATAAACCCCGTCACTTGTAGGTCTACAGGGTGTTTCAAAACTACGTCCCAAAACTTCAGGATATGAGTGTTTTGATTAAAATAAGTAAAAACGTTTCTAAAAACATATGTACTAAAATGCTTAATTTTTTGACTCTCCGCCATTATCTTACAAAAATATATATATATTTGTGAATAAATTAGATATCGAGTCCAAATTTGGTATACATAAATGTACAACAAAACCAGGACTTTGTTTTAAATGTTTTCAAAATGGCGCTGTTTAAAATGTCTTTGTAAAGTTAATTGGTTTTTATATATTGACGTTAAAATTTTTAAATTGTCGCCAGTTTGAAAACATGCAACACAAAGTCCTGGTTTTGGTACATTTATAAAAGTCACATAAAAAATATGTATACCAAATTTGGATTCGGTATGTAGCCTAATTTATTTAAAAAAATATGTTTTTTTAATAAAAACACAAAATGGCGGGTTTGTGATTTAGCTAAGGGTTTTAGGACATATGTTCATTGGAAGCTTTTACATACTTGGAGCCAAGGAACCATATCCTGATATTTTTGAACATAGTTTGGAAACACTCTGCATATACCTTGTGTCCATTTAAACCGGGCCAACATAGCGATGTCTAAAACTACTAAATTTATACCAAACTTTAAATGGCGGACTTCACTTACTTTTTAGTGACCATTAAAAACATGACATTGAAATTTCGAAATTCGTCTGCCAATATTTTCTATAGAAATTCCTATTTTATGATATTTTCGGATACTACACTACATTTATTTTACCCTTGACATAATTATCGTAAACCCTAGTAGACATAATTTTAGGAACTAGAGCCCTAAAAATATTGAAAAATTGAATGTTTTGTTTATGTTTAAGTGTCATTTTATAATTATTTAAAATTTAATTTAACAATTAAATGACATTATTGTCAAATGACAAGGAGTCAAACAATTGAACACTTGTTTTAAGGATAACGAGTAGCCCACTAAGGCTTAAGGTCAACCTTCTTGTTCATTATATTTTTGGTTTCCCGTTTTCTTTAGTGTGAAGTTTTGACAACTAAAAAATTTAATAAAATTGTTTTATTGATATACGACTGACAGTTCTGAGAGAGTCCTTGATAATAATAAAAAATACAAAGGATGGTTTTCCACACACAAAATCTCTACATGTGCCTGTCTGTCATGACCTACAGAATGACAAGTGATAACGAAATTTTATTTTAGCCTATAAACTTCGCCATAATTTTTTTCCTGAAGAACATTGTACCAAAATATAAAGTCTTTAATATATTTCACGTCTTTTTACATACTTTTCTTTAGTTTGCTTTCAAGTCTGCTCTCTGTCTGTCATCAAATCTGCGAAGCTCTATTTGAGACACTCTTGTTGATAAAAATTTTGAAACTTTCTATAGACGTTGATGACAATATAGTAATTCATTGTTATATACACATGTTTATGTAGGGGAAAACGCTTGTGTAGTAGGCAGAGTTGCGCAGTAGGTGCGTATGTGTGGTATACCTATTCAGCAGATAGTGAGAAGTACACATGCGCAGTAGGTCAAATTAAAATCAAGAAGAACGTAAAGCGAGTTTACAAATCTGGTCGTCAACACAAATCGCAATGCCATGCTGTGTAAACCTTTGAAGAACTTCAAGTTTGCTTAGAACGTGATCGACAACAGCGGCAAGAGCAAAATACTAGTCTGGCAGCGTTCGAAAAGGCGATTAACAATTTTGTAACAAAATCTGTGAAATTTGTACGAAGCTATGTTATCACAGCCAAGTTGCAACGTTGAAATTTGCCGGTACAAAGCCGTCCTATTTGTCCGACGAATTGAAAGATATAAAATTTGATAACTAAAAAGTAGAAAATACATTTTTTGTATACCCACTTTTCTAAAAACAAATTTTTTTATAACTAAAAAGTAGACAAAAAAATTAATAAAATATTTTTAAACCCACTTTTCTAAAAAAAGAAATAAATAAATATAAAAAACCCGCACAAAAAGCCCACACTTAATACAAAGTACTAATATAAAATAAAGTGTGAGCTTAGAATTTTTAATTATAATTATGAATTTTAGGAGCGCCCACACTTGACTTTGTAATTTAGGTTTGAATTATTACTTTGTACTAAGTGTGTATTTTGTTTTTTTTTTTATATTTTTATTTCTTTTTTTTTTTTTTTTTTTAGAAAAGTGGGTTTTAAATGAAACATTTTTAAATTTTATTTATGTTTATATATCGTATTACATATTATAATATAAAGTACCTATATTTTATATATTATGTTTTAATTAAAATATTAAAGTCAAGAAACAATATCAGAAATCTTGTTTGGGTGTTAACGATATATATATTTTTAATTCAAAGATACCAGATTAATATTTTGTACCAATTTCAATTAATTTTTAGTGAAATATGATGTTTTATATTGCAAAGTTTTACAAATATTTGTCATGCGGCAACAATGGAACTGAACTCATTTATCAAAACACCCGCATGGTGGATATAAGAAAACAAAGGCCAATCGATTTTTTAAATTCACTACTTTTTATGGGAAACGTATATAATTTCATAAAGAGAGAAATAAAAATCTGTAAAACAATTAAAAAAAGTTACAAAATGCAAAAATTAATTGTTGAAAACAAACGAAACGAAGTATTATTGAAATTTGAAAATATCGTTACAACAATTTACGATCTTTTTCTTTACTTTCGAAGTTATTTTCCAGTATTTAACAAATAATAAAACCTATTTACCTGCCACATTTAACTAAATTTCCGGCTATTAAAACTAATATTACTGATGCTGTTTTAATTTTTAAATTATCTTCATAATTTCATTTTAATTAAAACACGTTTGGTCATAGTTGGGTCTATACCCAAAGCTGTACAAAATTAGCTATTATTAAACGTCGAAGGATCGACAAATTAAAAGTTATTCTTGAAAAATAATATAATATATTTTAATTAATGATTAATTTTAATGGGGATCTTGACAATCTTGTTCGAAACATACATATTATTTTAATGACAGTGTAATAATAGTGTACCTACCGTAGGCCTACACAATACACAGAGTGATTGATGTAAGTGTGGCAGCTGTTTTACTTGGGAAGTTTTTTTATATATTAAAAAAGTCAAATGACAACTACAATCATCTTTTTATGTTGTCTTTTGGGTTTTACAATTTTGATACCATCATCAATTTTTCTAGTAAGGAAGCCAACTTTAATAAAAAATATTTTTTTTTGTATATACCCACTTTTCTAAAAACAAATTTTTTTATAACTAAAAAGTAGACAAAAAAATTAATTAATTATTTTTAAACCCACTTTTCTAAAAAAAGAAATAAATACATATAAAAAACGCACAAAAAGCCATACAAATTACTAATATAAAATAAATTATAAAGTAAAATGTGAGCTTAGAACTTTAAATTATAATTATGAATTTTAGGAGCGCCAACACTTTACTTTGTAATTTATGTTTGAATTATTACTTTGTATTAAGTGTGTTTTTTTTAATTTATTTATTTTTTTTATCTATATAAAAAAAATAGAAATATCTATTTTTATGATAGTTTCAGATTCTACACGTAGTAATTTTTTAAAACTCTTTTATATTTTTTATATGTTTTGATACATCATGCTGTTTAGGAGCTACAAAAGCTCAAAATAGTGAAAGTACTTTGTCATATAATGAATCTTACTTTAAAAGCTTGCATTAAATTATTGCAACTATTTTAAAAGAAGGCGTAGTGCAATTATCAAATTTCTAGTAGGTTTTATTGCATTATATTCTATCTACATTCCACTTTTAATTTCGGTTCAACTGTTTTAAGTACAGAAAATGAACATTTAAAAACGTCTAACATTTTGTTTTTCTCTAATTTGAACCTCTGTAGCTCCTAAATAATTGGATCTATCAAAACATAAAAAAATAAAAAACGTTTAAAAAATATCTGTAAAATCTAAACGTTATGAAATACATATTTTGTAAGTGTTACATATAGTTTTAAGACTATTTTATTCTTGTACATCTTTTGATACATTCAACTGTTTATGATCTACAGAGGGCTCAAAGTCGTGTAAAACAAGATTTAAGATTTTTTCAGAGGTACATTTTCTGCATTTAAAACAGCTGAACCGAGATTAAAATTGGAACGTAGATAGCGTATAATATAATAAAACCTACTAGAAATTTGAAAATCAACAAATACTAGGCCCTATGTTATAATTAGTTAAATTCAAAAAACATGTTAAAAAATTGACTCTTACGTGTTCTAGTAAATTATTAAGTCTTTTTTTTTCAATTTTTTACTGATATTCTGCTACCCTGTGAAGTTCAATAAAGTAAAGATATCACCTTGCATTGCATTAAAGGACCGAAAACTGGTAATTTTTTGGTAAAAATGCAAATTACTTGAATAAAACGTTAATCAGGAAAATAATAATACTAAATTTAACTAAATATAGCCACTTATTAGACCAGCCAGGTGATTAACAAAATTAATTTTCTTGTTTTTAACATTACTAGTAGTATTTATTACATTACCCTACTCTATCTTGGTTCAAATTTTAATCTCGGTTCGACTGTTTTAGTACAGAAAATGGACATCTGAAAAGGTTTAACATGTTGTTTTTTCACTACTTTGGGCCCCCTGTAGCTCCTAAACAGTTGGATTTATCACAAAATACAAAAAAAAACAAAAAAAGTCAAAATAATAAAAATAAACACAAGAAGTATTAAAATTATGCGTAAAATTTAAAATTTTGGCGCCATATTGGAAAACTTGATGTCAAAATTTAAAAAACCCCAAAACGACAGCATAAAAAGTTCAGGTGACTTGCCATTTGATTTTTTTAAATATATCAAATACTTTCCATGTTAAACAGCTGGTACACCTATATCAATCACTTTGTCCATAGTAGAGCCTAATCTAGTTTTTACTGACAAAGGCAGGAGGAACCGAAATATACAAACAAAATGTATTTATATTTATTATGTAACGTATTTTATTTTTTTATTCTTGTTTGACTGAATTTGATATTTCTTCTATAGAAATATACCAATTTTAATAAATCTTTCTATATTTTTGTTGATCTATTAAGTTTTTTTATCTATTCTAGTACATTTTAAATAAAAAATGAGTGTATATATATATATATATATATATATATATATATATTCTTTAAATATGAATTTGCCAAGCACCATCAATATATGAATATGAATATCAATATATTCATCAAAATATAAATAAATAAAAAATAGATAATAAATAGTCTATAAATAAACTTTGAATGTTTATTTCCCGATTTGTCAACAGAGAGTGCAGATATTAACTGAATTTTGAAGATATGATATAGAGAAATTAAAATGTCTATATCTTATCTATTTCTATACGTTGCGTATCTTAGTATTTGTCACATGTTACGACGCGTTTTGTTTAACCGAATACGATAAAATTATTGGATTTAATAAAAATATATAATCATATACTATAAAAGACAGGAATCTAAATATAGAAACAAAGTTTATTTACAATTATTTCTATGTTCTATCTTTCGATGAAAAAATATATATACGAGAGAGAAAGAGAATGATAATGAATATATCTGGAGGGAGGGGAGGAGGAGGTTGTAACTGTCAAACCCTCACTTTCACCTAAAAAAATATATTACAAATAATAATAACAAGAATAAAAATACAAATTTCAGTAATTAAAGAATAATAATAAAATAAAAGCAAAGAAATAAAAATACAACAAATCTAAACTAAATACAATTTTCATAAGAAATGCAAATTAAACGATCACGTAAATTATATTTTCGTACAATTTGTAAAAACAAATACACATTTTCAAATACAAACCTTTCATACACACATGTCCTACAATCATTCATACGTATAAAACAGTCGTAACTAGAAAAATTTCAAAACAAGAACTCGTCATCCATTTGTTAAAAAAGGGTGAATAGTAACTTTGAGAGAAAGAGACGAGTGATCTAAAAATAATCCCAAAAAATTCCTTATGGGTAGAAACTGTGAAGTATTCATACTCTCGTATTTCAGGCAAATTTAGAATTAGAATTTAATAATTAAAATTGCCTAATAGATTGTTAATACCTTTACAATCATAACTTCCACCTTCTTAGATTTCAAAACAATCAGATAAATACATTTTTGTCAAACAAAGATTACACACAACCTCCATTATTTTTTGCAAACAAAATGGCGATCAGTACGCAGTTTTTTAGCTTGCAGCGTATTAAAAGTGGAGGGGCGGTCTTGTATGATAATAAAACTAGTCGTGGTGTGGGGCCCTCCCACTTACAGAGTTACAATGTGTGGATATAATCGAGTGAAAGATATGGAAATAATATACGATTAATGATAATGTATTTAGGTAGGTAATCGAAGCGGGAAAAGGGGGAAACCGCGGGAAACGTTTAGTCTGCACAGTTTTCGATAAAACACGGCTCGATTAGTTTGAATTAAAATTTAAAAATCAAGGTGTGTTATTTGTTTTAATAAAATCAGTCAAAAATCTAATTCAATAAAGGTGATTGTGAATTCGAGGTCAAGAATAAGAATTTAATCAATGACAACCTATTTAATCCACATCTATTTTATGTAAAAACTGGTGAATAATTTTTATTTTCATAATATATATTGTAATTTAAAAAAATATATTGTTAATAAAATTCAATAAAAAATAATAATAATAATTCTTATACACCTGTTAATTTTACCTAGAAACCTAAAGGGTCTATCCCTCTCACCGAATATTTAATTGATTCATTCAATAATTTTATTTTAAAAATACCTTTTTATAGACACTAATCATTTTAAATCCATCTAACATTTATGTATTCCGAACTTAAAACCTTATTTAGTCAATAATTAACAAATTACAGTTTTGTTTTTTTAATTTCAATGGACCATGTTGAATCCACAAATCAGTATTTCAGATTTCTGACGTTAAAATTAAAAATCAACTACCTTAAAACCCCTCTGGTATCTTCATGAGTAAATATCATATTCAAGAATTTTTACCAACATTTAAAAAATTTGAATAGGAATAGAAAACAATTCCAGAAACAACTTACTCTTTATCACGAGTTTAACTTTAGTAATAGTCAATTATAAATTGAATGAACTTTTCTCATCAAAATCTGCGCAAGTTTCCTGTATTTCGAGTGAAAAGCCTATTTTACTAGACTATGTTGTCACGTGACATATAAATACAACGCTATAGGGTCCAGAGTCTGAATTCGTATTTTTTGTTAAACATTTACTCAAATGATACAATGTAAACACTGTTTAACGATTTGTACAGCTGACAAAAGATCATGATTTAAAAAACAGTTAAAATAGTGATTTTTCCTTCTGGATATTTACAGAAATGCTTTGACATAACGTGTCCGCATTAAGGTGTTGTATAGCTATATGACCCGTATCCATCATGAGTATGGGATTGGAAATATGTCATTCTGTTCTATATTGGTTGGGTTAGGTTAGGTTAGTCAACTTTTTATACAGTACTGAACTTTTTAATTTATTGAACTCAAGAGGTAATTATTTTCACCATTTATAGTCAAAGTAACCATTTTAAATATCTTAACATATCTCTAAAGTTTTGTAGTGATCTGAAAAAACAACTTTTGTCTAACCCAAAAATTTGTAACAAAAAAAAACAACGAATATTCGATTTTTAAAATCCCTTGTAGTTTTATTTAAAAAAATACTGTGTAGATCTCAACACTTCTTACTTTTATATTTAAAATGTTTTACATAGAATTTGTTTTGTTTCATTGAAATCAGTTCTATGAAGGTGAAAATAAACACAATTTAAACGAAAATGTTATATAAAAAACAGATCCGTTTGAGTCGAAATTTATGATATTTTGTGAGGTGTTTTTATCCGCCTATATAATGAACACCCTTGCTCTATATCTGAGCTGCAGCATCCTTTAACAAACATGCTTTACTGCAATCAGGAGCATATTCTAGATCCTCAGGTGTGCTTCTTAAAACAGAAAAATTACAATGATATATGGGTTTACAAAAATGAAATTACAACAACTAATGGGATTAAAAAATTAAAAGAGAAAAATTACATTTGACTTGGTCAATTTTGAAATAAAAGTGACTAAGTTGAAAAATTAACCTGTAATGAGCTCTAGAATGTTTAAACAAGTTTATTAAGGGGGAAAAATATTAATTTTAAAATGGTGACCGGTTTTTAAATGTTAAGAAATGAGAATTTATTTTATTATTTTTGTACCAAATTTCTATTTTTTTCAAGTGCCAATCAGATTTTCGGGAACGAATTAATGAGGAATATTTTTCTACTCATAGTTTCAAACCATATTAACATTTTAATCATCCCTCCAAACATTAAAGTTTGTTGTCTGTTTCTAGACATACTAAAAGTTACGACAGAGTGAAGCTTAAGTATAAGTTTGTATATGGAGGTGGAACACATATTTTTGAGTTCAAATCGTTATTCAGACAGGAAACAGTTTCTTCAAAGTTGTATTGTCAAAACGTTTAATACTCACCATATCACGTCCAGTAAACGTAGATCAATTAGAAAATACTATATCCATTTTTTTAACCCCTTACAGGATGCTGGTTGAAAATCGACAACCCATGCTTTGCTCTTAGTGATCAAACAACATTTATGAAACTAAAAGCTAAACGCTTACTGGTTGAATAGTTAACCACCATAAAATCGTCGAAATTAACATACCTTTTAATCAAAATACTACAACATTAAAAATGTGTTTAAGGTATCACTTAAAAACGCGGAAAAAATTCTTGGTTATCTATCTATCTATATATACAAGACAAAACTCACTGACTGATCACGAAATCTCTAGATTCGAGAAATCTAAAGCTATGAATTTTGTAACATGGTTTGGGGTATGTCTGTAGGTGCGTACGAAGAAAGAGTTTTGAAAATGTTCCACTCCAAGGGTGTTTTTTACCCCTAGAGCATATCTCTGTATCCAAGAAGCCTAGAGATATGAATTTTGTAATATGGTTTGGGGTAGGTCTGTAGACGCGTACGAAGAAAGAGTTTTGAAAATGTTCCACTTCAAGGGTGTTTTTTACCCCTAAAGCATATCTCTGTATCTAAAAAGCCTAGAGCTATAAATTTTTTAACATGGTTTGGGGTAGCTCTGTAGACGTGTACTAAGAATGACTTTTGAAAATGTACCACTCCAAAGGTGTTTTTTACCCCTAAAACATATCCCTAGACAGCTGTATTTTTCTCTGGAAATTTTAACATTTTTGTAACTGCTTTTCCTATCGTTTTTTTAAAGCAGTGTTAGTCAAGAGAATCTTAATAGAAAAGATGAAAGAGAAGGATTTTCTAAGACTAGATGAAAAAGATGTAGATCCAAGGCCATCGGGACTGCCACCCCCGTATTCACCAGAGTCAGCCCCTGAGGGGCATTTTTGTAAAAACTATTGTTTTTATCGTGTGGAACACGTTGAGTTATATTTGGATGCGTATTTTTTTGCTGCACAAAAAAGGCTGTCGTGGAACATTATATTGAGTACTTTTAAATTTTAGAATCATAGTCTTGATTCGGTGATTCTATGAAAGAAGTTAAAATACCGTTGCTACAAATTCTGTATATGAATTAACTAAATATGTAAATTAACTAAAAATATACATATTTTGGAAAAAGTAAAACCTTTATTTCCCATAGAAAATGAACAAATGTTTCCATAATATATAACACTGAACTCCCCCCCCCTCTCAAAAAATCTATACTTTCTTTTTACATATATGTATCCTATAGAATAAGTAAAATTATAAATTATTAGGCTATAGGTTCATAATCAGACCATACGAAAGTACTGAACTACCAACCAGCTTATCCAGAGTTGGTATTGAAGAGCTCTATAATCGCAGGTAACCTTAGGCTCAACTGTGAACCTGCCGTGACCCAAATGTAACAGAACAAAGCAAAGTTCTATGGAGAATGGAGATGCAAGATACAAAGATCCTCTCCCGCCTTGTCAGCCACCGTTGTTAACAATTAGTCTTTCCGTCTTTTTTGTTTATACGTGTTCTAATTTTTTTCCTATTGTTTAACGACAAAAATTTTCTCGGTCACTTATAAGAAAAGGAAGAATATAAATATTGGACACGTTTGTTTATTAAGTGAAACTATTTTGTATACTTTTTTGACTTTTAAAAACTTAAAAAATCTGTCGAGAATGATTACGTTACGTTTTACAACACAATTACATCCTACAGATAAAATAACAGACAATTAAATTTGTATTTAAAATTTGATAAAAATCGATAGTCGTTTTTGAAAAAAAAATTGTCAATTAATTTTATCGCAGGTACTTTTAAGTTTTGAGTTAAGTAAAGGGAAAAAAAATCTAATAATCCAGAACAAATTTGATATCAACCCAACTTGATAACCAAACTGGAGATTTCGTGAAAAAATCAAAATCAAAATGTAGTACCAATTAAAAAAATTGTAATCTATTTCGAACATGTTGAATATATATATGAAAAAAAGCTTTTGAAAATAGATTAAAACCGAATACAAATTCTATGATATTTGTTTGTTTTTTTGGGATAGGGGGGGGGGGGGGTTGTTCAAGGCGTAATATATTTCTATAAATGTACACCAAACTTATTGACAATTGGATAAAAAAAAGGAAACTTTAGACTAAAAATGTCTAAAATCTAAGTTCTCATTTTGTTTATATTTTTATCAATAAAATTTAGAAACAATTGACTACCGGTAGAAAAGTATACTGTTTAAATTTGGATGACTCGTTAAAAATGTTATAAGAACCATTTAGGTGCATATTTAATGGTCCTGGTTCCTTTGTCTGACTATGAATATATATCTAGATTCTAATTACTATAATAATATACAAGTTGATTTAAAAATTAAGGTAATATACAATTATTAAAAAGTCGTAAAACCTTCTGGTCACTTCGCCTTATGAAAAAGGAAGTAAAATAATATAAAATAAAGACCCCTTCCTTTTCAAAAGTTAGAAAAGAACAAGAGTTAGTTAGGAGAGATCAGATAGGAAAGATGAAAGAGATTGATATAACCTAAGACTATAGTGAGCTTCTGAGGGGTTAATGACAGTAACAAATAGTCTACTAAATACAGTTTTAAAAATGAGCTGATACATACTCGAAATAGAAACATTCTACTAATTTTCTCCTACATAGTCTGAATACTGAAAAGCAATTCATAACCAATCAAAAAACCAATTTTTCCTAATAAAATCGGGAGTTATTGGTTAAAAAGTTTAAATGGTCGTTGGTCTCGGTTCATAGAAACTAGAAGATTACGTATCAATAGATCGAAATCTCACTGTATCGACAGATGGAAGGAAGTTCAGGAATTACCATCCCTGTGGGTCATGGGTGTAAGCCTGCAAGCTAGTAGAGGGAAATTAGGTCAGTGTGAGATAAAATTCCCCGGCACTTACACACAACTAGCCGTTCTAAAAACAATTATCACTGTCTTCATGCTTGGTTCTGTCAGGTCCTACAGAGTTATTTATTTTAAGTTTTAAGTATTATGTTTAAAAAATTAACATATTTTTCGATGGTTTTGTATGGACCTTACTTTTTTAGTAATTCGCAGGTAAATACTTTCACTTTTATTTAAGGTATAATATAAATTATTTATAAACATTCATATTATGCAGAATGTTTTTCACATTTTTACAACTTTAACTGTCCAAACTTTAAGAGGGGGTGACAGTAGGAATTTAAGGTATGCGGCTTTCTTGCGCCGCCATGTTGAAAACTAAATACATTATCAGAACTACATCAATATTTAAAAATAAAAAAGTTTTGAAACAAATTTTTGGCCCACCAATTTTCCAAAAATGATTTGTCATTTTACTGAATTTACAACAAAAAAATTTGGCAAGTTTAATCAAAATCGGACTTAACTTATAGTTTTGCAGTTAAAAGTAGGTATCGACAGAGAGACACGCGCGAGATTTACTGATGGGTCCATTTGTCTGTGCGCGCGGCTTGCTATGGCGCGGCGGGGAAGAGGGGAGTGGTTATCGCTCATTTCCAAAAACATATGGTCCCGCGCGGCGCGCTGGACGTAGATTATTCACCTGTATCAATGACTACATAAATACTATAAGACACGACATAGGATAGGGAAATAGTCTACGCTTTACGGATGCTGTTCGTCATAAGTTTGACACACAGCTATCAGAAAGAGCTAGCAGCAGGTGCTTGACTGTACGCATTCCACTTGGTTGAGACTGTACAACTGTTGACACAGCATAGTCAGTGTTGTCAGTTCGTGCGCTGAGATAAGCGATTCTCGACCTTCCCTCGCATCTCTGGTCCCATATGTGGCATCAGTGCGCAACTGAAACATTGTTTGACCGTAGAGCCACCTAGCGCCAGTCACATCAACTTCAGATTCTCTAGCAAAGAGCGACAGCTCCACACCCTAGCGGGTATTGGTCAACTCAAGAATAAGCGTAGAATATTTAACATGGCCATGTCGTGTTTTATAGTATTTATGTAGTCATTGCCTGTATTCAATGTAGCTTCGAGTTGTTTGTAAACATCATCTTTCTATATGCACTACAAATCTTGTAAACTAATTATGTGTTGCGAAAGGTAGACAAACATAGTTGGGTGAGCGAGCCCTACTTTTACAGAACGGCTAGTAGCGTCAGAGCCGCGCGCACAGACAAATGGTCCCATCAGTATAAGAGTCTTTGGTTTTCCTGCGGAAAAAGGAGACCAGTAGCTTTTAAGCGTTGCTACAAAAGTAAATAGCACAAAAATAATAGCTATGTTATTACCGTTTTTACATTTACAATAACCGCGTTGTCGATCAAGTGAAATGTCGATCTAGTGGGATGTCGATCGACTGAGACGCCACGAACTAGAATATCTCAAATACGACCCTAGCGATAGCCATCAAATTTTGCTGAATTGTAAATGTTTTTTACTCAAACCAATACACCACACTGCTAGTAAAGGGAGGAAAAAGTTGATGGGTGTAATCATGTTACTTACCCAGCTCGATCATACAATGTAATGCAAATATACCCTCTAACTATAACGACCAAAACTTCGTTTCTTGGACTTTGTAAGATATATTACAAAGTATTGGTAGGTCAAGGGGTCTTACCCAGTAGGGTAAGTTTGTAACAAGTATTCTGAATCTCGTTATTGTGTATATCACTACTTTTGTGACATCGACTAAACTCTAATGAGCTTTGTAGATGTGTTTATATAAAAAGTCTCCACTCGTTACATTCATTCAGATGGCAACGACAACGGACGGACATGTTGAAAATCACTGTTTCTGTCACCTGTACTCATGAAACGTGAAGTTAAAAGACAGAAGTCGACATTTTTTGCTATTATCCTTTACTTCGTATAGTGGGTTAGTAAATATATATATATATATATATATATATATATATATATATATATATATATATATATATATATATATATATATGAATAATAAAATGCTGACGGCCAAAATAAGAATACATAGTCAATCTGTACCAAAATGAACACAGGTGGCAGACACGTTCAGGCAACTCAAAAATCAATTTTTTTTAACAGATCCCAAAACTTTCAAACTGCGTTTGAGTTTTGTATGTATGAACAATAAAAAAACGAGACATTTGTCTAAATTATTAATACTCCTTTGTAGAATAGTTCCAGTCTCATAAATAAGGATTAACTAGACCAGAAGCGGTCAACATTATTATGCTCCAGGCTCTATTGTTGATTTACATTATATTAAAACAGATACAATTAAATAAGAATTTTATGGCATTTTGAAACGGAAAACAGTTTTATACGGACAGGAAACAGTTTTTATCCTCCCCGTCTATTAGTTTCTTGCACCTGAACGCTAATCCTGAAGGACGCTTGTAAAATAGTTGGAGAAATTGGGTATACTATACAGTCATCATAAAAGAATGCGAGGATTTTTAAAATCAATGAGTATAAAAGCCCCACCAAAAAATCGATCAATAAATATAAGTATAAAAGTCCTAAAACAAATTGGTAACGTTATACTAAAACGAATAATTAAATGTTAGTATAAGAGTCCTAAAAGATATTGGAAAATGTTACCTTAAAAACGAATAATTAAATGTTAGTATAAAAGTCCTAAAACATATTGGGAAATGTCACCATAAAAACGAATAAAAATGTTAGTATAAGAGTCCTAAAAGATATTGGAAAATGTTACCTTAAAAACGAATAATTAAATGTTAGTAGAAGAGTCCTAAAACATATTGGGAAATGTCACCATAAAAACGAATAATTAAATGTTAGTATAAGAGTCCTAAAACATATTGGAAAATGTTACCTTAAAACGAATAATTAAATGTTAGTATAAAAGTCCTAAAACATATTGGGAAATGTCACCATAAAAACGAATAATTAAATGTTAGTATAAGAGTCCTAAAACATATTGGGAAATGACACCATAAAAACGAATAATTAAATGTTAGTATAAAACTCCTAAAACATATTGGGAAATGACACCATAAAAACGAATAATTAAATGTTAGTATAAGAGTCCTAAAACATATTGGAAAATGTTAACTTAAAAACGAATAATTAAATGTTAGTATAAGAGTCCTAAAAGATATTGGAAAATGTTACCTTAAAAACGAATAATTAAATGTTAGTATAAAAGTCCTAAAACATATTGGGAAATGTCACCATAAAACGAATAATTAAATGTTAGTATAAAAGTCCTAACTCAACAAAGGTTTAGTCTAGGTCTATTTAATACAGAGCTAATCTTAGTCTACATCTCGGGTCTATAAATGAAAAATGAACCTCAATATAGAAATTGTAAAATTTATGTTATTTAAAGCAATATTTATTTTATACATTAGATATTATAATTTTTAAGATACCTTTACAAAAGAAGCTGAAATTCCCCTCCATTTTGTGATACAAATCTACTCGATGACACATGTTTGCAGATACGGGATACATGTCAGTGCATTGGGTGGATACAGCGTCGGTTATGTGGTTTTGTAAATCTTGCAGGGTTCTAGATTTATTATGGTATGTTGAGTCCTTAAGATAACCCCGGAGAAAACAATCTGGGAGAGATAGATCCGGCGACCGTGATAGACCAGAGATTTTCGAGAGTAATCGATCGTCGAAGAACTCACGAAGCATCGTCATTGTTTCATTAGAGATGTGACGGGTCGAAGTAAATTTCCCAATAACTCTCTGAGTTTGCGTGAGATTCATGGTGAACAAATGGCGGCGGGAGGGTGTAAGGACATCACAAAAACTCATTCCCCAAGGTTACCCAAACATATTACAACCAACAAATTCAGCATTTTTTGTTAGTTTTGTAGCTAAGATTAAAAATAAATACAGTCGGGGGATATAAGAATCACACATAACAACGTAGAATGTAGCGAGACTTCTGTCATTGAGATGCGCAGTAGTATCTGGGCCGGTTGCTAAACTGGGGGAAACACTCTGCTCAGTCTTGTAGTGAATTTTACACTGTGCGTTTCGTAGTTGTATGTGCATTTCAAAAACATTGGTTAGTTGTGTTGTGATGGAAGGTGAAAACACCAAGAAGAAAGTAGACATTATTGTTTTGAATTAATAATTTGAAACAGCTTATTATAAACTTAGCTCCTAGGAAGACTGTTTGCAGTTAGTTTTTCCAAATAATGTACAGTGTTTTAAACTTTTAACAAACCAAAAAATGTGGCAATATATAATGTTGTACAGTGGCAGTGGTTGTGGCGTTTTAAATAATGTTTTGTCAACGACTCTTGAGGTTTAAACCGGTGCAATCGAAACAATGACTACAATTAATAAAGTTTAATTAATAATTTGAAATTTAAATAACGATTTTTCTAGTTAGAAACTTTGTCTAATTGTACATATGAGCTTAAATACCAAATTTATTAAAAATCGAACCTGCTAGTAAAACGGTTTTTCAATAGGATATATATATATATATATATATATATATATATATATATATATATATATATAAATATATATATATATATATACGTGTTATTAACTAAGATAAAATATACTTTACATTTTATTTTTACAGTATATTTTATTTGATTTATTATTTTTCTTTTTGAGTCTGTATGTTTTGTTTTTTCAAGGAGTTCAGTTTTTTCAGGGAGTTGTGTTTTTATTTTAATTATGTTTGTGTAATATATTATAATGGTTCTTCTAGTTAGCAAATTTGTAAATCTGAACCTAAATAACAAATTTAAGCAAAATTGAAACTATTCATTTTTTAAATAATCAGCAACTTTGAACTTTATATAACGATTTTTCTGGTTAGAAAGTTTGTCTAATTGTTGTAAACAAAAGAATGACGACAAACAAACGATAAGACGAGACGTCAACATAACAAAAGTTGACAGCGGAATGGAGCTGAGTTAATGTCTTTATCAGCAGTAGTAGTTATGACATCATTTCTCCTACCCCCTCCAACCTCTCCTAACGCGCTTATAAAAGTCCATTTACCTTACGAACGAATTGTACTGTGGAAGATTTTTATTGTTAAAGTTGTTTTATTTTTACTGTAATGAGAAATGGCGAATTCCATACTTTGACATGCGCTATAAATAAATAAACGGCGCATACACAATGCACAAACTTTCTCATGCCAGTTCAGATTATATCAGTCAAAAAGTTAAAAGAACCCTGTCTGTGAAAAAAAAAATTATATATTTAAACAGGCCCTAAACTTCCTTCGCTTGTTCCAATAACTCGTTCGTCCTCAGCATAAATATTTCTTGATGTTCATTTTGATTTTCCCCATTATTCCTGAACATTAATATATTTTTATTTGTTTATTTCCACACTAGTTTGAGTCGTTAATTTGCCCACTTCACTAAAATGTGAACGAAATAAGTAAACCCGATTTTAAGATATTATATATTTTATAACTTTTTTTCACCAATATTTCACAAACCGGCATTTTTGGAGAGACGAGTATTGTTTGGGTCCTTAACACACTTGAGCAAAATTTCATTAGAGCAGATTTCTAGAAAATCGTAACTTTGGTTTTGACCTTATGGCTGCTACCTCCAAATTTTGAGTTATAGAAACACTTATTCCGAGATATGGCCAAAATATTAACACTTCGTCTTTCAAACATGAGTAAAATCGATTTGATATATATGCATATTTTGGTCATATCTTGGAGAGTTTTTAAATTTTTTTTTTGTTATTTAATAACTCTAAATTTTAATAATAGTCTCCGTAAGAAAAAGTTAGAAGGGGATTTAATAATTTTGATCAAATTTTGCTCAACTGTAGCTTCTAAGGATACAAAACAGTATTGGTCGCAATCTCATAAAAAATTCCGGTTTCTGAGTTATTGGTAAAAAACAACAAAATCGACTATGGGGTGTTATAAAGACGGAAGTTTTCAAAATCAACTCCACCGATAACGTTCAAATTCAGTGAAATAAATGTAATATATATACAAAAAATCTCTCGGCCATCATCACCCTAAAAAAAAGAAAGAGCATAAAATAAAGACTTTTAGACTTCGAATACTCTAATAGGGTCGAGGTAGAGAACAAGAGGTGGTCAAGAGAGACCTGGCAGGAACGATGAAAGAGAGAGATCTAACCCAATACTACGTGAGAAAATGTGTAGATCCAGCTAGGATCTCTCGGTATTGACAAATCTATACTCACTATAGTGAGTTCTGGAGGATGTAAAGATTAATAATACAATCTAGGAAGTAATAAACTGTTTAGGAATAATTGACAAAAAATAAAATTAACCTAGCCCGCAATCAATAAAACTCGTTTTTAACTAATACAATTTACCTTGAGAACGTGTTTAAGGTCCATACAAGCAAGTTTAGGGCCTATTTAATTATATAAATATTTTTTTCAAGACTACGTTCATATTCATTTCCACTTGATGAGTGAACTGACAGTTTAGTGGATAAATTTGGTTAGTTTTAATTTGGTTTTGAGGAAGGTTGATTCAGAATGGTTGTTCAATGTTTTTGCACAATTTATTTACATATACTAAGAAGAAATCACACAGAGATGCAACGTCAATAATTGTAGGGTAGACTACTACAAAGGAGTCTTTAGAATCATACATTTATTAATTAATGAGTTCCTTCTTCGTTGAGTAGTTCTGTTCAATTATAATTATAATGATTTCAGTTTTTAATAAAGAAGAATAGGTATTATTACAATCCTTCATTACAAATAAACAAACTACTTTTTAGGCCAATACTAGTCACTATTCATAATCAAATCTATTTCTACATTTATTTGCAAGAATAAATCAAACAAAATCCCACATGTGCTGTACTGTGAACAGGGATTTCCGAGAAACAACACGGAATAGGACACTAGGGTAACTATGGTCAAGGGTGGGGGAGAGAAAGGTTCAACTTCAAAACATCCCCAAAAATAGTTGAAAACAGCTTGCACGCTGTACTCTTCTTGGCGTAGAACTACATCAAAATAGTTTCCTAACCTAACTTTTGCAAATTTAGTTTAGTTTGTACATTATTAGTGTATTGTGAATCTGTGTAGTGATAAGGTTTGTGTTTATAATGTCACTTCCTCAAGAGAAGCTGCCTACTGTTGATGTTGAACATCCGGATATGGAAATTATTGGAATACACGAGGTGTCTTCCAGCATCAATGGTGAGTGAACGTTATTTTATGTTTGCAATATTTGAAACACACACAGTTTTTACAATAATTTGTCTTATAATTTAGTATTATTTGTTTGAACATTCAAAAATTACAACTATAACAATTTACCACCACCCTAAAACTTGGTTCTTTTCCGTTATTCCCCCCCCCCCCCCAACAACATTTTGTTCCCCACGTGTATATTTTGAAATAGTATCATATATAAATATAACCAACTAATCTAGCCTATTTGTAGTGATGCCGCGAATTCCGAACCAAAATTCCGCGAATAGATTCTGTTGGGGCAGGTACAAAAACCGTCTCGAATAGGTTAGGTTAGACCAAGTTACGTTATATTTTCAAATAGATTCGTGAAATTCGAGCGATATACCAGCTTCCTGATCGATAAAATAATATGAAAAGTTGCCAGTATTAAATTATTTGATCTCTAATAACAGTATTTAGTTGTTCTATATTGTTTTACTTTCCAACCAAATCTAATTTAACAGAATGACCATTAATTTGGATGGAGGATAATAGAAAAGAACTAAAAACGTCAATTTGTAACTAATTTAACATTTGCTAAAGGCCAAAGAAACTAACTTTTGGTTATTACGTTTGAGGATCTGTGTTATTGTATGATGAGGTTGGGTAAGTACCATGATGGAGCTCATCAACTGACAACACTGTATATTAGAAAACCTACAAGTTTGCAACTGTTTTACGTGTTTAATATTATGGTCTGTATATGCATAAATTAAAACTGTACTTATTTATATACCAGTGTCCTAAGCAATCCTGAGTAACTCAGCTGGATCTACACAGTTTTTCACGTAGTCTTGGGTTAGATCCCTCTCTTTCCTCTTTCCAATCAGGTATCTCTTGACCAAATTTTATTATCTTCAGACCGTGACTCAATTAGAGTATTCGGGGCTAGCGGTTCCTATTTTATGTTGTCTTATTCCTTTTTTTATAATACAATAATAACAAATGTTTTTCGCCTTTAAACAACAAGAAAAAAAAATACATAATATTTATTACATTCAATTAAATATCTACACTATAAAAAAGGAAGTAGATATATACCATATTTGATTTATATATATGTTATGCTACTTTAAAAAAAAAATTATTTTTATTTTTTAAAAGTGCAAAACCTCCCGGCCATCATTGCATAATAGTAATAAAAAAAGGGTACAGAAGAACATAAAATAAAAACCCTTAGTCTTCAAATAGTCTAATAACGTTAGGTTCGAATTGTTCAAGGGAGGACCTGGTAGGAAAGATGAAAGACGGGGAGCTAACCCAAGACTACTTGTGAAAAGGTGTAGATCCAGCTAGGATCCTCGGAATTACCAAGCCCATACTCATTAAAGTGAGCGCCTAAGGGCTTATTTTTTTTATTGTGTACTTAAAATTGAAAGAAATGATCTTCTTAAAGACAGTAAGTTATGAAAAAAGTTTTACACAAAAGGTGTTTAAAATTAAGGAGATATAAATTTGGCATTATTAATTCTTTGTTCGGTCAATATATCCAAGGTCATTTGAGGGTTAACTCAATATATTGAAATTTTTTAAAATCAATATGGAAAAATGGTACATTTTCTATACACCTATATTTTGGATAATAATTACTACTGTATCACTATGTAGTCCAATAGAATACCGTAATGAAATGTATATGATGCTTCCAAGTGCATTCCTTGTTATGTAGTCTAAACCAAGTTTGAATGTAATTCAATTAAAATTACCACCGGTATATCGCTCAACATTTATACAGGGTGTTTCAAAAAGGATTTTACAACTTTTTAAAATCATATACATTTATTCAGACGACTTACAGACCTGGTTTTGATATTATTTTGTAACAAAATAGATTAAGTTATGACTCACGTAATCAATGGTACCGAAGAGCACCGTCGCAAGCGCTAGCGAGTTATAACAAACATGTCTGTCTTCATTGGCTTCGAGATCCCAAGCTGTGTATTTTGGTTCGGAGAATCCAAGTCTGCAACAATTGTGGTACGCAATTTTTGTACCTATTATGGCAAAGATCCTACCAGTAGGCCTACCATTTATGAATGGCATAAGTGTTTTATTGAAATTGGGTGTTTAGTAAGCATAAGAAATCCTCAGGCCGTCCCCGTATGTCTGACGATGTTGTGAGCAAGTGAAACAATGATTGTTGACAGTTCTACAAAGACAACCCCGTGTGCTTCTAGCGAACTAGACATTCCACTTGTGACTGTTTGGCGAGTGTTGAATTCAAGATTTTTTTTTTATAAATAGTCCCCGATTTTGATGAAACTGTAAACCAAATTTTAAAAAACTGTAAATTCTGTTAACTGTATTTACTATTATTTTGTAAACTACGATGATTATATATATATTTCAAATTTAATTCACTGTACAAATTGTTTTTGCTTCCTCAATAGCCTAGTAAGAATTTCTCGTTTTGAAGTTATTTTAAAACTATAGATTTTTTGATATTATTAATATGGTTAAATCCAACATTTGTGTATATAAGAAAATATATGACATATTTGATCCGAAAATCATAAATTTAATTATTTGGAAAAGGCAAAGATAATAGATCAGAGGTTAAAACCTTTTATAAACGAACACTAATTGAAGCTTCATATATATAAACCTATCTGACAATCCTATCAGCCAAACCAGTGTAGAAGTCAGGTCATTTCGGCTTTCGAAAAAAAAAATTCAATTGAAAATTAAAATCCCTTTATTTTAAACAAAGTTGAAATTTTGTCGCTTAGATCTCCGGCGATAGCAATTATTAAACAATGCACTAAACTTTTGAAGAAGGGAACAAAAAGTTATTCACCTTGACAAACTGTAAGGTCACTTTTCTTTTGGACCACATCCACTATCATTCAGTTGTTTGCCGTTCTTTGTGTAGTGTCGTCTGTATTATGTGTTTCTTTCTGATCACGTTTCTATTTACTCTTAGTTTTGACTGATCTCCTTTCTTTGGAGAGTGTATAACAAACTTAAAAAAAAAAAAAAAGTCTTAGGAGGAATTGATTAGGTTTATTCAGTTAAAACAATAAAATTATTAGAAAACAAGCATACTAACCTTTTCACATCTTCCTGAATTCGTTTTAGTATATTATCAATGGCTGAGGTACGATGTAGTAATTGTGTGTAAAAGAAAGAAGATAAAACCCCGGGAAACCTAAAACCTGTGATCATTGTTGGTGGCCTAATAAAGGCTGCTATCCGGTTTACACCAGCGGTGAAACTAATCTTGGCGTCACTAGTAAGTTTATGGGTCGGATTAAATTAGTAACTTAATACCGCGGCTAGTTTCTTAAATTATTTGTGCGAGAGATTGCTAAGAACTTAAATTAAATGCTTCTTTAAAGGAACTTTTGGATTTCCTTCTATTATTATTGATTTTGGTAAAGGGGCAGATAAAAAATTTTTTTTTTCCTTGTGAAAAAACACATCTCGGCCTTAAAAAACGTATGAAAAGAACATAACCTAAAGACCCCAAGCTCTCGAATGCTCCGACAGCGTAAGGGTCGAAAAAGAACAAGAGTTAGTCAAGAAAGATCTGATATGAATAATGAAAGAGAGGGATACAACACAAGACTACATGAAAAAATGTGTACTTCCAGTTATTGTCTTCGGAATCGTCACGCCCGGAGGGTTTGTTTTATTATTTAAAAATATAGAACGGTAGTACTGAGTGAAAACTATCAAGATTTAATAATGTAAAACAAATCTGAGACTGATTTAGAACCAATATTGAAACAAAAATGAATGATCAGTGTTTTTACTATATTAAGAACCTTTAAAAACAAAATATGATTTTTATGAACACAAAACACAATAATGAATTATAATTTTATTACGTGTAAAAAAGCACAGAACTTGAGTTACGAATAACGTCTCTATCGCTAAGTTATAAAGGTTCGGCGAATCATAGCGCGCCACACCAACTAGGCCTAGTTGATTTACATATCTTGGTGCCTAAGATAGGATAACCTAAACTTCACCAATTTTCCGTATAACACGCCCTCCCGTTAAAATAGGAAATCTATCTCTTTCAAAACTAATTTATAAAGCTATTTAGTCAATTATAAACAATTTTTCTGCTCGACTAATGTTGCATTCTATACAAGTTATTTAAAGTCCCAGTAACTTATGCAACTCTATTAATACGTTAAAAATATACAGGTACCTCAGTGGCGGTAGTATGTCCATTGTTACAAAAAGTGGAAGACGTGAATCAAATTTAGTCTTAATTATCTTCCCCATTTTGTATCTGTTATCGGTTGTAGAGAGCGGTTGTGGTGGGCCACCTGAAAAAAAATTCAAGTATATTTTTTTAAAATAATTGAAATTCATTTAATGCTCAATTATTGGTTTAATTTTGATTTTATGCAATTATAATCGAGAACTGTATTTTTTTCAAATGGTTTAGCATATTTTTTTTTTAATATAGAGTTATGAACGTTCGCATTTTATCAAAACTATCAAAACATCGAGAAAAGTTGGTAAAACCCTTTATACCTACGTTTCACCCATATGAAATACAAAGAAAACTCAGATATGTGAACAAAGACTTTTTTTTCTCCTCTTTGATTATATTAATAAAACTTCCTATCCTATAACCACCAACACTGAATAAATATTTGCCATTTAACTATCTAGAAATTTTCATTACTGAAAAGTATAACAGCATTTGAATTCTTTAATTTCACTAGGCCTACTGCCAATTTTACATACGCAGTATAGACCTACGAAGTATAGGGGAAGTTTTGTAATCGTAAAATATTGTTAGTCATACGTTTTGGACACATCTTCAAGCTTCATGTCACCAGGAAACCGAAAAAGTGACATGTGTTATCGTTGACGTTATCATCTGTACTTATACACGATAGCTGGCACAAAAAGTAAGATAGGAACAGGATATTTTATATAGGGGGACTATAGTGTGCTCATATAGAACCCTATTGAAAATAAGAAAAATCTAATTGAAAATATCAAAATGGCGGTTATTTAAAACAGTTTCGTGTGTTATTCAACTTATAATACACTAAACTATATAAAACACTTGCAGATTTGAATTGTGCAAGTACCAACACAAGATCTCTTGTGTTGACAAATAGCTAAGTATTGCCAAAAATGGAATTTCGAATCCTGAAATCCAAAGAGAAATGTAATATTCGCATGTAGTTACGAGAACCGGCAGGGGCGCGTCACCTACGTGAGCGTAGCGGGTAGAGGAGCCTTCACATATGCACAGCTTCGAGGCCAGCTAGGGCCGAGACACTGATACGAGCGTTGTTAGTGGAATCCTTCTTAATATATACGCATCAAGAGGCCCGCCGACCGACGTTTAGATAGTGCAGTAGTAATACACACAATTCGGAAGTTCAGAAACTGTTTTAAACAAACTTACTCTATGGGAAGACCTCTTGACATACATTTAGAGAATCTGCCTGTATTAGATTGTGTAATCGGTGTGGGTAAGTACCATGATCTACTTGTTTACGTTCTATTAAAGGACAATATTTCATTCACATAAAAATTAAATTGATATCTCGTTTCAAGATAAAATAGTTCACAACCTTATATAATGCCTGCATCGACTTTCCATATTCTCACATTGGCACGCTTTTGATTTTATTGAAACCAACAAAGTTACCACATAATCTCTTAAATAATATTCTATGAGGTTTTTTACAGAGTTTTTAACTGAAGGGTGCAAAACTTTAGGGGGTTGTCTTGGAGGGTATCCTACAGGTAGGATACACGGGGAGGGCAGGTTGGTTAAAAATATAAACCACCCTTTTAAAACATTTGTCACAATTGTTACACAGCTATCGGTGTGCGAGGTTTGTTTCATATTTCTGGAAGTTTGGCGCACACCGAGAAAGGTGTCAAAACTGATGTCATCTTTGTAACCCTATTTTCGTGACTGTTTCACTAATCTCTTCAATCAGTGGTCAAGTTGTGAATATGATTCTTAAACAAGTTAGTTTGAAAAATTCTGTTTTTGGTTAAAAGACGAAGTCGTTTTCCCCAATCAAATTTCCTTCGTAGCTGCCCTAACATGCACACTACATATCTGAAATTAACATTTCGCGTGCACAGTTTCTAATCAATAACATTGGTTTAACAGTTGAATTTATTTCTAAAAAGAAGGTACAATGCTTTCCAAAAGAGGGTCCCCACGCTGTGTTCCTAAGTTTTTAATAAAACTAAACAACATTAAAAATAAGAACATGTATTTAGGAAAAAATGGCTTATTTTATTTCACTTTTTCAAAATGATGAAAAACAAGTTACTGAAAAAAGCATAATGCCTATTAATTTATACAAGTTACATATGTAAACAAGCTTTTATTGTACTATGTGAAAAACAAGTATAGAAACAGACTTGACATTTCTTCAAATTTCAGAGTAAAAGTGTGCAATTTAGGACCGGAATTTTCGTGCCGAGTTTGCCAAAGATCCTCCCAGTAAGCCTACCATGTACGAGTAGCATAAATATTTTGTTAAAACCGGATGTTCAGTAAGCCATAAGAGATTCTCAGGGCCTCCTCGTCTATCTGACGATGGTTCATTTTCACTTTTTTACTGATAGGAATTATTATGGTAAAGTTTATACCATCAAATTCAGAAGATTGCTATCTTTCAGAATTAAATTAACAGTTATGTGTTACGTTTTTGAAAAAGCATTGAAATATTGTTAAATAAACTTTAATGAGAAAAAAACCGGGTAAAAAACATTTTTGAAAATCAGTAATTTTTGTATAAAAAGAGTTTTATGATGTTTATATGTATACCAAATTACATCATGATATCTCAAAAACTCTAGGAGTTATAACTGTTTGAAAACGCTTTTTCGCGATCATGATCTTAAATCTTTGTTCATTTCGATTGTAAATGTGTTTGTGAAAACGTTAGTCAATGTTTACACAGTTTATTTACATAGCCAACTCACAAGTAATGCAACTCACAAGTAATTGGTAATTCAATCATTCAAAATCTAATGTTCGTAAACAATTTTGTGAAAAACTGTACAGCTAGACATGATGTTTATATCCTCTCCTGTTGACCTATATAAAATTTGACAACCCATCAAATCATCATAAGATCAGTTTACATTTCATGTCCAATTGTCTAGATTTCACGAAGACAACGGCAGCAATTGCTATTTTTCATTGTGGAATTTAGTTAAGTCGAACACAGATATTCTATTGTGACAGGTCATTGTTAATAGATATGGAACAAATAATCCATCCTTATTGCCAAAGTGGGCGTGAAGTGTTTACGAGTATCCCGGCTGTTAAATGGGTGTGCCCGATTTTACGAAACTTATAACCTTAGTTCTAGACATTAGCCGGTGTTAGAGGAAGTGGAACCGCTAATAGATTATGCCAAAGTGTGAAATTTGAATAAAATGAAACGTTGTTCAAACTTTCTCACAACGATAGTATAGAAACAAAATTGCTCGTCATGCAGTTAATATGATGACTTAAATAGAAGATAATTTAGAACGGAAGTATTATGACGAACTAAACAAAGGTCTTTACGTGATAAATTCTTCATACCTAATTTGAAGTTGTTAGGAAAATGTAAAATGGTCGTGGGGGAACAAAACTATTTCTGGGTGATGGGTGAGATCACGATAGATTAAGAATCCATTAAACTATAATCAACAAAATATTTGTTTTAACTCGATGATAAAATCTACTCCCGTATTTATAAACCCGTGTGTTCTTTGTTTAAAACTAGAAATTAAGGAAACTATTCAATTAACAAACATGTCTACCACCGGAAATGGATAACTATATCCGTAATAGATAATGTAATCAGTAATTAAACTTTTATCTAAATAATAGTTATTCCCTTATCGTCGTTATTAGAGGTTTTAATTAAATTAAAGGAATTTATGAAAACAACAGGATAAGTTGAAACACGAAAAGATTGGCATTCAACCAATCCTGAATACGAATTTATTTTTGTGTACTATAACTTACCCAGTAGCCTATACGAAGTATAGAGTATTTCGTGAAATGTTAATCACGAAAGTTTCAACCTCTTATTATTTGCATGGTCTCAAGAAACGATTTAAATGATTTTCAACTTACGTCGTCTGTACATAAACAAAATACTGTTCACACAAATTATTATAGGAATATGAAATTTACCCTATACTTATTCAGAAAAATCAACTTATAAACACTTTTTATACATATCTCGTGTTCAAAATATAAAGAAATAATTTTCTCGTACTTTATAAACTCCAAAACTGACTATTTGAAATAACAATAAGAGTACGATTTAAAATAAATTTATAAAATTCTTAATTTATTCATGTTTATGATCTTGCCACTGAACCATTTGTAAGAAGTTTGATGGGGTCCTCGTGGGTCCCCCTCCCCCATCATACAATGCAATACAAGTAGATTCTCTAAATGTAATGGCTAAAAATTTGTTTCTGATACCATTTAAAAAATCTTAAATTGTATTGGTATAGAGAAGTTAAAATCATTCAGTTTCAAACAAACGCAGGTTTGCTGGAGTTTAATATCTTTTCCTTGTGTTTTGACTAATTTTGTAAATTTTGAGTGAAAAACATTACCGGTACTTTAAATCAGTTTTAACTCTTAAATTTAATATTTTTAAATAATATCGTACATTGTTTTCGTATTTAGATGAAAATAGAGTTTCGGTGCCATCATATTTCCAATTATTACTTCAGTAAAAAGAATGATTGGATTTTAAGTTACCGCCGTAAAAAACTTGTTTTTAGAAGTTTTGGCCACGTGCACTGTGATATTAAATTCGAAATTTTCCCTTAAAAACACGCAATTTTCAATAAAATCGAACAGTTTATCAAAGGTTTTCATAAAATTTGATTCCCTTAGATTATCTTTACAATTTGATAAGAAAGTGATGTCTTCAAAGGACTGCATGGGTTTATTTCGTTCTGGTACTGCACCCTTGAAGGTATTTCCGAACAACAATTCCAAAATAATTGTAAATGAAAAACATCCTCCGTTATAAATACTGTATTTACACCATTGTGTTCAAGCCAGTACGTGTGAGAAGATTGCAAATTTCTCTCTTTGTACTGTTTAATTGGTTTCTTCCCTAATTACATTTCGCTGATGTGCTTGAGTTAGCACAGATAGAGATAAAGAATAGAGTGAGAAAGAAACGACGATGACATACACCTGCTGCTCCGCGTGCACCCTGATACACCCGGCCATTTAGGAACCACTTCGGCATAATTTCCTTTGTTTACGGCACACGACCATCTTTGTCCTTGGAGGGTTTTCCTCAGTTTTATCTGATTCATTAGAAATACAGTAGAGTCATCTGTCAAGGGGATTTCCGCAACTTCTAATGGCATTTATTAAATCAGAATGTTTTAGTTTAAATTACGATAATTATTCAAAAATTATGCACGGTGAAAAATATGTAAGGCTGCCTTAAACAGCAAAGAAAAAGTAAAGAAAAGCATTAACTTCAAGAAAATTCAGAATCATAGGGAAAATATCCTGCGAAGATCAAACGTTTCAAAATTAGAGAAACAACTATCGAAGAAATGTTTGTTTTAATTGTAAAGATTTATGGTTTTAACGAATTTGCTTAAATAGAAAATTATGCTTCTCCGGTAAATTGAAACATCAAAATGACCTCTAACCGCAGATAATAGTTTTAATCATTAATCTTAATATTGAGGGAACAACACATAAATCAAACCCACTTCTATTTGATCAAAAGAGTTTTGTAAAAAGGAGCAGAGAGGACCCATCTTAGCCTTTGTTTGTGAAATTGAGGGTTCTTCCGTTAAGGCACTTTTATATTTATAAGGTACTTAATCATTAGGAAATGTGGTGCCCTACTCCATTTTATAAATGAATATATACTGTCGCGTTTTACATATAATCCTCCTCGAAGAGGTTAGGTTAGGGTACATTTTATATTCACGTGGTATATTTATATGCTTCGCTACAATAATATAAAACCCTCATCTGACAGGTTAGGTTAGATTACATTTTATATTCACGTGGTATTTATATGCTTCACTACTTTTATATAAAATCCTACTCAAACTAAATTTTATATTCACGTGGTATATTTATATGCTTCGTTACAATAATATAAAACAAGTTAGGTTAGGTTACATTTTATATTCACGTGGTATATTTATATGCTTCGCTACAATAATATAAAACCCTCATCTGACAGGTTAGGTTAGATTACATTTTATGACGTGGTATTTATATGCTTCACTACTTTTATATAAAATCCTACTCAAACTAAATTTTATATTCACGTGGTATATTTATATGCTTCGTTACAATAATAAAAAACAAGTTAGGTTAGGTTACATTTTATATTCACGTGGTATATTTATATGCTTCGTTACAATAATATAAAACAAGTTAGGTTAGGTTACATTTTATATTCACGTGGTATATTTATATGCTTCGCTACAATAATATAAAACCCTCCTCGAACAGGTTAGGTAACATTTTATATTCACGTGGTATATTTATATGCTTCGCTACAATAATATAAAACCCTCCTCGAACAGGTTAGGTTAGGTTACATTTTATATTCACGTGGTATATTTATATGCTTCGCTACAATAATATAAAACCCTCCTCGAACAGGTTAGGTAACATTTTATATTCACGTGGTATATTTATATGCTTCGCTACAATAATATAAAACCCTCCTCGAACAGGTTAGGTAACATTTTATATTCACGTGGTATATTTATATGCTTCGCTACAATAATATAAAACCCTCCTCGAACAGGTTAGGTAACATTTTATATTCACGTGGTATATTTATATGCTTCGCTACAATAATATAAAACCCTCCTCGAACAGGTTAGGTAACATTTTATATTCACGTGGTATATTTATATGCTTCGCTACAATAATATAAAACCCTCCTCGAACAGGTTAGGTAACATTTTATATTCACGTGGTATATTTATAAGCTCCGTTACTTTTATATAAAACCCATTATAACCTAACTAGTGTTAAACCGTACCAAATAAGCTTAAAAATGCAAAAGAACTGCATACTTGTAATATAAACCTGATCTAACCTAACCTGTTCGCGGTGTTATCTCCGGGTTTAATATTTACAGCATCGTACCGATTAAAAATATTTAACGATTATTTCCTCGTATTTGTATTTCTGTTAATAATTGTAGAGAAGCTACAACGTGTTCAGATCTTGTAGAGACAACTTTTATGATGAGCATATTTATAAGCATTAGTTATTATTTTCTCCAGATGATCAAGCCTAAGAACTGTAAAAAAAAATAATAATAATAAATAAATAAATCAGTCAATTATTTCAAAAAACATAAATAGACTATATGTCTACGTGCATCCACATATATACATAATATATAATCATTGCGTACAAGAAAAGGTTTGTATGAATGGACCAATTCTACATTAGTACGCAAACTTCTAACGAGAAACCCGCTAAATTTGTTTTTTCGGAACAAAATATTCTTCAAAGAGAAAATAAATAAAAGCAAATTAAATGCGGACGTTTATGGCTCCTTAAGTTTCCTAGAAGTGGACAACAATATACTGTGATTTATCTATGACCTCTGCCCAGCTGTTTTGGTCACTCAGTGTAGCAGCATATTTTAAGAATATTAAGCCTACACCTTTAAAGAAGTAATAACACACTATTTACTTACGTTTGTTTTTACTCGATTTTTCAATATTTAATGATTTGAAGACATTTCACATAACCTGAAATCAGAAAAAAAAATTATTTGTTATTATTTTTAAATAGAGTATTATAATACATTCTAAACAAGCAGATTATATCTAGACTAGGTGCTGTGTGAAATGAACATCGTCCAACCTCTCGTTGATTCTTCACAACAAAATAGATTTTTTAAACTTAGTTTTTCTTGTTGTTTAAAGGATTTGTTCGTCATCATCGTATAATAAATAAAGGAAAAACAGAATATAAAATGAAATCTATTAAGTCAAGTTGGAAGGGAATAAGTGTTCGTTAATAAATACCTAATAAGAAAGATGAAAGAAAGAGATCTAAGTCAACACTACGTGAAAAACATTGTAGATCCAGCTAGGCTCCCTTGGGATTACTAAACCCGTATTTAAAAGCCCGATCTTATATGAAATTAGATTATTTAGTACAATTTGACGCTCTGCATACGCATACCTTAATATAAAGGACAAATGAGCTGATAACAAAATAAATAAAATAATGCACTAACTTTCATAGAGCCATCCACAAAAACAGAAGTAATATTCATCGGCATCTCTTTGAAAATATTCATTCTACTTCTAATTGGGAGAGGAGAAAAAATTATATTATAACAAAGATAATGTAATACTTATATCTTGTTAATTTATTTCTATTGTAGATCAGTTGATATAGAGAGTTATTCAGAAGATATGTAGAGACTTTAGTAGCTCATTACATGTAAAAAATAAAGTTATTGTAAATAAATTTAATTACCTACTTGGTAATTGTCTACAAGACCCTCAACTTTATGATAGGCCTACTATTAAACACCAGTGTATTTTTCATACCGAGTAAAAAAACAAAAACAAATTTAGTATTCAAAATAAATAAAAGAAGTTGCAAAATAAAATAACCGAGATATCCGCGAAAAACTAAAAACAGATTAAAAATGGATTCAATGCAGTGCATTTGTTTATTTGTAATACTGATAGAACAATATAAACACGGACTGAAACTCAATTGTAAGTTTACCAAATGACTTAAATAGTACAATTATAAAACTTAATTATTGGACAGCTGCTATTGCCAACTTATAAAATAAACATTTTACTGAATAAATTTTTTATTCCAATTAAACAAAAAAAAAATAAATAAATAAATAACAGAACTTAAATACACTGCTAGGCTCATTCTGTACTGTATAATTTATTTTGAAATTTCTTTTGAATAACAATTTTCTTTTTTTATATCATTTTCTCCCTAGTACGAAAAGTATGTCGGTTTCTAATAATAGACTTATCATAAAGTTTGTGGGTGTTTGTAGACAACAATCGAGAAATTGTGTTGTGTCGATTCCTGAATTATCTTTTTAAGAGACAAAATAAAATCACTAATTTGTTTGTAATTAAAAACAAAACTAATTTGTCTCCTGCACATTTTTTATTAAAGGTAACAGTTATTGACATAATTCACGTTAAACGTTTTAACGACGGCCATTTGAAAATAATACAAATAAAGTCTTAGTTTTGGTGTACAAACTTAACATACATAAAGCGTGTACCAAAGTTGAACACGATATCTTATCTATTTTCATAGTTATATTTTTGAAAACACAAAATGGCGGATAGACGGGAAACTAAGCGTTGTTTGACCTATATTTATATTAATTTTTTTTTTACATGTATATACGAGCTCTCCCAATGTCTGTTTAGAAGTAAATCACCCTGTATATAAAATTGTCACCCCCTATCACTTCTTGAAAAATGTATAATCAAAAGTAGTTATGTATTAAAAATAGGATTCTTCGTTTATGTCTTTGTTCTTTGACTGAAATTATGTTTTTTTTTCAAGATTCGTTTTCCTTTTTTAAGCTATTATCCCTAATCGCTAGTTTTCTTTACTACGCTGGTCTAGGGTAATTAATCTTCATAAAATTTGTAAACTCTATTTTTTGAAATTATGTCTTTTACAACAACTCTAAGGATTTTTTTCATCCGAGAACGTCTAAAAGTCATTTTCTGGGATGTGGCAACCAATACATTTTGGGTCCTTTATAATTTTCAATTTTAATCTTCTTGTTCAAAGCCCAAAAACTTAGTCAACACCCAATACAAGAAAGAAGATAAAATAATGACCCTCTCATAGTGTCAGGGTCGGAAGAGAAGAAGAGTTGTTCAGGAGAAAGCTGATAAGAAAGATTGAAAGAGAGGATTTAACCTAAGGATACTTGAAAAATGTAGATCCAGCTTGGCAAGAACCTGAGGGTCAAAATTATTAAAACCCATATGAAAAAATTGATCAACATCTGTCCACTCGTTTAGTCTGTACAACATTCCACAGACAACAGACATACACCATTAAAAAATTACTTTTTTGGTTTCAGTTGGACCTTAAAACGGCTAAATCCTCTAAACACTCTACTTTTCCCATTCGTACCCTGCTGAAAAATAGTGTATGTATTTCCATATTTGATTAGGCTACTCCATTTATACAAATGACATATATAGTTGTCCACATTGGATAAAAAACCCGGCAACACGCTAAAACCCCCCCGGACCTAAGCTCATGGCACACTTCATTAAAATCACTGCAAAAAGCGGAAACAGAAACTCACAAAGTGAGGAGGGGTGACGCTGTTTTCGATTACATTTTTAAACAAGGGCTGGACCCCACTGGATGCAAAGTTCCCCTAATTTCATCCCCCACCCACAATAAGTATTCAAGTATATGAGGGAGCCACCCTCAATCTTTCAATGACTAATCTGTTTCTCATTGGTTCTTTCCCTACCAATAGAATCATGTTGGTATTTAAACCATGGTATTGATCTAAACTCCATTTTAATTAAGTTTTATTTTTCTGTAACGTGTATTAAACAAATGAAATAAAAAAATACATTTAATGAATAAACAAATATGTAATTAGCATATTACATATTTGTATATCTGGATACAAGAGTTGACGTTGCCATAAACTTAAAATAGTAGTGCCTAGAAAATAGCGCATAACAAAAGGTAAATTTTTGACGAAATCTCCAATTTATAATCCCTTTCATATTATAAATTAATTACAAATAATTGACTGTTTTGAACTAGCCTACTTCAGTTTAAGGTATGGAGAATTACCTTCTTGTAGATATGTAAATACCAAGGAGGTTTTTAAAAATTTGTGTTTTTTATAAATAAGAGTTTAAATGTTTTAAAAAAAATTTTACACCAAATTATTGTGTTTCGTACAGCTCTTCAAATTCACAGAAATCTTGTTTAAAAATCGCTCTTAATATAAACGTGGTTAACTCAGTTCAGTCTGTATCACAGATCCATTGTACGTCATTATTTAACAAAATCTTGAATACGTGCATTAGGCAACTTATCGACGATTATTGCGAGTTACTTTAAAGAATCCGGAACGAACAATTCGACATTGCTATGGTCGCGGGGACAGTATCCATTTAAGAAGGTCCAGTGAATTTCATCACAACTACTACACTGAACTTACTGAGCATTAGCAATGTTTACCTGGCAGCATAGCAAAGGATAGTAAAATAAACAACAGATAGTACTGCTATGATCGCAAGACAATATACAGTCATGAAGGTCCAGTGAATTTCATCACAACTACTACACTGAACTCACTGAGCATTAGCAATGTTTACCTGGCAGCATAGAATATAATAGTAAAATAAACAATCGATAGTACTGCTATGATCGCAAGACAATATACAGTCATGAAGGTCCAGTGATTTCACCACAACTACTACACTGAACTCACTGAGCATTAGCAATGTTTACCTGGCAGCATAGCAAAGGATAGTAAAATAAACAATCGATAGTACTGCTATGATCGCAAGACACATTACAGTCGTGAAGGTCCAGTGATTTCACCACAACTACTACACTGAACTCACTGAGCATTAGCAATGTTTACCCGGCAGCATAGCAAAGGATAGTAAAATAAACAACCGATAGTACTGCTATGATCGCAAGACACATTACAGTCGTGAAGGTCCAGTGATTTCACCACAACTACTACACTGAACTCACTGAGCATTAGCAATGTTTACCCGGCAGCATAGCAAAGGATAGTAAAATAAACAATCGATAGTACTGCTATGATCGCAAGACACATTACAGTCGTGAAGGTCCAGTGATTTCACCACAACTACTACACTGAACTCACTGAGCATTAGCAATGTTTACCCGGCAGCATAGCAAAGGATAGTAAAATAAACAATTGATAGTACTGCTATGATCGCAAGACACTTTACAGTCGTGAAGGTCCAGTGATTTCACCACAACTACTACACTGAACTCACTGAGCATTAGCAATGTTTACCCGGCAGCATAGCAAAGGATAGTAAAATAAACAACCGATAGTACTGCTATGATCGCAAGACAATATACAGTCATGAAGGTCCAGTGAATTTCATCACAACTACTACACTGAACTCACTGAGCATTAGCAATGTTTACCTGGCAGCATAGAAAATAATAGTAAAATAAACAATCGATAGTACTGCTATGATCGCAAGACACATTACAGTCGTGAAGGTCCAGTGATTTCACCACAACTACTACACTGAACTCACTGAGCATTAGCAATGTTTACCCGGCAGCATAGCAAAGGATAGTAAAATAAACAATTGATAGTACTGCTATGATCGCAAGACACATTACAGTCGTGAAGGTCCAGTGATTTCACCACAACTACTACACTGAACTCACTGAGCATTAGCAATGTTTACCCGGCAGCATAGCAAAGGATAGTAAAATAAACAATCGATAGTACTGCTATGATCGCAAGACACATTACAGTCGTGAAGGTCCAGTGATTTCACCACAACTACTACACTGAACTCACTGAGCATTAGCAATGTTTACCCGGCAGCATAGCAAAGGATAGTAAAATAAACAATTGATAGTACTGCTATGATCGCAAGACACATTACAGTCGTGAAGGTCCAGTGATTTCACCACAACTACTACACTGAACTCACTGAGCATTAGCAATGTTTACCTGGCAGCATAGAATATAATAGTAAAATAAACAACCGATAGTACTGCTATGATCGCAAGACACATTACAGTCGTGAAGGTCCAGTGATTTCACCACAACTACTACACTGAACTCACTGAGCATTAGCAATGTTTACCCGGCAGCATAGCAAAGGATAGTAAAATAAACAATCGATAGTACTGCTATGATCGCAAGACACATTACAGTCGTGAAGGTCCAGTGATTTCACCACAACTACTACACTGAACTCACTGAGCATTAGCAATGTTTACCCGGCAGCATAGCAAAGGATAGTAAAATAAACAATTGATAGTACTGCTATGATCGCAAGACACATTACAGTCGTGAAGGTCCAGTGATTTCACCACAACTACTACACTGAACTCACTGAGCATTAGCAATGTTTACCTGGCAGCATAGAATATAATAGTAAAATAAACAACCGATAGTACTGCTATGATCGCAAGACACATTACAGTCGTGAAGGTCCAGTGATTTCACCACAACTACTACACTGAACTCACTGAGCATTAGCAATGTTTACCCGGCAGCATAGCAAAGGATAGTAAAATAAACAATTGATAGTACTGCTATGATCGCAAGACACATTACAGTCGTGAAGGTCCAGTGATTTCACCACAACTACTACACTGAACTCACTGAGCATTAGCAATGTTTACCCGGCAGCATAGCAAAGGATAGTAAAATAAACAATTGATAGTACTGCTATGATCGCAAGACAATATACAGTCATGAAGGTCCAGTGAATTTCATCACAACTACTACACTGAACTCACTGAGCATTAGCAATGTTTACCCGGCAGCATAGCAAAGGATAGTAAAATAAACAATTGATAGTACTGCTATGATCGCAAGACACATTACAGTCGTGAAGGTCCAGTGATTTCACCACAACTACTACACTGAACTCACTGAGCATTAGCAATGTTTACCCGGCAGCATAGCAAAGGATAGTAAAATAAACAATTGATAGTACTGCTATGATCGCAAGACAATATACAGTCGTGAAGGTCCAGTGATTTCACCACAACTACTACACTGAACTCACTGAGCATTAGCAATGTTTACCCGGCAGCATAGCAAAGGATAGTAAAATAAACAATTGATAGTACTGCTATGATCGCAAGACAATATACAGTCGTGAAGGTCCAGTGATTTCACCACAACTACTACACTGAACTCACTGAGCATTAGCAATGTTTACCCGGCAGCATAGCAAAGGATAGTAAAATAAACAATTGATAGTACTGCTATGATCGCAAGACACATTACAGTCGTGAAGGTCCAGTGATTTCACCACAACTACTACACTGAACTCACTGAGCATTAGCAATGTTTACCTGGCAGCATAGAATATAATAGTAAAATAAACAATTGATAGTACTGCTATGATCGCAAGACACATTACAGTCGTGAAGGTCCAGTGATTTCACCACAACTACTACACTGAACTCACTGAGCATTAGCAATGTTTACCCGGCAGCATAGCAAAGGATAGTAAAATAAACAATCGATAGTACTGCTATGATCGCAAGACACATTACAGTCGTGAAGGTCCAGTGATTTCACCACAACTACTACACTGAACTCACTGAGCATTAGCAATGTTTACCCGGCAGCATAGCAAAGGATAGTAAAATAAACAATTGATAGTACTGCTATGATCGCAAGACACATTACAGTCGTGAAGGTCCAGTGATTTCACCACAACTACTACACTGAACTCACTGAGCATTAGCAATGTTTACCTGGCAGCATAGAATATAATAGTAAAATAAACAATTGATAGTACTGCTATGATCGCAAGACACATTACAGTCGTGAAGGTCCAGTGATTTCACCACAACTACTACACTGAACCTACTGAGCATTAGCAATGTTTACCCGGCAGCATAGCAAAGGATAGTAAAATAAACAATTGATAGTACTGCTATGATCGCAAGACACATTACAGTCGTGAAGGTCCAGTGATTTCACCACAACTACTACACTGAACTCACTGAGCATTAGCAATGTTTACCCGGCAGCATAGCAAAGGATAGTAAAATAAACAATTGATAGTACTGCTATGATCGCAAGACACATTACAGTCGTGAAGGTCCAGTGATTTCACCACAACTACTACACTGAACTCACTGAGCATTAGCAATGTTTACCCGGCAGCATAGCAAAGGATAGTAAAATAAACAATTGATAGTACTGCTATGATCGCAAGACACTTTACAGTCGTGAAGGTCCAGTGATTTCACCACAACTACTACACTGAACTCACTGAGCATTAGCAATGTTTACCCGGCAGCATAGCAAAGGATAGTAAAATAAACAATTGATAGTACTGCTATGATCGCAAGACACATTACAGTCGTGAAGGTCCAGTGATTTCACCACAACTACTACACTGAACTCACTGAGCATTAGCAATGTTTACCCGGCAGCATAGAATATAATAGTAAAATAAACAACCGATAGTACTGCTATGATCGCAAGACACATTACAGTCGTGAAGGTCCAGTGATTTCACCACAACTACTACACTGAACTCACTGAGCATTAGCAATGTTTACCCGGCAGCATAGCAAAGGATAGTAAAATAAACAATTGATAGTACTGCTATGATCGCAAGACACTTTACAGTCGTGAAGGTCCAGTGTATTTTGTATGGGAGAAATTGTGTGATAGAAGAGTCTTCACTGTATTTTTCTTTTTTCTCTTTTCCTTTTTTATCGACAATAAGGCTCAATTTCTTTTTTTGTCAGTGACTCAGTGAATCGTGTTTGCTTATTTGCGATTTATTAAACTGATTTACGTTATTATTTTCATGTTTCAAACTTACTTTATCTTACATTTACTTACAATCAATGACTAACCATAAATCTGAGCAACTGTCCAACCAGGCTACTCATGAACCTGTTTTTGTGTGTCTGTTACAGCTTGCCTAAACCTGTATGTATGACGTCATTCGCTTATAGATTATCAGAAATGTTTCAACTCGAACAATATACAAAACTAATTAAAAATGCGATTTAATCAACTATTACAATATTAGTTTTGGATTGAGTCAAGCTACCCTTTTAATATTACCAGAATGTGTATCAAAAAGTAAGCTGGATTTTGAAGTACGTTGATGAATCAAGCGTAGAAAAAGGAGACAAATTAAAACGAATTTCAAGGTTAAGGGACATTAAAACATACAACCTAATCCAGAGGCAATAAATTTAAAAGGGTTACTAGATCCGGCTGGTATTGTTCGTGTCTTATCAGAGCACATTTGAATGATAACAACTTGAACTTAGACTTTCTTCCTACAACAAACAAACAAACAATTTACTATACGTCACTATAAGATACAAGTTACATGTCGTATTTAGTGTGTTCATCTGTGTTTCTGGAAATAAAGGCTAAGTATCATATTAATTTATCCAGTATAGGATCAGTTTGATAATTGCCAATAATTTCGACCTCTGATTTTTGACTACTTCACGGTTCATGGTCTAATGTCGTTGTTGTCTGTACGTAACCATAATAACGGCCATACAAATTACAGATACGTTGAAATTTCATACAGGGGACTAATTAAAACTTCATCGAACACGTCGAAATGTCTGCCATTTTTTATGTCGATCGTCTTTAATACATTCAGCTTATTGTCACACTGGTAGTCCCCACAACAATTTAGAATCCAAAACGATTCCAAGAATTTAGGATTGGGAGTTAAACCACAAATTGTATCCATTAACTGAGAGCGACAATTACAATTTCTTGTGTAGATATCCCCTGATGAATTCATTTCATCTTCAGATCTTTATGCGAGATCATCAGCAGAGATTACTGAACTTTCTGGAAAGTTGTTTTTGATGTCACATAATTAAAAGTATAAGTCTCAGTAAGACACCTTTTGGTGTTTCTCTAAGGATGCAGTTAAGATTTAAGTATATTTACTGAAGCTAATTTTCATTTCCTGTAAGAAGTTAAATGAGAATTTTAGCATTTTATCTTGAATGCCTGTTTTCATACATTCCACAATTATGAATCTGTACGATCCTTGTGTTAGGCTGATTCAATATCAGTAATAAAATATTCAAAATCATTCCATTGAAAGAAAACTGTTCGTTTTCCTTTAGATGTACTGTAATACAGTTTCCTATCTCTTTGGACGATAGAATTAAGAGATATCCGGATTTTATTTCAGAGCTAATCATACTGCTTTCATTCTTTTGCACTTGCCACCTGATGTTTTACTCTCCAAATAATTTCGTAAGTTTTCTTTACAATCCTATTCCAGTTGTCTATAGAATTCTTGCTTAACATTTCATATCCGTTGTTCGAATTCTCATTTTATCTTTCATTGCCATTGTTCACTGATCCTTATATTGGAATTGATTTAAAATATCTTATACATTGTGAGTTTTCAATCATCAAGTACATTAGGTCTGTTCAGGTTAACCTCTCTAATAGTTAATTAAGACTTTAAACATTTTCACTCTACCAATTTTAAACTCTCTCATTCACCAGCGTCTCTAGTAGTTTAGCTTGTCATGAAGTTAAAGATATTGGACGATAGGAGGATGCTCTTCCTTCCAGTTTCTACTCAGAGCTTTGTTCGTTAATCTTACTGTTTTCATTATATTTCTCTTACCAGCTGATTTTTTACTCTTTAAATCGTCTTGTAAGTTTTCTACCTTCATAATCCTATCTTGTCTAGCTGTGCAGAATTTCTTCGTAAATATCTCACTTCTCTAACAGTTGGACATTTTAGTTTCCATTTTTATGAATTACAATAGAGTTCTATATGAGCATACTATAGTTTCCCATATTAAAATTTTATGTTCTTATGTGTGACTGCGACAATGACTAACTGTCGACATGTCGTAAATCACTTTTTCGGTTTCCTGAAACTATAAAAACGGAGGTAATCTTTACCGTTACCAAACTTACACTATATTTCGTATACTGGATAACTAAAATCGTTTATTTTACTTGTGATCTCTAAGTCCTAAAATACCCCAGCTTTATTATATTTTCATCCATAAAATATTATTCATGAATGCACAAGTTCATTTTTTACAATTGATAAATAGGTGAGTTATGGCTAAAACACAAAATCTTTAAAAAATATAACCTCGTGTTCAGCTCTAAGAGTAGAGGGATCCTAGCTGGATCTACACCTTTTTTCGCGTAGTCTTCGGTTAGCTTCCTTTCTTTCATTTTTTCGATCAGACCTTTCTTGTCCGACCCTGACGCTATTAAAGTATTTGAGGAGGTTTTACACTTCTTTTTATTTTTGTTTTGTTTATATATTGATGATGACGGAAAGGTTTGTTTTTGTCAGCAACGGGAATCGGCTTCCTTCCAAATTAACGTATTGTCTTCAAACCGAGCATCATAGATGGTTATACCAAATAATAATAGACAAACAAATTCACCATGATCCAGATCGTTTAAATTATTATTCTTGTTAAAAAGTTAAATTGATTTAAACCGCCGTGCTTTCAAGAGAAGATAATGATAAGGTGTAACTATTATCCTCCACACACAACAAGGCGAAAGTCACGAGTTGGCAAGATTATAATCTTCAGTAATCACAGAACACAGATACTTACGGAAATAGCTGTAAGCTCTTGACATTTAGGGGAGCCAACATCTCTTCTCTAATCTATGAACAAAGATAAACGATGCATTCATGTATTACAGTACTATACAGTGTGATGACGAGATTCCTAAACTTTTGAATTATTGAAAAGAAAATCTTTGAATACTTCGCTACTATGCTGATCATGAAACGAGGAGCATTTCTTTGTCATTTTAATTTATACTGTATATTTTAGCATACAATATAATAATATTTACCTTTGTATTAAAATAAACTCATGCATGCTCACATAGGATGAACTACAGACAACCCTTTTAAAAGAAAGCCATTTTGAAAGCTTTCCGATTTACTGTATTTTGAGTAACAATAATAATCATAACCAAACTTACAAATAGAACTAATAGTAAAAACTAAACTCCTTATGAAATTTGACTGAATTTAAACTTTAATTCCAACTATTAAGAATTATTTTACTTATCCAGTATAGGAATTATAGCGTAAGTTTGGTAATCTACAAAATTTCAATCTCAGCATTGTGAGTGAACTTCACTTTCCATAATCAGGATACTATAAAAGTGATTTTCGACACGCCGTTCGTCCTTCGTCATTGCTATTGGCGTCGTTGTAGTTTATATATAAGGAAGATAACAAAAAATACGATAGAAACTGGTATAGGAGACAACAGTGTAGGATATTCATCTAGAAACCTATCTCAATTCAGAGTAAATTAAATTTAAAATGTAAAAATAGCGGCCATTTTAAACAGTTTTTGTTCACATCTTCATATCTCGTGTGCTATTCAACTTATAACACAAAAAATAGTTAAGACATTTGTAGATTTCAATACTGCATGTAATGGTACCAACCCCGCATATCTACGATGACAAATAGGGAATTTATTGTCAAAAATGTAATTTGTATCCCTGGCATACCAAGGAAATGGCATATTCGTATGGTTAGCCGATTCAACGACACGTATGTCGTGAATGTAGGGTCCTGCACATATACAGCTTCGGGGCCCGTCAGGGCCTAGCTGATGTCAAGAAATAAGAGTGATATACACAATGACAACGTTTCGAAAACCTGTGTAACAACTGTTTTAAACAAACTTTCACTACTAGGTAAAACCCCTTGGTCTACCAATAAAATTTAACATCTCGTACAAGGCCAAGGAAACGAACTTTATAAGCATTACATGTATAGGACCTGCTCAATGATGTAGTTAGATACATTTAACGTTGTATGATCGGGCTGGAAAAGTAGCACGATGGCATCCATCAAACTGTTTTGAGTAACAATAATAATCTTAACCAACCTAACTTACAAATTAGAAGTATCAGAAAAATCTTCCTGCTAAATTTGACTAAACTCAAACTATATTTCGGACTATTTACAGTATGTTTCTGTTGTAATGTTTTTAACAATTTCAATCAACTTTCAGGTATAATTGAATGGAAAATATAAGGCGCGTGTAGACGGGATCTAAGCATTGGTTTTACATACTAAAGAGATTCCCCATTTAGTCTACTAACATTGGGTCTATGCTGAAACCCCAAAATTAGAAGCTACAGTGCTGAACTCACTTCAAGAAACTTCTACGATGCATATTGCGACTCCTTCCTCACTAGCGCATTTAAACTTGAACCCATAAAATTACATATTCAACCCATACATTGAAGCCTTACTTTATCGTATGCTAAGGGGTTTGCTTAGATATAAATTAAGCGACGTAGGTAAAGAACTATAGAAATGTCTTATCCATTTTAAAATGTTCCTGCTAATTATCAAATTCATGGAGTAGTACAATCTAACTTACATGTTAAATTGTCAGAAATCCACTTAAAATTCCTGTCACTAGAGGTTACTGCTGTTGGAGGTTTTTCATAACTGACTTTCACAACTAATAGAGTATGTATTTTATACCTTTAAGATGATAATACTGCTATTGAAATGTATATATGGTAGTGTTTTATAGTGGTTTTGGACAATTTGATTCATAGAATTTGAACCCAAACACTTCCATTTTATGGAAATCAACACCATCCAAAATAACTATGAAATGGAAATAACTCTATTGGCACTGTTAATTAACATAATAGGCGTAGTCATATACTAATTCGTTATACAATAGCTATTCGTTGCATAGATTGCCTGAGGTAACAACATGGTTGTTCTAATCGTAACCTATTTTGTCTCCCAATGTATAACCAGTTGCCTACTCGCGCCTCTTATCTGACATCAATATAACTGCAGTTCCACGTCTCTTTGTTATTGTTGTCTCTGACAGTTATGTATTTTTAACTAACTAGTTTTCATTAGATAAATATAATGCATAGTAATTTCTATGTAACCTGTGTAAGGATAAATTGTTTTGTATTCCTCCCCCATTTTTTTGGACATTATAGTAAATTAAAATTAAAAATTTTTGACAAAATTACGAAATGTCTGAAATTTTCAAGGATCAAATAGCAATAATAATTCTCCTGTGTTCATTAATACAGAAAAAATAGGGTTAATAATAATAATAAAATGAAAATATAATCAGAAAAGACGAAAAACAGGTTCCTCAACTTTCAGTAAAATTTGAAAAATACATGTACCTTGAGAATATTTTTTCCTTGTTGTTTAAAGACGAAAAACATCTTGGTCATCATTGCCTTATAAAAAATATACGCCCCTAGAATACTCTACTACCGTGTCAGGGTCGGAAAAGGTCAAGATTTGGTCGAGAGAGACTAGAAAGGGAAAATGAAAGAGAATACGGGCCTCGAGATTGCTTAGCCCGTACACATTATAGTGAGCCCGTGATGGTGATTTAATAAATAAGCAAGTTTATCGGAATCTAAACAAGTGAGTTTAGAGAAGAACATATAGAGAAATAGAGTACTATACAGAAAAAAAAATGAGGAAGTGACGGATCTATCCGATCGAAATTAGTCAGATCAAAAAGGGTCTTAGAAAGAGAAACAAACAAAGGCGCTGGCGAAAAACACACTTGAAAATGGGAAGTTGTGTACCACAGTGCATAGACAGTTTAAACGAATTAATAATAATAACAGTAATAAATACTATATGATAAGATAAAAGAAAATGAAATAAAATTAACCCCAAAAGTATGACATCAGGGATTTATCTTAATGAATAGAAGATTAACACATTGCTATCTAAGAAAACTAACAATAAAAGAAAAAACACAGTTCATAAAAAGACAAATACAACAATAATTCTGGAACTAAGAGTAAAATTAAAAACACAAAATCTGAATTAATTGTAAAACCGTCCAAAACAAAACAAAACCTATCGTATTAAAAACGAAAACTAGGAAAATGCTTTTGATAACTAAAAAAGTAGAAATTATTGAAACTAAAACCATTTACTGAAATGGTTTCAAGCGTCGAGGCACTTTGATTTTATAACCTCCAATCTCGTCAATCATTAAGTATCTTGACCCTAAAGAGCCTCGCTTCCCATAAATGATTAGCTTAACCCATACAGGAGTCGTAGACTCTCCGAGATTTAATTATGAGCAATCCAATTTTTAATAAAAAGGATTAAACAAAATGATGAATATATGAATATGAGGAAAACCTACTCGAAATGCTTACGTAGCTGGGCTTTTCAAAATCACTTTTTTCTTTCTTACAGGTAGAAATTCTGACAAAATCAGTTTATTCGTTATACTAACATACAACAAAATCATAACAATAAACAAGTCTTTGCTACTAACTGCTACACAAGCTCAAAAACATAAAAATTCTCCCCTCATTTTAACAAAATTTATTATTACTTATTTTATACCGCACCAAATGCTTGTTGTTTGACACCTTTCACGTTTTCCGATTTTGAAACTCAAGTTGTTTGTTTTTCGTCTAAAACTATTATAAAACAAACATAAAAAATAGGCGTCCGGAAGTAGTATTTAATATTACAAATCTGTAATAAAAACTGCTAAATAGAATTGAATTTCATCCTGCTTTCATTAATTACATTTTTGGGTGATCTAGTGTATTAAGAAACGAGATTTTAAATTCACCCCCAAAGTCTTCTTTTTTAGAATGTCTTTATTCTAAAACAGGCGGTAGTCTCCACATATAGAATTGTTGAAGTTTTTTTTTCAATATTCTTGTCCTAGAGTGGTCTAGGTGTATACTATAAATCTCAATTTTGTAGATATTTTTCAATTAAAAAATTAATAATTTATCTATACAGTGTTTAGACCAATACAGGGTAAAACCCATAACCCAACTTCACGCGTGTGTCTGTCCTTTAGTCACAACCAGTCTACACAAACAAGACTATAAATCCTACCCATTTATATTCTTTGTATTGTCCCACATACAGCAAAAATATAGCGGTAACAAAAAAATACCTTAGGGAATGGACAAAATCCATATTTTTTGGAAATATTATGTGGGGGTATCAAATAAAACTAAAAGTGATTCTAATTACGAATATGTAAGTTTATTTAATGAGGATATTAAATAAAAGACTTGACACAAATAACTGTCATTGCATGTTTACAGACCCTATCTAAGTCTTGTGGTTTTTAGCACACGTTTGACCGTTTTACTTAATAAATTTACCATTGGTGTAAATGTGAGTTATATTTTGAGCACCAATGAACATAATAGTACAATTAATTGTATTGCCAGTACAGCGCCACAAAAATAGTCTAGAGTTACAATTTTTAATTTTAACTCCATTAAAATTAAAATAGTGGTCGTATTTTTCATTAAAAATAATATAGTACCGATTTTAATGAAACTCAATTTTACCACCGTTTTTAGGACAATTCATGTTTAGGACACCTCTGTTTTGTTTAACACGTACCGATTTTGATGAAACTCAACTAGGTAGTCTTGTTTTTTGATATTTAATCACGATTTTATCACTAATTTGTCTATGTAAAGCCTACAAACTAAATTTTGAAACTGTCGAAAAAGTAATCGATTAATACATTCATCTATTGTTTTTAGTGTATGAGCAACACAATGAAACAAGCAAGGAAGCTTTAGTAGACTAACTCTATTTTCAAGTGTTACATATACACACACCTTAAGGCTTTTGTAGTGTTCGTATTTTGAATGAGGGCCGCCATTTTGAGGAGCTTCTATAGTTTTTCATACAGGTCTTCTCATTTTGTAAAAAACATTCCCATTGAAAACAAAATAATTCACTATTTTTTCCTGCTCAAAGTTTTTCTAGGCTACCAATAATCAATGTTTTCAGTTTGTTTTTTCGATAACTGGATTATCTTTCAACCTACAGAAATAGTAAAAATATGTTTTTGTTTGCTGTTAAAAAAGTAAAATACTTTGTCTCTTGTTAAAAAGTTTAAATAGCCGCCATTTTGAAATGAGTAATGAAAAAGGATAATTATTTTTCTCAAATTGGGTCTGTATCAACACTAAGGAGCTACAAAATTTCAACTCCATATAATTTACAATTAGATGATTTTTGTTGTTAAAAACACAAAATGGCGGCTAGATAGAAAACTAATAACTAAGCATTTCAAAAAATATATTTTGTATGAATTTTTTCATTGGTTTTGATGTGAGGAAAACTCCTAAATTCCTGAAACTTTTTTTTAAAACCCTGTATATAATAATACAGAGAGAACTCTCTCTCAAAACTCGTTGTAGAAATTTTATCGAATCTGCACTTGGGTGTTACGTCATAAGCAAATATGCAATATGAAACGAATGAAAAAATAAAGTTTTTAATTTGGATTCGATTTCCAAAAGAACAATGTCACATCCGTGAACAGATTACTGAATAATAGTGATCGGAAAATTATCAGTGACGGATTTTTTAAATGTATAAACAATACGAATGCGTGGTTTTTTTTAAACAGTCCATTTTTATTTAGATCAAGGTGGAAATTAATTAGGGAAAGTTCCGATCATTTTCGTGATGCGATGAAGATATCAGAAACTAGACTACATTCAGAGGTCGTTTTCAAAATTTTTGTATCAGAAAGAATCTGCTTTACTATGAAAGTATATGAGTTTGCACTTCGTTTGTATAATCAAAGAGAGTTCATGCTAGACAAATGTTTGTTGTGATAAATCGTGTATTCCTCTGTTTAATATATTTACACTTGCTAATTTCGTGTAAACAAATTTTCATTTTAATAAACAACTAATGCTCTAACTTTATTGACCTGTCAGAAATCATATTTTTAAACATCATAAATACAATTTCAAACCACAGATAATAGTGTTCGCCAATCTACTAAATCGTAAAACCTAACCTAAAACCTCCTGCTAAGGGATGAGATAGGGAAGGGGAGGGGTCAGAAAGAAAAAGGGTCTGCTTCAAAACATTCTCCACATTTTCTATTTCCTTTGAAGAGTACGCGTATCGGGACGGTGCGTGCGCGTCCGTAAATTAAACAAGGGTCTTCGGCAGTTGTCATAGGCAATAGGCCTTCACTGAAACATTTTTTTCCCTCTCTGAACTTCACTAGTGCAGGCAAACCGCTTGGCCAGAGTTGAGTTAGTCGCTTCAGAGCGCTCCACGCATAAACTACCTTACGGCCAACTTGATACAAAGTAGTTTTCGCGCGCGTTTTTTTTTATAGCAAACCCACTGTGATTAGATTAGTAACAATGTGCGGTTTTTATTCGAAATTCTATTTCGTTTTGGAAACGTTTAGTTGAATTGTGAGATGAGGGTTAAATGATCAAGATACATTCCAAGTTTTTAACCTAAATTAAACAATCATGGATGAACACTAAGTATACTTGGTTAGTTTAACAGAATATTGTTTTGTGTTCAAAATGGAAGGAGAAGATACAACGATTCGGGCTGGTAAGTAAAAGATTTGTAATTAATTAGTGTTCGAAATTTACGTGTTACAGAAATGCGTTTTGAAATGTAAACGCAAAAAAAATGAAACTTTAAAATATGGTAACACTTTAATACAACTGTTTTCTTTCAAAATACGTTTAAATTTGCTATAAAACATAATATTTTGCGAAAAATTGCTTGTAGTTTCTCTCTTCTTTTATTTGAAATTTTTAATAGCTAAATTTATTAATCTATATAATTTAATTATTTATTCATTAATCTAAAGTAAAATATGATGTATTTAAATTAAGGTTGAAAATACTATAATTTGAAGATAATACTTACAAAGCACGTTTTTGTTTATTAGAGTAGGATTTTTAGTCCTTTAATTCAGGCTTATTTTATTTGTTAAAATGCTTTTTATAATAACTCGATAACTGTTTTAGTCCAAATTAAAGGAGTATAAATAAGCCTTCGGTCCTACAATTGAGCATTTTATGGTTCTACGTAATCAAACATCTAGAAACTAGAATCAATAGGATAATTATAAATTATTACATCATATTTTTTTTGCATTCTTAGTGTTTAAAATGCTTATTTATTCGTTTGAAATAACCGAATTTACACATTATAGACCTACTAACCTACCCACAAAACATTACTTTTTAACATATTTCGTTATAAGGGCGAAATAAGCTGACAAAATATACAGATGAATTAAAATAATACTTTTGTGTATTAGCTTGCTCAAATAGATTTCTATTCGTTTTACGAAAATAACAATGAAACGAGTGTCCAAAATCCAAATGGCCGAATTTAGACATTAATCCTAACCTAACCACAAAATGGTTGAATTAAATTTTATCTTCGAGTTAAAAACCATTTCTACCCGTTTGGTGAAAGTGACAATGAAAACAGCGTTCAAATGACTGAATTAACACATTATACAACCTAACCTAACCATCAATAATTTCATTAAAACGCCAAAATAATCGAAATATCGTTTAATCTATTTCTACATAAATTCTAAACAAAACTAAAGATTAACCTATTAGGCTTCCTAGAAAATCGAATTACAATAATTAAATTTAAAAATGGACGCCGCAATACTCGAGTAACTGTATTGATTACAAAGCGAATGAAATAACGTGAGAAAGTTTTAAAGACGTCTGATATTTCTTGTTTTTTCCTATTGCAACTTACGCTGCAACATTTACCTGTCCCATTTAGGGACGGCTAGACACTTCCTGTTCTAGGGGTGAGTAGTTACCCCCTTTTAGAACATTAAGGGTTGAACGAGGAAGGGGTTAATTTTATTTTAATGCACAGGTAGATTGTGAATTTTAAGTTATTCTTGTTTAAAGTGATAAAGTTTTGATGAGACAAACGGTTGAGACGATTTGTAGAAGTTGAAAAAATGAAGATTGTAAGAAATCAAGATTTGAAGTAAATTTTGCTTTAACTTTCTCGGAATTTACAGTTAATTAAAATTGGCTGAATAATCAAAACGCCGTCCCTAGAAAGTCGATAATCTCAAAATCGCCTTTAGTTATTTCGATTAAATTTTGGTGAAATGTGCAGGTTTCATGACCCAAACTGAGTACATTTTTTATCAGTATTGCCTCCGAATTGCTTAATGTACTTATATAATATGTTCGAAGCCAATTTAAGTGCCCAGTGTTTGAGTTAGGGTACGTATATGTTCTAAAATATTTTGTAATTATTATCTGATGATGCAGCATTGATAGGCGAAACAAGCTGTAGTGAGAAACACAACGAAAGAACAATAAAGACGGTATTTATAAGCATATATGCAAAAATATAATTAGCAAACCATTTGAAAAAATATTCAAATGAACCTGTTTGAATTTTGTTATTTACTTGCAAACAATATTTTTTTTTAAATTCCGATTAGCAAATCGGATTATAAACATTAATATATCACAGAATTTGATCAAAATAATTTTAGCCGATTTTGCGCTAAGGGAGTATTTACGATTAAGTTTTTTTTAACTTTTTGACCAATAAATTCCAGAATCGGAATTTTCGAAAAGATACAGTTAACTAGTTTTGTTTTGAACTTAAGAACTTTGAACAAAATTTACCCTCCGGACCTCACTATAGTGAGAACGGGCTTTGCAATTCCGAGGTAACCTAGCTGCATCTAGACCCTATTTCCATGTATTCTTGGGTTAGATCCCTCTCTATTGTCATTTCCGACCCTGGACTAGAGGACTTTATTTTATGCTGTTTTTTTTTTAAATACAATGTTGACCGAAAGGTTTTTTGGCTAAAAAGTTAAATGTACAAAATTTATTCGTTTTTAAAATTATTGCAAGTATTCCTAAATATTTCAGCGGGAGAATAAAAAAATTTCCGACGCTGATCCACTATCGTGAGAAAAATAGAGTAGTGAAACATACAGGGTATAAAATAAGTCCTGCAACCTCTGACTAATTTTGTAATAATCCTAGAGACATAATTTATCATGGACAAGTTTACTCTACTCTTCTGTTAGGTTTTCAAAAAATGTGCCCTATTTCAAGAGGGAAACTCAACAATTTTAAATGGTAACCTGTGAGACACCTCATATTAAAGGTCACATAAAACATTTAAAGGTTACACAAGGAAATTAAAATAAATGGTATTTTAATGGTGTAAATAAAATGACTACGACCGTATCTAAAATAAAATAGCATGGCTCAAAGTGCTTCATGAGTGAGTCATTATGAATGTGCACTATTTAGAAACAAGTTTGTTTGTTTCTTGTTTTCAATGAATCTGTCTTCTTGCATCTTAATATAACTTGTTGATACGCTTCAATCCTGTAGTTTTGGTCATGTTTACTGCATTATAATTGACTATTTAGGAATGGGTTCAGGCATTGAGTTTACATACTAAATAGATTGTTCATCTCCATGATATGCTTTGAAGCTCAGACATTAGAGGCTTTAGTGCTGCCATCTAACGGTCCACTTCTGGTAACTTCGAGGACAGCAAGTCGTATTGACACACTAGCGCATTCTGAACCTGAACCCACTAAACTACAACTGTTTAACCCATTTTCCTTTAATTTGTTTTTTTACACGTCTTAATACGATAAATTCAATTGTTTAGGGCAAGAAAATAAATAAAACAGTTCCAATAAATTTCTGTCCTGAAATGTATTTTATGTCCTTTTCGGCATTTTGTGTTTTTCTAAACAAATTTATAAATTCAAATATGATGATATATTGAATCCCGAAATGGTTTACGCATTTTGTATGTAATCTTTTAGCAACCAGAAAACTATAACTATTATCATGTACAATTTCAAAATACCGTCCTGTTAAACTTTTTAATGACTAAAATCTCTAAAACAATTAACTTTAAAAAAAATACGAGACAATATATTTTGCTTTAACGACATAATATCATTTTTATCGTAGGTCAAAGGATAACAAAGTTAACAATAACATGATAAACAAATCATTTCTTAGAAATGGACTACAAAACTTAGAAGTTTATAATACATGTTATTCCTTATTAGTTTTGGACGAATACACCTTATGCATAAAAGAAAGATTAAGATTAAGGAAGTTGTAGTTAATTAAGAAAAATATTGGTTTATCTTTAATAGATTATTTTGTTATTTTTTGGCTAACAAAGAATCGTGATTATTTAGTCTGTTGTGTAGTTTTTGCAAAATCTATAGTTTTCGATATATTTGACAATGAAAATTCTAAAAGACAAATTGAAAATATGCATTATAAAATCTTGATTTTTTGTATAATGGTGGTTACAAACAGTAGTTTTGGTAGTTATTTTTGTTTGTTTTTAGGGTGGGTGAATGAGAAAGATTGCTCAATGTTTTTACACAGTTTATAAACATGGTGTTCCATAACGCCAAACAAAACAATAACTTTCTTAATCTTTGATGAGATTAAAAAAAAAAAAAATTTAAATAGAGTGCAATGATTTTCTGTATGAATAAAGATTTCAGGACATTGTGAACCAATTTACTTACTCAGTATATGAAGTATAGGGTAATTTTGAAATTTGAACTACGCTTTTTGACTGATCTTCACGTTTCGTGGCCCCAGAAAGCTGGAAAAAAAGATTTTCGACATGCCATCCGTTGTAGTCTGTACGTAAGCACGATACAGGCCACAAACATTAATGCAGGAACACGAAAAACGGTATAGGGGACTATAATGTGCTCATAAAGAACCCTATTGCAATTCAGAAAATATAAAATTAAAAATATGAAAATTACGTCAATTTAAAACAATTTGTTGAACATATCTTTTGTTATCCAACTATTAACACAGTTAATTAGTTACAAATTTGCAGATTTCAATTTTGTAGCAAAACCTACCTCTCTACGAGACAAATAAGGAAGTTATTGCCAAAAATGTAATTTCGAAACTTGACCTTCCCAAAAAATGTGTAAATTCAAGATCCAAGGCCAAGTCACCGACAAGAGCGTAGCGAATAGAGGCTTCTTCACATACAGCTTCAAGGCTTGCTAGAGCTGAAATAGCGACACGAGCGAAGCGACCATTGAATTTACCAATATTATTTAACATTTACTACAAGCTCAAAGAAAAACAATGTTTGGCCGTTAGATACATTTAGAGGATATCTGTCTGTATTAAATTGTATAATTGGGCTGGGTAAGTAACATGATAGCGTCCATCAACTTGTTTTATTATGGACAGTGGTCAATTTGTAAAGTCTTTGTTTTTGCCTTCGTTAAGTATAAATTCTCGTCAAATCTAGAAGGATTATAAATAAACGGGTTAATAGGAACTGTATTTAATTAAATATTGATTTTAAAAAAAATGTGTTTATGAAGGTGATACAAATCCAATACGGCGTGTAGTAACGAAGTGAAAGAAACCAATTACAACAGGTGATTTATACGTACAAAATGCCAATAAATTAAAGAAAACATAACTTTTTTTTTTTAAATTTTCAACAAAGTGACGTTACAGTTGTCTTCTTCAGTTGTTACATGTATCAAGAGTAGTTGTGCCACGAAGTTGTGTGTAACAACTAAAGATGGTAACTTGGTCTTTGAAAACGTTGTTGAAATTAAAGTGTTTGTTGTGTATTCGTTTTAATAGTAAGTAAAGTTTCAACAAGTGTTGCTCGATTCAAGAGAATGAAAATTGTGTTGTTTAAATGTACGTTGTTCTCTTTGAAATGGACAAATTTATGGATTATAAAGTATATTTTTAATAGCGTTATTTGATTCATATGTGTTACACAGTTTCAAAGAAATGAAGCCGGTTATTTGGTTATTTTATTCTAAATTGATAACTTTTTAAAAAAATATTTTATTCACACTTCTATGAACTAAGTTACACAATTAAATTTTCTCTGGCCCCAGCATTCCTTCATTCTCTGTTTCCTCTTTCGTTCTTCATCCGATATTTTCGTTCTCTGCTGTCTTTGTTCTTTACCACTCTCAGTTCTATAATTTCTGTTTTTTCAAGTCTGCTTATTTATCTACCACAGTATCTGAGCCTTTATTTTCTTGATACAGTAGTTTCTTTGTTACTCGTTCCCTCTCCATACTCATTAGATGTCTATAGAAAGTCAACCCCCTTGGCATTGTTGATATTTAATGTTGGGTTTTTGTGATTTGATATGTGAACTCAGTTGATGTTTTCATGGTTCCTAAGATTTTACTCAGGTATTTATTTTCTATTTCGTTTAGACCTGTTCTTGATATTATTTTCTCTGCGTACAGTAATATTTTCCCTAGTATGGTGGTTTTTGTTCTGTACGTTTTTGACAATACAGTTTTTTTGTTCTTAATTTTTAATATGAGGGAATTTAAAGTAATGCAAATTCTAAAAGCAGATTGAATTTACAAAAACTAACACTAATATTTGGCATACTAATATTTGGTAGAAATAACAAAACATACAAATTCATGGTTAAAACATTCCTTAACCACAAAAATTAAAAACAACTGTTTGAGAAATCCTGAAATTACTTTCACAACCAATTGGAAATCATCTATCTCATTATAACCAAAACAGTTAGCAGTAACAAATACAATCAAGCTATAACTAAGGACAAATCAATGAACACAACACCAAACAAAACAAAACACTTAAAAAAATTAATTTAACCTAATCAATAAAACTAATTAACCTACAATTTGAAAATATTAAAAAAGACCATACTCTTAAAAGTGACCAACTAATTAACCAAAGTTTGAAAATATTAAAAAAAGACCATACTCTTAAAAGTAATTAACTAATTAATCTAAAATTTGAAAATATTAAAAAAAGACCATACTCTTAAAAGTAATTACTAATTAACCTAAAATTTAAAACTATTAAAAAAAGACCATACTCTTAAAGTAATTAACTAAATAACCCAAAATTTGAAAATATTATAAAACCATACTCTTAAAAGTAATTAACTAATTAACCTAAAATTTGAAAATATTAAAAAACCATACTCTTAAAAGTAATTAACTAATTAACCTAAAATTTGAAAATATTAAAAAAACCATACTCTTAAAAGTAATTAACTAATTAACCAAAGTTTGAAAATATTAAAAAAAGACCATACTCTTAAAAGTAATTAACTAATTAATCTAAAATTTGAAAATATTAAAAAAAAGACCATACTCTTAAAAGTAATTACTAATCAACCTAAAATTTAAAACTATTAAAAAAAGACCATACTCGTAAAATAATTAACTAATTAACCTAAAATTTGAAAATATTAAAAAACCATACTCTTAAAAGTAATTAACTAATTAACCAAAGTTTGAAAATATTAAAAAAAGACCATACTCTTAAAAGTAATTAAATAATTAACCTAAAATTTGAAAATATTAAAAAACCATACTCCTAAAAGTAATTAACTAATTAACCTAAAAATTTAAATTATTAAAAAACCATACTCTTAAAAGTAATTAAAACAAACTTAAGATATATTAATAATCTAATCCAAAGGCAATCCTAATAAACAACACAGTAGGTTTTAACTATTAACTTTGTATAATTCAGCAGGTCTTAAGTAGTACATAAGGAAACTTAGCTAATAAAATCGCCACTACAACATTAAAAATACCCCAAGACTGAACATTGGCAAAGATTGTTAATTTACTTTAACACTCAATAGTCTATTCGATCTATACCACTGTAGGGTGGAAAAAGTGTTTTTCGTAACTAACTCGAAATCGACAAATACCCTTAACACTTAATAAAAAGGACTTTTAATTTGGGGTTTTACGTCTTAATACGACGAAAATTGGCATTAAAAAAATATACGTAAAACGAAAATATAAACAAAACATTAAATAAATCCTGAAGATACTATAATCACGCTATCTGAAAAAATTACATTTGATTAAAATCAATGTACCTCAGTTAGTTTTCATTCTTTCGAAATATACAAAACAATAGTGTTTAAAGATGTTAAACGTTAATACTCTTGAGACTTTAGATTGAGGCTGTAATTTTATATTATTTAAGAGCAAATTAGCATTAAAGTTAAATTTATTGAATTTTAAACAAAACAAGTTTTCGTAAATTTACTCTAATTCAGCCAATTTTAATTCTACGAGAATGAACAAAAAACCAAATTATAGATTATGCACCTTAATATATTATCACTAGACTTATAATCTTAGAGTTGTTTGACAAACATTGTGTGAATGTACATAAAAAATGCATTTTTTTTATATGTGCATACTGTTCTCAGTTTTTATCGTACAGCAAAAAATGTAAAAAAAGCAAATTACAGGTCTGTCTACTAAGGTGTGTAATAACTTTAATTTATTTAGTCTTTTATAATCATCTTCATAAAAAGTGATGATTTTAATTGTATCAACGATTACTATGTACAATATCAAAATGGTTGTAACTCCGTCAATTTAAATCGTACTAGAACGCTTGAAAGGCAAACTACAAACCTTTCAATTTATAAACAGTTTTGGAACTTGATATATTTTTATTAGAATTAAAATGTTTGAGTTATTTGAGAAATACAGAGCGTAAATACAGAAATAATCAAACAAATAGTATTGAGACGTTGGAAACAGATTAATAGGTTTTTTTTTATAATGTCAAAAATTATACTCGTGTTATTTTTCGATTAAACTCTTCGATTTAAAGTTATTTAAGAAAACCCTCCCCCCCCGGGCACTCTCGTGAAAGCGTTTAAAAAATAGTCTCTTCGTTCTTAAAATAGATTACGAAAAATCATCCCTGAAATTTTCAACCGGATATAACAACTCAAAATTTAGAAATAGCTGCCAAAATTTTTAAAAATACGATTTTGCTCATATTTATCCTCTAAGGACCAAAACAAATCAAAACAAGTAGGTCTATTGGTTCTGGCTATTTGCGAGTTAGAGGTAAAAACCATAAAATCAGCCATGGAGCTGTTTTAAAACAAGTAATTTTTCAAAATCGACTTTACCGATTTTGTTCAAATTTTAATGAAGTTTCAAAGCAAAATCGCAAGTACAAAAAAAACCTATCCAAAAATATAAGCCAAACATTTCGGTTCAGGAATAATTATTTTAAAACAATAATAATAATAAATCTTATGACAGCCATCAACTATATTTACGCTGAAGACCACGTCCATGGTTCATTTTAACATGTTTTTATTAACTCGCTTTTTGTCTGTTTGTCTGTTCGATACAAATTTTGCAATCGATTTTAAACTAACTTCCCGAACTTCAAACTTAAATATAGCTCAGAACTAGATGACAATGCAATATGAACTTGCTTTCTTGTCTATCCGTCAATCGCTGCTATGGTAAGAAAGCAGTTAAAGTTGGCGCATTGACCGATGTAGCGGCACGACTTGTTGGTGGAACAACGCTGCACACTTTATTTAAATTACAAGTTGAGATTAAATGGTAAGAAATTTGGGACTACTCACTGGTAACTTATTTGAAGGTGTTGCAAAATCAGTGGAAGGACATCGAATTCTTGTTCGTCGATGAGATTTCCACGTTTCCATACGAAATGTTTTGCATGATCGATTCTATTGAAAAAGAAGGAAATTGAATCAGTAGCATCAACATTATGGTTTTTGGAGATTTGTTAATCTCATCAAGATGTTTAACGTATATTGAAATAATCCACACGCACAAGACTAAAAGGCAGAAATAATTACTTACTTTTCTTTAAATTTTTTTTTGTTCTACCAACCTATCTATTATATTGAAACACCTTTTTGAATATAAAACTACATTCATCTAACGGCAGTTTGGAGATAGGCCTAACTAGCTATCATTGTTTGGAAATTATCTTGGTAAAGAAATTGACAGGTGTGCCAACTGCTCCAGAGAAACAGTAACAATCGACTGTCTGTTCGTCCTTTCTTTTATTATTTAATGGAAATAATTACAATACTAACTGACAAGATATTAACGGTATGCAGATGTTTTATGTTTATTTTATATATAATTAATAATAATTTGGTGACGCAACAACCCGTGAAGTATCTTGGTCTGTTAGAAGGATAAGTCGGATAATGTGTGGTCAATACATCGAGTTCCTATCGCCTTCTTAACCAATCGCAGTTGCCCACATTGCTATTATGTTGGGTCAACACCGTAACTTTTTGAGCTCCAACGAAAATTGACCTCTGAACTACAACAAGAAAGAACTCACTAGATCGAGGGTAGGATTTCATAAATAAATGTAAAATAATTTGGTTCTACAACCCACATGTGCGCGTGTGCGATTACATGAGGATTATTATTTTTTATTTCTTCACATGTCTGTATCATAGAGAAAGTTATTTATGTAATCGGTCGAAAATTTAAGTTAGATTTTTTAAGAAAATATCCATTATCGGTCCCTCAAAATAAGCAGGAATAATTTTATTTAAAGATGTCTTGTACAGAATCGTACAGCCTAAACAAATAATGAGATTTTGATAAAAGTAAGCATATTTGGGCCTCAATACCTTGTGATTTATTTTTAAATAAACATTGAACTTGTTTTGTGAGATGGTAATTGAAGTGACGTACACAATAACGTTAGATGACGACTTTGGTAGTTGAAACGCGTTTGGATAAAAAAACGTACTATTTGTGAGAATTTTTGTTTCAAATTGTAGTCCATCAAGTGTTTTATTAGTTTATGATTATTACATTTTTTAAACTTTAACTTGGGGCTTAAATTTGGACTTCTATACTGCTATAATAATAGCCTATTACTTAAAAGTTTCGATTTTTTTTTCAAATTGGCTATACCGATTTTGATATAATTTAGACCTTATGAATCCAAACAAAGTATTGTTCACTATAAAATGAGTTCAGGAGATATCGTTCAAAAAGTGGAAATTTACCAGATGTTCTAATAAGTGAAATATCTCAAAATCAGTTGAAACGATTTCGATCAAAATGTGAAGGATAATCCAATACTTTTAAAACAGTTTTTTTTTTTTTCGAAAATCATTAGAACGATTTAGAAAATCTGTATTTTGAGACTGATTGGAATTAAGGTTTGTAAGGAAATTTTCGTATATTTGTGCTTATGTGTAGATTCATTCAAATTATTATAACAAGAGTAGTACAACAATTCAAACACAAAATGTTCCACAACAAACACGATGTCGTTGAAAACAAATGAAAGTGAAAAATGATGTTTTTGGAATACACACAAGTGTTGATAATTTCAAGTGAATACACCAAATTATTGTTTAAACTTAAAATGCATATGGTAAGTGGTTATCATAAGTGGGGAGTGATTATCAGTTCAGAAGACCAAACACAGGTGGCTCTTGTAATGGAACGTGACTCACCTGGTGATTAACCTTTCCTTACATATCTCTCGGATCGGTTCTAGGAAATCCATGAGTGTCCCCCCCCTCCATCACCTATAGCGGCTGTTTCTTAATAATGCATATGGATGTCCGTTACATATGTCCATGTTGTTTAAAAGCGAAAAACTTCTCGGTTATCATCATCTCCTTATGAAAAGAAGAAAGGAACATAAAATAAAGACGCCGAGCCTTCGAATACTCTAATAGCGTCAGGGTGTGAAAAGAACAAAAGTTGGTCAAGACAGAGCGGACAGAAAGATGTAAAAGTGGGATCTAAACCAAGACTATTTGAAAAAAAATTGTAGATCTAGCTAGGTCCCCTCGGGATTGCCATATAACGATCCTTATTATTTATTCATGTTAAGTTATTGTGTTTCATTTTTATCAACGTCTAAAACAATAATGGTACAGTAGCCTACTACAAACTTCTACAAATCAAATTTATAACAAAATTTATTAGCAGAGATTGTCTGTTGGTTATAAAATATAATAATAAATGGTGTAAAAACATCGCACAAATTTTCTCACTTCCATTATCCTCAAAACGACATAAAAACTAACCAAAACTAATATCACAAATAATGTCACATCGATGGTCATCAATGAAAAACTTAAATAAACCATCGACGGCTTCTATATAAATATGTATACAGGGTGTCCTGTAAGTAAGCTGCCAAACTTTAGGAAATGATTTTGCGAGTCAGGATAAAGAAAAAATTAAGAATACAAATTTTTCCCAAAACACTTCATTTTCCGGATATCCGTCAGATAGTTCTGATTTATTATAAGCTCTTTGCATGCAACGCTTTATAAGTGTACCGGAAATAAAGACTTTATTTTGTATATTTTCTCCGTTAAAAATATTATAATTGATTTTTTCTAAAACCATTAACTTTACGAAAAATTCACAAGAGACAGTAAAGTTTTCCTTTTTAATCACAAACACAGCCGTGTTGTATTTTTTTTTTCTTTCTGTAGAGTCAAAGGATAACCGAGTTTATTGACAAAGCACAGAAAACTAATAATTTCTTGGTAGTTGTCTACAACACCCAAAATTGACCTAGAACCAAAATATTTTTGAATTCTAATACTTGAAAAAAATTGTAATGCATTGCTCTAAATTCCACAGACAATTAAAATGTGACCATTAACTACTTCAAAACGGCGCCTATTTATTCTTTTTCGTGTTAAATATCTACAAACATTAACAAAAATAAAACAAATGTCTAAATTGAAGTCTAAAATAAATGTCTAATTAATGTCTAATTAATGTAACAAATTAATGACACTTCAAACTTTATTGTTAAAGAAATTTTTGTTTTTACCTACCCAGTATACGAAGTAAAAAGTTTAGTAATCGTGAAAAATTTCGACCTTCGTTTTTCGACTGAATTTTCATTGCCTCGAAAAACTGAAAGTGATTTTCGACATGCCCCCAGTTCGTCGTCGTTGTCGTCTGTACGTAAGCACGATAGCGGCCACAACAAAAGACAGGTATAAAATTTGGTACATGCGACTATAATGTGATGATATAGAACCCTATTGAAATTCAGAAAAATCTATTTGGAAATGTCAAATGGCGGCAATTTTAAACAGTTTCTTTCATATCTTGTATTTATCATCATTCAACACACTAAATTAGATAAAAACTTTCACATTTTTAATTTTGCATGCAGTGGTACCAACCCCATCTCTCTGCGATGACAAATAGGCAAGTTATTGTCAAAATTGTAATTTCGAAACCCAATCTCCCAAGAAAATGTGATATTCATAATAGTTGAAGAGACCCGGCAGAACAAAGTCACTGACACGAGCGTAGCGAATGAAGGCTTAACAGATTCGAGGTCCGTTGAGGCCGAGACACTGACACGAGCGAAGCGAGTGAAGACGTTTTAATACATACAAATCAGTCGACATCAATAAAATAATGATACACACAATTACTAGGTTGAGAAAACATGTCTAACATCTTTTGTAAACAACCCTACTGGATATGACCCATTGATCTACCAATACAATTTAACTACAACGCAAAGAGACCAACTTTTGAACATTACATCATGGCGCTAGGTAAGCACCACGATGACACTCGTCGACTTGTTTTTATTAAATTTGGTTAGTACTCTTGAAATTAACGCATTTCATAATTGCGTGATGTACACATAAGATGCGTGTGCAGATTTAATCATTCTTGCACGCGTACAAGTCAAATGTACACGTGAGGTTTTACTTTCAGTCATGTGAAAGGAATCTATTGTCGTGGAAATTATAAAACTCCTAAACTACCTTATAGATAATTCAGCAGAGCCTAAATGTGTTCGCTAAAAGAACTCCTCCAGGCCCACTTAACCTACGGAGATGTGGATGGTCTCATTGTAAAGCTTGTTGTCTGAGTATATATAGAACGTGACTGTATGACGTAACCCACGATCTTAAAGGCATTTTGAGGAGTTTTTGAAATGAATTTTGACGACTATCTTATTAATGTCTATTTCTGGAGTTCTACCGAACCGATTTTCATGCGGTTTGTTTTAAATGAAAGAATATTTTGTCATTATTTGTAAAAAAAAATGATTGTCAATTTTATTTCATTTCTATATTTTACAAATTACACCAAAGTCACTTTTTTGATATATTGGATCTAATCAGCTGTTTTAAGGATGCATTGTTAAATTGGTTGCTATGGTGAGGTAAATTTGTATGTAAAATCACAAAATTAATACACAATCATCAAAAGTTTAAAACAATTTCTAAAATGGTTTCATATTGCCCTATGTTAGCCTAACCTATACTGAATTATAAAAGTAATAGATCTAATTAGCTTTTGTAATTTTGCAATACTATTTGGTTGCTATGAAAACTAAATTTGTATGTAAAATCACAAAATCAAGATTAAAACAGTTTCGAAATTGTTTCAAATTAGTCTATGCTAGGTCTAACCTATCTTTGTGCGCCGAACTACTCCGCGCCCACCCAACCTACAGAGATGGGAATGGTCTCATAGGAAATCTTATTGTCTGAGGATCAACAGTATATAAATTTAGAAAGTGATCGTGTCACCTAACCCAAGGTCACAAAGGCTCTTTGAGAGGTTTTTGAAATAGTTTTTAACGATAACCTTATTAATACCTATTTCTATTTTTTGTTGTTTGTGGCCGATTATGTTTTTTTTTTTTTTTTAACATAAAAAGAACATTTAATATACGTGTCTAATTTATTATAATATTGTTTTTAGTTTTATTACTGTAGTTTTGAAACGTTATTTTGTTCTGTTTGATGTTTATTAATTCATTTTGTTCGTTATTACAGTCCCTGAAACAAAACCACCATATTTGAAAAGCTAGGATTGTAATATTGAGGGAGCAATAAATTTAATTTTCTATTTATGATCTACAACAACCTATAAATGTATTAAATTTTTTTTTAACGAAATGAAAAAGTGAGGAAATACACAGACAGGGGTCTTAGGCCCGTTTCCCTAGGACAATTCCCCCCCCCCTACGCTTCCAAAATAGCCACCAAGGGAGGTTTTTTTACCTAGTTTTAATTAATACAATAATGAAATCTAAAACGAAAAAAAAAAACAATGTTTAATTGCTAGGTTGTATTATTTTATCAATTATAGTATTATAATTTTATACATTTACCAATTATTAACATAATTTTTCTTTGGGCTTTAAACACAAAAAAAAACTTCTAGTTTGAAAAAATAACATCGACTACAAAAATGTTAATGTAAATCAATCAATACAGTACAGTGTAAAATAAAGCTTGAAATAATATTGCATGGACTTTCTCATTCGCTCATGCCAAATAGTTGTACTAATAGCATTTCGGTAGTTGTCAGTATAAAAATGAAAATCAAACATGGCCGCCATCTTAGAATTAGTAGTTTAAATTAAGCAATATTTATATATTTAAATAATTCAATTTGGTAATGTCATAAACTCGTTTAAAGCGTAATATTATAAGATAAATGAAGTTTATATAACAACAATCGAGGTGCGGTTACATTTTTTGAAAATTAATCCTTTAAAGTAATTTTCTGTAATAATGGTTTGGGTCCATTAATCGTCACATTTTATCATCATTTTAAAGAAATTGGTAGAGTTGATTTTGAGAAATTCCGTCTTTTACAACAGCTAAATGGCTGACTCTTTTTGGTTTTTATAGATGACTCACGAACGGGAGAGATGGCGAAAATGAGCCTGCATTTTGAAAAAAACAAATGATCAGGAGTTTATATTTTGAAATTTCGTATCGAACAGTTTTATTTTTACGTAACATAACTGTGTAATACAGACGTGAGAAAATAATAACATTCTGTATTGTATGAAATTGAGTTTTTGGCAGAGGGTAGCTCAAAAGAAATCGTCAGCCCTTCTCCCAATTGCGTGACGTCTAATTGGAGAAAGATAGATAAATGTAATTAGCGGGTACATCAGTTGGTCAAACTACGTCTTACATTTCCCTCATCAAAGTGTTTGTTTGAAATTATCAAATATATTAAAGTGTTTAATCAAACTAAACAATGTATTCCCCAATTGTTTACTGTTCAACTAAACAAACATTGGTTCTACGTCACCGACATTAACTAACTGTTTTATTTGAGTGAAAAACCTTTACTACCAGCACTCAACTAAAATGTTTAACACTCGACTTTGTGATCACTCCTTGTGGAGAATTAACCGGAAAAATTCAGCCTAACTATTAAAGACACTTCAGTATAAGAATGTTTATTTTCTAATTCAGTATTTATAACGTAAGCCATAAGAAACTTATTTCTACACTGGTTCAACTTCATATTATGACGTGATAACGAAAGTTAATTAATCTCTTGAAACGTATATTCATTTTTATATACACGATTGATAGCAAATGTACGTTAAAACTATACTAATAATATGGATAACATATCATTATCCAATTTTAAAACTAGAGTATTTAATCCTGCATTTTGGTTTTATAAATGCAAAAAGCTCGTTCTAAATTTATGAGATTGTCCAATAAATAAGAATTTTGGTTTTTTTAAAAATATTCTAGGGAAAGGTACCGTTAAATGTTAAATAATTTGAATCAAAAGTCTTTTTTAGATAGGTTGTGTCTAATATGGTCCAAATTTTAAGTGCTTAGATAAATTAGTCGAAACTGCTGACAAATTCGTTTTTCTTATTTTAGATTTACTCCCAAAATGTAATTTTCTTTTAAATGTTGTTTTGCATAATCGTTGATATAGTAAATTTTTATATTTTACCAAAATTCCATTTACAGAGCTGGATATTTTGAGATATTCCACCTTTAAGATTGCAACGGTTCATTTTTACTATAACTTCGTACTTAAATTTTCGGTGAGATAGTGGGAAATATATATTTTTTTATATTACGTACTTACCCAGTGTACTAAGTATACGATAAGTTAAGTAATCCCACAAAAAGTCGAACCTCTTTTTTTTATCTAATTCGCGGTTTAATAAGGACTCAGGAAACCGAAAAAAATCATTTTCGACATGCCGTCCATCTGTCGTCGTTATTGGCTGTACGTAAGGACGAAAACGGTCACAAGGATTAAGATAGGAACATTTCATATAGGAGACTATAGTGTGCTCATGTAAAACCCAATTGAAATTCAGAAAAATCAAATTGAAAATCTCGAAATTACGGCCTTTTTTTAAACAGTTTTTTGCCCATATCTCGTGTGTTGTTCAATTTATAATACACCATATTAGATAATAATATACATATTTTAATTCTGTATTCAATAGTATCAATCTCGCCCCATACGATGAAAAGTAGTGAAGTTTATTTCGAACCTTGATGTCGCAAGAAAATGTGATATTTGTATAGTTACGAGAACCTACAAGGCCGAGTAACTGATACGTGTGTAGCGAGTACGTCTTCGAGGCCTGCTAGAACCGAAACACTGATACTTTTAAATATATACACATCTACGACTCGAGGCCCATTTAGTTGACGTCAAGGAAGAAGTGGTTCACACGATTACGAGGTTCAAAAAATCTGTGTATCAACTGTTTTAAACAAACTTCTACTGGTTAAAACCCCCATGATCTACCCTTACAATTTAACGTTTCCTACAAGGTCCAAAAACTTTTGGGCGTTAAATTTATATGATATCCTTCTATGATGGGTCTGGGTAATTACCATGATGGCCTCATCAACTTGTAAGAAATTTATTACAATGTTTAAAATTATTTATAAATCTACGAACGGAACGCCACTCTATCAGTTGTTTTTTAATCGACGGAAGAAGATGATTTTCACGTGTATAGAAGCATAATCTCACGTTCAAGATCTCAAGAGTTTTATCAATTTCTATTGACGATGTTGTGTTCTGAATTGTAATTCCTACCTTATATTACGGAGTATGTGTATTACATATGTAAAATTATGTGTCGATCGTGTAGTTATTTTAAACTATTCAACGTAAACACAGGTGTTTGTTTGTAAACCTTTCCAGGTACTGGAGTGTAAAAAGCTGTCTTTGAAGTGGTGGTATTTCATTAATTGTTTTCAGTTACGTAGTAAAAGTATTTTCTTTCTGCTTAAATTGTCTGTATTCTGCGTTTTCAATGGATTTTGAAGTTTTGAACACATGCTTCCTTTTTCAGAATGTCTGTTATCTGATCGTGAGTGGAATCTTTTGTGACACCTTTGTTTTAAGAGACTAGGTATACGATAATTCCATCATTTTATATTACGAAATGTTTAACTTATGTTTACAAAACTTAATTATTTCTATTTAAATCTTCTGTGCATGGATACAGGACTAGATATGGACGGCATCAGAGATTTAACCATTATCGTTATCAGATGACAATGAACAGTTTTGAAAATAACAGCTTTCCCGGTACTGAAAACAATTAAACTTTAATTTAACCTAAAATATATGAAACTTATATATAATTGTGACATATTCGCGTTTAATTTGAGAGCCAGGAAACGTGATCAAGTCACTCTACCCTTGGCCCGATGTACGACGAAGGAACACGACCGAGCACGAATATGGAATTGTCCAGATTGTCTACCAGTTGACTACCCACTGTCCCACTACATGATGGCCGCCTCTTTTACTCTCGTCTTAATTTTGGTTTCTAATAGTTTGAAAATTACAATGTGCAGCTAGTATTCCGTGGCGTCCTGTCTGTTCATGGGAGGCCGTATAATTAGTTGAGCAGCCGGTGTGTGGAAATTTCTCTGTTATTCGGCTTTACGGGACAGTAGGCCTAAATCCGGATGAACTGTGTCTAGTGATATTTTATAGTTATTAGTTCCGTAATTATGAATCTTTATAGTTAATTATCACAGCTGGGTTCACATGGATTTCGTTATTTGTGAGAATTGTTATGTGTTGGAGTGATCAGCAAACCGTTTCAAGAAAGCTATGGTGTCGGCCCTAACAGCGTTGTGTCAAGGCTCTCACATCGATAAGTCCCACTTATGTTTCATTAGTTCTTTGAAATTGTACAATCAATTGGAAATGGAAAGGTGGAAAAAAATTAAATAAGTAATAATAGTGAGGATAAAAATTATAGATTACCTATTAAAAATTTGTTGTATTATTTATAGTTTTATACATAGTGTTCATAAAATATAGAAGATATAAAAAAAAATTTCAAAACGTCTGAATATAAAAAGTTCGTTTTTTATATACCAAGTGTCCTTAAAAGTCCCACCCCCTATTATTTTTTTTATTAATGGAAATAGACAGATTTGCTTTGGGGAAAGTTTAGACAACCAAAGGAAGAGTTTTTTGTAGTATCGAAATTTTCAACTCTTATGTGAATGTTAACCTACAAACTCCGGTTGTTTTTATTACATTAAAAACTGCTCTATGTTGGTAAAATTATGGTAAGAGCTCAGAAATAGATTCTGGACTCAAAAGCTTCGGAATGTTTCCTAACATTTTCGGTGTAATTATTAACGTAAAATTCACAATTCGATTGATCGCTATGTTGGGTAGGATGAACTTAGAGACCTCTAGTTTGCGCCATTAATCTTATTTTTAAAAGACCTTTAAAATGGGGTATCACTCAATAGGGGTTGCTATTTAAAATTCTTGACCTATACCCCAAACTAACCCATTTTGGGGGTAAGGGTTGAAAATTTCGATACTTCAAAAACCTCCTCCTTTGGTTTTCTAAACTTTCCCCAAAGCAAATCTGTCTATTTCCATTAATAAAAAAAATAATAGGGGGTGGGACTTTTAGGACACTGGGTATATTTATAAGACAACATTTCCTTCCACCTTTGATAGTTTTAAATTTTGGAAGCCATCTTAAAATTAGGTTAATATTTTTAAATAGGAATACGATGATGCGACATAAGATTTTACATAGTTTTTTTATTCTAGGTTCAATGGTGAAATCCGTTATTTTACTTGAGATCAAATAATACAACTACAGAAGATTTAAAATCTGGTACAGTCCTAAAAGGTTATAAAACTCACCAACTAGTTTAGAAATAGTCTGATCAGTAATAATGTTAATTTCTGTACATATCCAATTTGTAGTTCACTTAGGTTTTCTGGTTTGTTGAAATACATCTTACTTTTTAAATATCCTAATAGGAACTAATCAAGTGGCTGAACAAGGACAAGAAAAACCACGGCATGTATGTGTTTAAAGGACTCAACTCATTTGTCCACCTGTAAATTATAGTTTTTAATGTTCTTCAGTTTAAAACTTTTTAAGGAAATGAGACATAAGAAAACGGATTCCATCATTGAACACAGAATAAAAACAATATACAAACATGTGTCACATGACCTATTTAAAAAAATTAATCTAATTTCAACATGGCGGATCCAAGATGTCCGCCACAATTTAAAACTAAAAACTGGAAGTTAATGTTGTTATGAACAGACTGTACACTAGTATAGTTTTTCGACATTTTTTTTGTAAATTGTTCAATAACTTGACGTTGCAATGCATCTTATGTTCTGGCAACAAATATTGATTGATAGATATCTCGAGAACTGATTGATTGACTCAAATTAGATATGGAGTAAAACAATTTGGACAATATCGTTAGCGGTTGAGCGGATGGGGGTGGATAATACAAATTTTTTAGTTGTGTACATTGCGTCGTGATTGCATTTTGCTTAAAACTCTCAAGGTACTGGGATGAAACTTTCTAAACATTTTGATTGATGATTCGATTTGGAGGAAACTCTGTGTTGATTTCAGCGACTTTCTATTCGTAAAAACATAATTCCACAGTTGTTTTTTTATTTCTTTGTTGTTTAAAGGCGAAAAACCTCTCGGTTATCTTCGCCTTATATAAAAAAAGGAAGAAAAGAACATAGAATAAAGACACCTCGTCCTTGAATACTCTAATAACGCCAGAGTCGGAAGAGAGCAAGAGTTGATCAAAGACTTGATAGGAAAGACCAATCTAACCCAAGAAGACTACATGGAAAACGTAGTCCAGTTAGGGTCCCTTGGGATAGCCAAGCCCGTACTAACGTAAGCTTCTGATGGTCTTACTCGGTTGAAAATCTTGTAACTAACCATTTTTTTGAGTTAGACAGTGAAATATTGTTTTTTCAAAGATGAGAAATTGAAGAATGTGTTAGTTTTTTAATAAATCGCTGATTTATACACAAATAATTATTGAAATTACTAACGATTTTTCATTTTATGAATTTATAAAAAAAGAAAACGTGTTTACAAATTTTAGAAATGAGTTATACATTGACATTTTTGAAATTAAAGTAACAGCTTAAGTTTAACGTTATCCTTATGTGGAATAAATCCAGTATGTTAGATGTAGAACAGGTCTTAGAATATTTATGTTTTGTAAGACGCTGAATTTGAAAATATAATTTGTGCATTAACTAACAGCTGAGCAGAGTTACAAAATATTATGAAATACTAACAAGTTTGCTATTTTTATCGAGCGAGAACTATTGTGTTTTATAGTGAGAAATTTGGAACCCTATAGGAAAAAATTACGTTTCAATGGGTACCTGGACACATTGGAATCCATGTAAATGAAATAGCGGATTGTATTGCTAGAGAATCGGCTGATTGCGAGCCCATACCATTCAATGGATGTAGTATGTTCCAGATCACATGACAGTTTTCATTAGATGTGAGTGAGTTGTTGTTTAAGAGTGACAAGGGAAATGTCTTGAAAGAAATTCAAAAGACTCGACATAAACATGTTTAAAGTATAAACCCTTGCAATTCGTACAAGAACATACCCCATCGTCACGGAGTCTTATTTACACAGAATTCAACTAGCGGCATTACCTCTAAAATATACCAATTAAAGATACAGACCCCTGGAATATAGTTCAATACCCAAGAAATGAAGAAGGACTCTCAGAGAGAAAATTGCTGAGTCCTCTTCTGGTTTCCCATCATGAGTGTACTGCTTCAAACCCTTGCAGCTCGGACAAGAACAAACCCCATCGTCACGGAGTCTTATTTACACATAATTCAACTAGCGACATTACCTCTAAAATATGCCAAATTAAAGACACAGAAATATACGCCTGGAATGTTGTTCAATACCCAAGAAAAGAAGGACTCTCAGAGAGAAAATTGCTGAGTCCTGTTCTTGTGTATCAGCCACTATTTTACCATCCTGACTGTCCTGCTTTCTGATCCTGGATTATGGAGATTTGCCGTTGAGCTTTTACACTGGACGATATTGGCATCTCTTGAAAATTTACGAAAATTTAAAAGTTGGAAAATATTGATTTTTAAATATGAAATTAAAAAGTCAAATTAGGCCATATCAACTGTTTTTTAAATAAAGTAAATTTGTATCACCTAATAACACAATTATGATAAACCAGACCATCATTACATGATATAATCTGGAGTGAAGCAAGCTTCTAAATAAATATTGTAATTTTAAATAAACAATTCATATCATCAAACCCTTGAGAATTACAGTTATATTTACAATGTTTGTTGAATTTATATTTTGATCGTCTGCCAACCGTTTGCTCCGCTCAAATTAACTGGTTTTATTAATAAATTACACACTATTGCACCCGAATTATCAGAAATCTGTGATTTAAGTTTAAAATTTCGTAACTGATAAACAAAAATTGTAAATGGATTCTATATGGAGTATATAAGAAATGTAATATATTTAAAGTATCAATTTACGATATTAAAATATTAATTCTCTTACATGATTCCATATTATATTTTTTTGTATTTTTGTTTTCTCGAGTAAAATTTTAGTAACGCAATTTTTGCTCTTTTTCGCAATAGTCAAAAATTTGGATGTGTGTTTTTTTCACTGATCTTCGAGTTCATAGCCTCAGGACACGGATAAAGTGATTTACGACATGACGTCCATCCGTCGTTGTCGTTTGTTATTAGCTGCCACAAAATATAAAGACAGGAACATGAAATTTGTTACAGAAGACTATAATGTGCTCATATAGAAATTTAGAAAAATCGATTTCATGTGTTTTTCAACTTATGACATACTAAATTAAATCAAAATTTGCAGATTTCAATTCAACATATGCAACCATTGTACACAACCTTTCTACGATGAAAGACAGAAAAATTATAGTCCAAAATATAATTTCGTAACCTGACATCTAAAAAAAGTGATAGTCGTAGTCACGATATTCGGCAGAGCCGAGTCACCGACACGAGCGTAGCGAGTGGTTGGCCCTTAACATATGTATAGGTTCAAAGTTCATGTGGAGATACTGATACGAGCGAAGCGTGTGAAATTTTTTTAATATATACATATTTACAAAGCTCGTTAGAGGTAGCCGACATCTAGAAAATAATGATATACACAATTATGAGGTTTAAAAACCTGTGTAACTACTTAAAAAAATTGCTGGATAAGACCTCTTAATCTATCAATACAATTTAACATTTCCTATAAGGACCAAGGAATCAACGTTTATAATTAGAGGATCTGCTTGCACTACCATTGTATGATGGGGTTGGATAAGTACCACGATGACGATTATAATTTGTTTTTTTTTATACCGAGGCACATGAATTTGTTTTTTTATATCGATGCACTCAACTTTGTTTTTTTATACCGAGGCACATGAATTTGTTTTTTATATCGATGGACACAAATTTGTTTTTTATACCGAGGCACATGAATTTGTTTTTTATATCGATGGACACAAATTTGTTTTTTATACCGAGGCACATGAATTTGTTTTTTATACCGAGGCACATGAATTTGTTTTTTATATCGATGCACTCAACTTTGTTTTTTATACCGAGGCACATGAATTTGTTTTTTATATCGATGGACAAAAATTTGTTTTTTATACCGAGGTACATGAATTTGTTTTTTATATCGATGGACACAAATTTGTTTTTTATACCGAGGCACATGAATTTGTTTTTTATACCGAGGCACATGAATTTGTTTTTTTATATCGATGCACTCAACTTTGTTTTTTTATACCGAGGCACATGAATTTGTTTTTTATATCGATGGACACAAATTTGTTTTTTATACCGAGGCACAGGAATTTGTTTTTTATATCGATGGACACAAATTTGTTTTTTATACCGAGGCACATGAATTTGTTTTTTTATATCGATGCACTCAACTTTGTTTTTTTATACCGAGGCACATGAATTTAAAAACTGAAATTAAGAGCAACCTCAAACCTAATAAAGCACCTGGCTATGATCTTATCACAGGACAGGTACTAAAAGAATTGCCTGAAAAAGGACTCAAAAAACTGCTCCACATAATAAATGCCTGCTTTAGGCTAAGGTATGTTCCAAGGCAATGGAAGGTTGCTGAAGTGATCATGATTTCTAAACCTGGTAAACCCGCTCATGAAAAGTCATCCTATAGGCCAATTTCACTTTTGCCAACGACAGCAAAGCTATTTGAACGGCTGTTACTCAAGCGCCTTAAGACAATAATAGAAGAAAGAAACTTGATACCTCCTCATCAGTTTGGTTTCCGAGAGAAACATTCTACGATCCAGCAGATTCATAGGATTACAAATGTCATAGAAGATGCACTTGAGAAAAGGAAGATATGCTCTAGCGTATTCTTGGATGTATCCCAGGCATTCGACAGAGTTTGGCACCAGGGTCTGTGCTACAAAATGCATAAAGATCTCCCAAGGCAACTATATGAAATTCTTAACTCATATGTCACCGAACGATACTTCAGGGTGAAGTATGAGGGAGAGTACTCAGAATTGAAACCAATAAATGCTGGTGTCCCGCAGGGCAGCGTGCTCGGCCCGGTTCTTTACCTGCTCTACACTAGAGATATACCTGAGCCTGTAGGAGTGGACATTGCAACATTTGCGGATGATACTGCAATTGTGGCAGTAGGAGATACTGTAGAGGAGTCAACAAGCAGTCTACAAAGAGCCCTGCATGAAGTGAGTCACTGGACCAAAAAGTGGAGGGTCAAACTAAATGAAACCAAGTCAGTGCACATAAACTTCAGTAATAAAAAAATTCAACATCTCCCAGTGGAAATAAATGAAAATACTGTTCCTTATAGCAATACAGCAAAGTATCTAGGCCTAACGCTAGACTGTAAATTGCGCTGGAAGGAGCACATCAAAATAAAGAAGAAGGAGCTAAACATTAAATATGGGAAAATGCACTGGCTAATTGGAAGACGTTCAGAGCTGAGCACTTACAATAAAGTTCTTCTATATAATCAGATATTGAAGCCAATATGGGAATATGGCATTCAGTTATGGGGTTGTGCCAAGCCTACAAATAGAAGTATAATCCAAGTTTTTCAAAACAAAGTACTTAGGGGCATAGTGAATGCACCATGGTACATCAGAAACTCAGACCTGCACAGAGACTTGAAGGTCAACATGGTGGACGAAGAAATTAAGAAGCATGCAAGACGACACCTACAGCGCCTTCAGGGACACCCGAGTACAGTGATCCGGAGGATGTTGGATGAACCCAGCCCGCTTCGTCGGCTCAAGAGGACCAAGCCAGCTGACTTGCTTATATAAAACTTTCAGATTGTTTACCAAATATTTGTTTATTTTAATCTATATGGGAACAACCATTGGGCTGTTACTCATCAAACTGTGATTGTGTATTAAAAAAAAAAAAAAAAAAAAAAAAAAAAAAAAAAAAAAAAAAAAAAAAAAAAAAACATGAATTTGTTTTTTATATCGATGGACACAAATTTGTTTTTTATACCGAGGCACATGAATTTGTTTTTATATCGATGGACACAAATTTGTTTTTTATACCGAGGCACATGAATTTGTTTTTTATATCGATGGACACAAATTTGTTTTTTATACCGAGGCACATGAATTTGTTTTTTATATCGATGGACACAAATTTGTTTTTTATACCGAGGCACATGAATTTATTTTTTTATATCGATGCACTCAACTTTGTTTTTTTATACCGAGGCACATGAATTTGTTTTTTATATCGATGGACACAAATTTGTTTTTTATACCGAGGCACATGAATTTGTTTTTTATATCGATGGACACAAATTTGTTTTTTATACCGAGGCACATGAATTTGTTTTTTATATCGATGGACACAAATTTGTTTTTTATACCGAGGCACATGAATTTGTTTTTTATATCGATGGACACAAATTTGTTTTTTATACCGAGGCACATGAATTTGTTTTTTATATCGATGGACACAAATTTGTTTTTTATACCGAGGCACATGAATTTGTTTTTTTATATCGATGGTAACAAATTTTTTTTTTATACCGATGCACATGAATTTGTTTTTTTTTATACCGAGGCACATAAATTTGTTTTTTATATCGATGCACACAAATTTGTTTTTTTATACCGATGTACAGTACATAAATTTGTTGTTTATACCGAGGCACATTAATTTGTTTTTTATATCGATGCACACAAATTTGTTTTTTTATACCGAAGCACATGAATTTGTTGTTTATACCGAGGCACATAAATTTGTTTTTTTATATCGATGGACACAAATTTGTTTTTTTATACCGAGGAACAAGAAATTTGTTTTTTTATACCGAGGCACATAAATTTGTTTTTTATATCGATGCACACAAATTTGTTTTTTTATACCGATGTACATGAATTTGTTGTTTATACCGAGGCACATTAATTTGTTTTTTATATCGATGCACACAAATTTGTTTTTTTATACCGATGTACATGAATTTGTTGTTTATACCGAGGCACATAAATTTGTTTTTTATACCGTGGGACTTGATGACACCAAGATTCGAGGTCGACAATGATCCAAAAATTAAATCCGACTCGACATTTGAGATTACGTGCTGAGTTTTGACTGTTCTATTATATTGTGTTTAACACAACTGAATAGTAATAGCTTCAAGCTATTTCATTACAATGTAATTTAGAAATATATACTTATAGCCATCTAAATAAAACATAATACCTTCGACCCAATTAGTGTGGAAGCCGATGATTAGTCTATTCCTGCAATTTCAAACTCTAAAGAATACTAATAAAGTAATTATCAAGAATAAATTGAATTTCACCAAATAAACTAGTTATATATGATAGGCGTTTAAAAAGCCAACCATTAAGTAAGGCTTAGAAGTAGTCATAAAACAAATAATATAGCAAGACCTATTATTAAGACTTATGAACGTGTTTTGGACTGTTTAAATTATGCCTCTTTGTAGGGAGCTTGCATGATAAGTTGAGGCGGAAATGACGTATACCATCCCAAATCGTTTCTTATTCCTATCTCTTCTTGGGACAACTTTAGTTTGACAGGAGAACAAAATTCTATTCAACATATGGGCATACTATCTTTGTTAGCAGCTTGGGGGGGGGGGGTTTGGAATAGATTCACCTGAGAAAGAGGATATTACTGCAACACATTCTAACGTTCAAACTTTTTATTTATTTATTTTTTTTTAGTTAATTAGGGAAAAAACAGATTACCGTCGCATGCGAATGTAAATAATATGCACATTCTAGTGTCTTAAAAATGTATGGAAAAGTTTGATAATTTTTTAACAAATAACAGAAAAACAAGAATTGGGCTAATTCTTTTGGTCAAATTGAACTAGATTTTAGTTCCTAGAGTAGCCACCCTTCAGGGAAACTAATTCAAAATTTTGAAGTAAGCATTCCATGTAAAATCACATTTAAAAAGTTTTTTAAACTTTTATAAAATATGGCACAGTTGCTATCAAAAGTTGTTGAAATTATAGAATTTTCAGCTTATAATATACAAATTTGAAAGAATAAAATCGCTCAAACCCAAATGGTTTGTGTATATAAACAACTAATTTTATATTTACTGATCAAATTGAACTAAAATTTTTGTTTATATACCAAAAAAGCACCCCCTGCCCCTCGAAGATATGAGCCGAAATTTTGAAATATTAATCAATTGTTTGTAAGCATCCAATACACAATCACATTTTTAAAACTTTTATGAGATAGTGAATCTTAAAAGATGTTGAAATTATAAAATTTTCAGTTACTAATAACAAATTTGAAAGAATAAAATCGCCCTTACTTCCAAGAAGGTTTGTGTACACACATTATTTGTTTAAAAAGAGGAAACCTCTCGATCACCATTGCCTTATAAAAAAATGAAGAAGAAAAGGGTTTCTGAATAAATAAGTTTTTTTGTACAAATTAGTGTTTATCGTGGAAAATTGTATTTTCTATCAACTGGTGAGCATTAGATAAACTGAATTAAAACAGCTATAATTAAAAAAAAAGTTTTTTCTCAAAAATATTCTGATATATATATATATATATATATATATATATATATATTGTAATTTTGATAGGGGCATTAATAAAACAAAATGTAGGGTGTTTTCTATATTTATACCCATGTTGATACTAATAAGTTAAACACAAAAGCGTTTTGGTATTTTAAAAGAGCATAGTTTTTGTTGTTGTAGAGCGGCGTAGCTCAGTTGGTTTAGATTCTGCCCTTATTTTGCTCCAGACGAATTACTGTAGTATCCCGTGAGTTATCTACTCTCCTGTTTTCGTTAATCTAACGTGTATACAGTAAAACTTTCATCTAAGTGTGTGTATGTGTGGAGAGGGGGTTTTAGTTATAGTTTGATTGGTGTAGCTCCTGTATCACTGAAGAGGACGACCTTGTCGTTGAAACGCGTCTGATACTTAGGCTTTTTTGTGAGAATTGTGTTCTGTGTTTGTTATACTGAATGATGAATTGGTTTGATTATTGGTTCTTCTGTGTTATCATCAATAGGCGGTGTCGTAATATGTCACCGACAATTTATAAAACCTAGGAATTCTATACATCGCCTAAGCATCTTTGGCAAAGAATGACATAAAGTAATTTTGTTAGATATTTATTCACTTTCCCTTGGCATTGTGTATAATACCTAGGGATTTTGTAAAATACCTACGGTGGTGCAGTCAAAGGATTAAACCAACAGATTTGCTCAGAAAATTATTTATTTACAATATAAAAAAATATGAATTGGAGAAAATAGGATGTTTGTGTACTAAATATTTACTGAAGTAAATTAACCCAACCTAACCTGAAATCCATGGAAAACCCAGCATCCATGGAAAACCCAACTCTGCCTGAAGTCCAGCGAGCATTCTATAAAATCCTTAAACAAAGTATGAAATATACTTGATTTCACACTTTGCCTGCCAACTTTAGGCAATTTATATAAAGCCTAAACACTGTATACAATGCCCGGTTTAACACATTGCTGATAACACGTATATTTCTTCTGATTACTCAATAATTTACAATTAATGAATGATTATGGTTTTCTTATGAACTGATTAAGCTAGTCCTTTCTGTCTTAAAGCTGTTCAGTAACTTCAAACCTAACCTAAAATCGACGGAAAACCCAGCATTCCCAACTCTGCCTGAAGTCCAGCGAGCATTCTATAAAATCCCTAAACAAAGTATAAAATATACTTGATTTCATACTTTGCCTGCCAACTTTAGGCAATTTATATAATCCCTAAACACTGTATACAATGCCTGGTTTAACACATTGCTGATAACACGTATATGTCTTCTGAATACTCCGCTGTTCAGTAACTTCTTGAACCACTTAAAATTTGATTGTTGAGTCTGAAATTATTCTTCCTCTTCTTTGCATAGAAGTGCACTTTTAAAGTATTCACACTATTGGATGTTTAATTATAGATAGCTATCTTTTACTGTTTTACAATATTAGAATATTTGAAATGGATAGATGCTTTATGGATATAATTTTTGAATATGATTACTTGGTGACATGATTCGATAATTATTTACAAAACCTATACTTCCTAATTCTTATTTGAATGATAATTTATTTTATAACTATTCTCAATTATAAATTTTGAGGCATTACAGTAAATCATGTATTAAAATTAACAAATTTCCAAAATAAATTCTGTACAATCAAGGAGTTTAAATATTTTAAAACATAAAAGAAGGATATTTTAAAATATAAATTTTTGATTTATCCTTGGAAACAAATGTTTAATGATATATTTAGATTTTACCTCGGCATTTAATCGCTGACCACTAAATTTCAATATGATAAAATGACTCATTTAGGTCTACTACAAAAGTTTAATATTCATTTATATTTGAGTGAGTGAAAGTTGATGTAACATTTGTGTGAACTATTTATTACGTAAGTAATAATACTTTATAAATGTCCATGTGGAAGAGGGTGGGAGGGAGGAGAGGTGATGTGTTGTGAATTATGTTCTCAAAACAGGCTGCTTTCAAAGTCACTTCCGGTTTCATTTGTATTACAATTTGAATTTCTATAATTTCGAAACCAAACTATAACTCTTTGTTGGCCAAGTAACAAATCAAGTTTTATTTGATAGTTTGAATTCTTCTAATTTCTAGTATTATATGAACGTCAATCACTCACATGGCGAACTATTGCCTTACTTCTAGTTTTTAGTGGCAGTTGTAAAGAAAAGAAATACCGGCCAGAAGTCCCAGCTGTCGGTTGAGGCTTTCCCATCCTCACAAAAACTATTTCCTAGGCGGTAGGCGCCCTCTTTTTTTTTGCCAAGCGCGCCATAAAGTTTTACATCTTGATAGTAATTTCAAAATCCGTTTCATTATTTTTGGAACGTAATAGTTTTGTTTGAAATCTTGACTAAAATGCAACGAAATTAGTGTTTTATTTAAAATAATTATATCTCCATATCATATCGCAACAATACATTGTAGTTCAAATAATCAGCTGTTGTATTATTAGACTTACATTGTTTTGAACTTAATATAAAAGGATCACCTATGTTTTATCCTTTGATCAGATTACAAATAAATGCTTCAATTTGAAATAAATAACATACAAATTATACAGTGTCTTTTTTAATTGAGCCATTATAGGGATCTCTGAAACTATAAGATTTACAGAAAACTTCAATTGAGGGACCTCACCTAATTCTCTGTAATAAAAAGGTGTATTTGAATTTTTTAAATTTCCAATGGCGGCCAACTTTAAAATTTCTAATAGAATCCTCTGTTTTATATGTTGAATTTGTTTTTAAAACTTGTTTGTTCTTGGATAAATTTTAAAATTCTTAGTCGTTTACCGAAATATAAGTCCCGAAAGTTCACCGAAGTTCCCTTTTTCATGGTATAAGAACCAATTTCTTAATAATCTTGTTTTACTACCGGTCATACATATACTTACGGTTTTATAAGGGGAAAAAATGAATAAAATTTTTATCAATGAAACTTGACAGGAGTTAAGTATTTAAGATTCCTAGATGTTGAACTTCATTGAAGACCTTCCACTTAATATCAGCATGAAATTAAAGTACCAGCAAGACGGAGTACGAGCTCATAATAGCGACGTAGTTGTGCAGTTTTCTTGAAAAAAGGCTTGGGCACATATCTTGGTCAGCAAGATCCCCCGACCTAACGCCCCTTGATTTTTTCCTTATAGGAGTACCGTACCTAAAAAATAAACTTATAAAGAACGTTATGCTTCGGTCGAAAATATGAAAGAAGAAATTAGAGAGATCTTATTTTCAAATTCATCGTAACACCTTTAAAAACCTATAAATAATTCGTTTGTAAGAGCTGATATTTAACAACAATGGGCATTTTGAACTTCAGCTGTAAGACTAGTCTTTCATTGTATCCGAGATATTTTTAAAGATTTAATAATACACTTAATAGTTAAGATAACAATGTTAAAATAATAGTTTATCAATCAATAAAATACAATACTGACTATTAATGTGTGTATTAAACCCTAAATTCAACAGTATAATCAAAAACAAACATGTATAACTGAAATTAAAATAAGAAATTGGTTCTTATTCCCATGTATTTTACACGAAATTTTGGCGAAATTTCAGGACTTATATCTCATAAACTAGTAAGAATATAAAATATACCCAAGATTAAAAAAGTCTGAAAATCTCATTTAAAATTTAAATTCAATAATGAAATGTTTGTTTCCATAAAGAATTTTAAAGTTCGCCGACATATTGGAAAATGGCGGTCAAATTAAAAAAATCAAGTACACCATTTTACTACAGAGGAAAAAGTAGATAAGTTCCCCAATTTCAAGTGTTTTGTATCTTACAGTTTCAGAGATCTCAATTGTGACCCAGTTAAAAAGATACCCTGCATAGTTCTCGTGTTTTTCGATGTTTTTCAACAGAAATTCCTGTATTATATTCAAAATGATGTCTCTATATCTGTGATTTTGTTATAAAGCATTATATCGTGAACTCTAAAAATGTATGAGATGGTTGTCTTGTGTAAAGATTATTATTATTTATTGCCTTTATTTGAAGGACGAAGTTAACATAAAGTCTGTTCCACTTAACCAGGTTTATTATACGGCTCAATTATATTGTGGCAATCCCGCGGACCTAAACTGGATCTACACCTTCCTTTATGTAGTCTAGGGTTAGGTCCCTCGTTTTCATTATTCCTATCAGGTTCCTGATGCTGTTAAGGTATTCGAGAATTAGACGTCTCTATTTTATGCTCTTTTTTAGACGAACATTACTGCCTCGTTTTTCGCCTTTAAACACAAATAGAAAAAGTTAGTATACGCCCCCTTTTTCCGCATGTCCTCTTTTATTTACAATCAAACAATTACTGTCGGAACAAACGATAAAAACATTCGGAATTTTTCAGTATCATCAAATTTGTAATAGTTACAGATTTTATTAATTTTTTTATTGATTTGTAATCGATTCATGTAATCGATTATCGTTTGTCTCTATTTCCTCTTTTCTTCTTTTTTTAAACGATGATTACTTACTCGTTTTTCGCCTTTAAACACAAATAAAAAAAGTTACTATACGCCCCCTTTTTTCCGGACATGTCCTCTTTTATTTACAATCAAACAATTACTGTCGGAACAAACGATAAAAACATTCGGAATTTTTCAGTATCATCAAATTTGTAATAGTTACAGATTTTATTAATTTTTTTATTGATTTGTAATCGATTCATGTAATCGATTATCGTTTGTCTCTATTTCCTCTTTTCTTCTTTTTTTAAACGATGATTACTTACTCGTTTTTCGCCTTTAAACACAAATAAAAAAAGTTACTATACGCCCCCTTTTTTCCGGACATGTCCTCTTTTATTTACAATCAAACAATTACTGTCGGAACAAACGATAAAAACATTCGGAATTTTTCAGTATCATCAAATTTGTAATAGTTACAGATTTTATTAATTTTTTTATTGATTTGTAATCGATTCATGTAATCGATTATCGTTTGTCTCTATTTCCTCTTTTCTTCTTTTTTTAAACGATGATTACTTACTCGTTTTTCGCCTTTAAACACAAATAAAAAAAGTTACTATACGCCCCCTTTTTTCCGGACATGTCAAAAAATTACTGTTGGGAAAAACGATAAAACATTCGGGATTTTTCAGTATCGATTCATTTGTTGATTTACGATATTTTTCGATGTCGGTAATTTAGTATTGACTTGAAACTCTGCATTGCCTAACCTATTTTTGCATTTTGTAAAGTTGCACAAAATGAAAATGTAGAAAGGTATTTTCACTAATGCCAACCCAGTAGACAACTAACAGGAAAAAACAATTATATAGATTCTTCCATTAAAGGGATTTTATTTGTACAGTAATACTTTAATGAGATTTAATCAAATTTTGTTTATGAAAACTGCAATCAAAATTTGACTATAGTTGATCCTAATAAATACGTAAATAAATATAATATACTTTTTACTAAAAATAAAACAATTATAAATTTTAAACACAATAAAGATCAAGTTAATAAGGTCAAATTTTTAATTATTACTAAAATCTTTCTATTAATTATAATGAGATACACGTATACTAGTGTTGAGACACAGTGTCCTTTTTTACTTACCCAGTATACGAAGTATAGGGTAACTTTGGTAATTCAAAATTTTCAACCTCCATTTTTTGACTGACCTTTCCATTTCATGGCCTTAGGAAACTGAAAAAGTGCAATAATACAAAAACTATAAGAGGAACGTGAAAATTGTACAAATACCCTATCGAAATTCAGAACAATCAAATTTTACACAGTTATTTGTTTATAACTCGTGCTTTATTCAATTTCTTAACACACTAAATTAGATAAAAATTTGCAGATTTTAATTCTGCATGAAATGGTTATACAATCTACCTACAACGACAAATAGCGGAAACTTTATCAAAATAGAATTTCGATCCCTGACCTGAGAAGGACCGACACAAGTGCAGCGAGTGGAGGCTCCTTTAGATATGTACATCTTCAAGGCCGGCTATGGCTGACACGAGCGAAGCGAGACATCTACGAGACCCGTTAGGGCCTAGCCCAAGACAAGAAAGTAGTAATATACATAATTAGGAGGTTCAGAAAACCTGTGTACAACTGTTTTAAACATACTTACCCTACTGGATAAGACTCATTGCATTGATCTACCCCCACACCCACTTTTGTTCATTACATTTAGAGGATATTCTTGTATTACATTGTATGATGAGCTGGGCCACTACCATGATGGCGCCCATCAACTTCTTTATGACTGAAAAGTATAAAATGTTCACTTTTGGAGGTAATCCAAACCTAACCCCATACACATTTAAAATAAATAAAATGAATCAAATACAAATTTGTCAATATAAAAATATAACATAAATTTATGTTTATAAAACAATATTAACACTGCAACAGATAAAATTAAAGAAAAAATACTTAATATATATTTTAAGGGTGGGTGAGTGGGCAGGGTAACTTGTCCCCAAAATCTCAAAAATGATAGTTTAAATGACTACAAATTTTGAATTTTTGTGCGGGGTATTGCCCTATTAATTACATTGAAACAAAAAATATTGTGGGTAAAAATATGGATTGGTAAAAATTTTATTTATGGAAACCTTTCATAAATGGTTTAATTTTATTATGTGTTTTTAAGGGTCAGGTTCGAATTTAATATAAGTTCGAATGTGTACACTGGCTAAAACTTCTAAAAACAAGTTTTTTTGACCGACGACGAAAGGTATATTTATGTTTTTGACGGCGGTAAGTTCAAATCCAAAGATTCTTTTTACCGAAGTTTTGGAAATAAGTTTCGAAATCCACATTTTCATTTAAATATGGGGGGGGGGAACACTGAAACAATGTATTGTTCAAAAGTATAAAATTTAAGAGTTAAAACTAATTTAAAGAAAGTGTAGTAATGTTTTCCTCTCAAAATTTACAAAATACATTAAAACACAAGGTACAGATGTTAAACCCAACAAACTTGTGTTTCTTTGAAACTGTCTTAATGATTTTTTTTTAAAATCATGGATAGATAGTCTTCTCGTTTATAAAATTAACTTCTAATACAATATCTATCATCACGGATAAAAATATTTCTCTAACCATTCTAATTTTTAAAACTCAAGAACTGCCCTGTAGAATTTCCGAGAATGGCATGCCATTTATTTGCATTTTACAATAGTTGTTTTTTTCATATTCACCAAAAACAGTTTTTTAATGCAAAAAACTTGAAATATACCATTTTTTAGAGAAAGGTGAATAGAATTCATCTTTATAATCAAAACATGTAAGTTGTAAAAATTTTGGTGTTAGTATGTCCGGAATCAAGAAATGTACAGTAACGAAAACCAAAAACTGCACAAAAACGCAAATACAAACCTTTTTTCTTTCTCCAAGATGTTGTGAATAAAAATGTTTAAAAAAATTATATCAATTTGGAAATTTTGTATTAGAAAAAACTTTTTTTTTAAAAGTACAAAATAACTAAAATGTTAAACCAATATTGAAAAATTCACCAAAATTAGTTATTTTATCCAAAACCCAACTAGTAATATACCATTTTTTAAAGATGTGCTTAGAATTCATCTATATTCTAAAAAATCGTTAGACAAAGAATGTGCAGTAATAGAAATAAAACAATTTTGACGAAATTCTACTGATAAAAAAATAATGCCTGGGCTTAGTTAGGAGTAAAACAATCAGGTTGACTTCCTGTTGGAATAGATTTTAATGCTGGGCCAGTTAGAAGCACAACAATCTGGATTAATTACTGTTGGATAAGATGTAATGATGGGGGAAAAGTTAGGAGTAAATCAAACTGGAATATGGTGTTAGAAATATTTAATGATGGAGTGCAAGTTATTAGTAAAACAAATTGGACGAAATGCTGCTGGAAAGTATTAATGACTGGGGTTATTTAGGAGTAAATCAAATGGATGGATTGAAGATTTTAAAGATGGAACACTTAGAGTAAGAGTAATCTGGATTAATTGCTATTGGAAACGATTTTAAAGCTAGGCACAGTTAAGAGTAAATCAACCCGGATGAATTGCTGTTGGAAAAGATTTTAAAGCTGGGCACATTTAGGAATAAATCAAACTAGATGAATTGCTGAAAAGATTTGAAAGCTTGGCACGAGTATGAGTAAATCAACGATGAATTGGTGAAAAGATTTTAAAACTGGCACAGTTAGGAGTAACACAACTAGATAAATTTGTGAAAAGATTTTTTATTTCAGGCATGGTTAGGAGTTAACTAGATTAATTCTGAAAAGATTTTAAAGCTGGGCACGGTTAGGAGTAAATTAATTAGATGTATTACTGAAATGACTTTAAAACTGGCACAGTTAGGAGTAACACAACTAGATAAATTGCTGAAAAGGTTTTTATTCAGACATGGTTAGGAGTTAATTAGATTAATTCTGAAAAGATTTTAAAGCTGGGCACGGTTAGGAGTAAATTAATTAGATGTATTACTGAAATGACTTTAAAACTGGCACAGTTAGGAGTAACACAACTAGATAAATTGCTGAAAAGGTTTTTATTCAGACATGGTTTGGAGTTAATTAGATTAATTCTGAAAAGATTTTAAAGCTGGGCACGGTTAGGAGTAAATTAATTAGATGTATTACTAAAATGACTTTAAAACTGGCACAGTTAGGAGTAACACAACTAGATAAATTGCTGAAAAGGTTTTTATTCAGACATGGTTAGGAGTTAATTAGATTAATTCTGAAAAGATTTTAAAGCTGGGCACGGTTAGGAGTAAATTAATTAGATGTATTACTGAAATGACTTTAAAACTGGCACAGTTAGGAGTAACACAACTAGATAAATTGCTGAAAAGGTTTTTATTCAGACATGGTTTGGAGTTAATTAGATTAATTCTGAAAAGATTTTAAAGCTGGGCACGGTTAGGAGTAAATTAATTAGATGTATTACTGAAATGACTTTAAAACTGGCACAGTTAGGAGTAACACAACTAGATAAATTGCTGAAAAGGTTTTTATTCAGACATGGTTAGGAGTTAATTAGATTAATTCTGAAAAGATTTTAAAGCTGGGCACGGTTAGGAGTAAATTAATTAGATGTATTACTGAAATGACTTTAAAACTGGCACAGTTAGGAGTAACACAACTAGATAAATTGCTGAAAAGGTTTTTATTCAGACATGGTTTGGAGTTAATTAGATTAATTCTGAAAAGATTTTAAAGCTGGGCACGGTTAGGAGTAAATTAATTAGATGTATTACTGAAATGACTTTAAAACTGGCACAGTTAGGAGTAACACAACTAGATAAATTGCTGAAAAGGTTTTTATTCAGACATGGTTAGGAGTTAATTAGATTAATTCTGAAAAGATTTTAAAGCTGGGCACGGTTAGGAGTAAATTAATTAGATGTATTACTGAAATGACTTTAAAACTGGCACAGTTAGGAGTAACACAACTAGATAAATTGCTGAAAAGGTTTTTTATTCAGGCATGGTTAGGAGTTATCTAGATTAATTCTGAAAAGATTTTAAAGCTGGGCATGGTTAGGAGTAAATTAATTAGATGTATTACTGAAAAGATTTTAAAGCTGATCACGATTAGAAGTGAATCCATCTTAATTTTTACTTCTGAATTGACTTATGTTTGGGTGTTTTTATTTGACGCAATAGTTACTGAATGGTTACTCATTTTAAACGTTGGAGGATTAAATTAATTAATCTGAAGGAATTGGTGTTAGTACGAGTTTACCGCTGGGATGAATTCATTCTCTAAGGCTTGCTGGAAAGATTTTAATGCTGGGTTAAGTTAGGAGTAAATTCGTTTACATCTAACCATTCGGGTGCAATGGGGGGGGGGGGAAGAATATATGTCTATAATTCCGTGTTCAGATGACTAAACAATCTTGTATTTATAAACACAGACTTATCAGTAGACATTGTGGCCTTTCAATATTGTTTATTCTATATTTAACTGGGATAGAGTTCATTTGATAACATTGATAATGTAAGAGATAATAAATATAGGCTTCTTACGTCACAAGCTGGTTTGATAGTTTCCTAGAATTATTTATATTATGAAAACAAATGACGAATTAAATCATCCAATTTTGATTAGAAAACAAGTATCACGAGTCGAATTTCAAGAGTCTGCGTCGCAGTCGTGTATGTAACTTTTATGATTGAATAGTCATCCGGAATTTTAATTAGAAAGGGTGTTAGATGTTGTTTTCTGTTAGAACTTTAAGGAAATAATATTAATAAAATGTATAAATAAATATTGAGCTTAACTTGTGAGATGTTTTAAAATTAAAATTAAACTCCGACACCATTTCTCTCAAATACCTTCATTAAATCAAACGCTTTACAATGTCGCCATACAATTTACACAGTAATTTTAGTGAGAAGTTCTGTGAGAAACAAGTTTTAATTTTATTTTAATAAAGGGCGTTACAACATTTCACTAACTTTCTCACACACTATCCACAAAAATAATATTTACCGCAATAATCTCGATAAAATGTCTCTAATTATTTTAACTTATAGCCAACGTGAAAAAAAGAAGTTTTTCTTTATTATCTTTTTTTGTCCATCTTACAGGGAGGTAAGTTGGTATAGAAAGGTGGCTACATATCGCTTTTTTGTAAATTTTAAATAGAAGAGCCTAAGCTTGTTTTGCCAATACCATAAACCCTACCTAAACTTAAATCGTATTTGATCGTATATCAGTGTTTAACACCAGAGGCCAAGGTTGAATTTTTGCCAATTACACTATAATCAAAATTTTCTTTCACTATCGATTCCACCCCAAAACCAACAATAAAAATTAATGTAATAGAATGAGTCATAATACCAACCCAACACTCTAAAATTAAAATAAATAAATTTAAGTTTAAATTAAAAAACAGAAGAATAATTCTAATTTTGCATTTTATTGTAAGCTTTCCTACATTTTTACCCATATCATTAAAACGATTTTGACGACAATATAATCAAATCTTAAGTTCTATTCTCAGCATTAAACTTTGACTTAAATTATTTACCCTTTCCTGAGATAATTAAAAAGTAAAAGTAATTTGATTAGTTAAAAAACTCAATGTTATCGGTAGAATAATATGCAAGTCAGATTAGATTCCGAATCGGTAAATTTTTCTTTAAAAGACATTTTTTAGTAAAATGTTTAAAATTTACTAATAAAATTGTGTGTTTATACATATTAAAAACAAAATTTCAATATACTGTATTTACCTACGAGCTCAGTTTGCTTCTCATGTGCTACAAATGAATCGTAAATGTAAATCGTGTTTCACTAAAATCTCATATGTAATATCTACAGTTAATATCAAATTAAAATTTTTAAATGTTTGTGGTTTTGTTATATGCTGTCCAATTCCTGATGAACACTCCTGTATGGGAGATATAATTGAAATTTATTAAAACGGGTGTTATTTTCATTTCTATTTATTTATTGCCATAGCAACGAATTTTGTCAATGTTGACTAATTTCAAACACGAATCTAGTAGGTAAACCGTAGTAGTTTAAAATTAATTAATTGATTTTTTTTTATTCCATCATCACTTTACCTTAACAAACATGCATCACATTGATTCAATGTTATTATGTATAAGAAAGAAGTTTATCAGTCAGAAGACACTTTCGTACTTGCAAAGGTTTTAGGGACGGACTGTGGAGTATAATGGCTTTTGTTGGTAAGTCTGAAACTACCAGGTCCATTGGAGGCATCAAGAGGGCAGGATAACCTCCAATGGTAAAAGATTGCTGTTGCTGGTCCTAAATGGAAAAAAGTTTTATCAAATAACACCTGACAACAGAGAACGAAAAACATAGTGTTGAGGAAAAAAGACTACTGGTTCTCAGAAGAGAATGACGCCCACTTCGAACTTCTTAATAACCCTAACAAGTAAGAATTTGGATTAATTTTAAGTTTTTTTAATAAATCTCGTTTAATTCCAAAGGAATTTATGTACAGTATTTTATTTTTTCTACGTTAAAAAAACAAATAAACTATAGTCAATTAAAGTTTTAACTTATTTTTGAAAGACCCTGTATTTAATTTGCCAATTTTTACTTTATGTACATTAGTGGTCACATTTCATCAACATTTGACGAAAATTGGTAAATTAAGTGTTGGTCATTTACTCATTCTTATATACTTTTATTTTTTGGCGGAATAACTCCAGAAACGATATTTTGGCGAGATAGCGATTATATGAATAGATTAGGGAACAATTAAACTAAAATTTGATTTTAATCGTTAGAGCCATTTTTTTGAGAAATAAGAGGTACCTCTAAATTCATGTAATACGCTCTCATGAAAAAAGCTCTCATATACGACCATACTATGCCCACATACAGTAGAAAATTATATAAATCTTGGTCACCGTTTTGGCTATAATTTACTTCACGAGTACAGACAAACATACTTTATCCCTAAACGCGTGTTTGTACTCGACCTCAAAACTAATATGTCCATGAAAAACTGAACATTGGTTGCTTACCCTATCCCACCATACAGATTTCTCAATATTACATATACAGTGTTTCCAAAAATCGTTCCAGGTCTTTCCTCACATCCAACCTCGTAAAATATTTAGCCGTCATTTCCTGTTTTTAACAAAAATTCAAACCTTTTTAACGGTAAATGGTTTGGAGTTGAAATTTCCCATGATACTTTGTGTTATAAAGACGCAATTTGAGAAAAATTATCAAATAATTTCCTTTACTCATTTCAAAATGGCGGCAATTTAAATTATTAATATAACGTCGAATATCTCAAAAAAACCTATAATTTACAAAATATTTACAAGAAACGATATTATTACATATTTTTATTAAGTATGTCGATAAATCAATTGTCCCTAAAGACCAAGGAAGATTTGGAGATAAAATTTTTCATAACTCAAAAAATAGTTTTGGTTCTAGGTTAACCTCGTGTTGTATACAATTAATTACTAATAATTAATGTTTTCAGTTTTAGTCGTCATTTAAGCTACAGAACGAATAAAACATGATTTTGTTTCTCATTAATTAAAAAGGAAAACATGTAGTACAATTAACAGCTAGTTTTTGAGATATTCAATGTTAAAAAGTTTAAATAGCCGCCGTTTTCAAGTGAGTACAGGAAATAGATTTATTATTTTGCTCAAATTGGTCCTTATAGTACGAAGTAGCATACAAAATTTCAACTCAATATCATTTACCGTTAAAAAACATATTATTTTTTTTATTAATAAAACAAAATGACGGCTAAAACTGAACATTTTAGGAAATATGATTATAAACTTTTTCAATGGTTTTGGAACCACCCTGTATATGAGGAAGTAAAAAGACTTGAATGCGTTTGCACTATCAACAACGAATCCCATTAACGGAATTTCAAGTGAAGCTGGAAGAAAGATAGTGCAGTGAAATCAAACAAAGTCGCCGGAACCTGTTGAAAGAATGCGCCTGCCTGGAATGTGAGGGTCTTCACAACAGTCTTGTTTATTTTAGATTGTCTTGTCTGTTAGTAAATAACCCACTATCTACAAATATTACAGTTAGACCATACATTGTTCTCTGTGCCCACATGTGGGTATATTACTAGAGAACAAGAGCTTATTCTACGTGTATTCTACTGTAAAAAAGACAACATTACCTCCAGTCGATATTAGCGTAATATTCATCAAAATTAATAATAATAAATTGTTTTTCCTTAAAAGAAAATAATTACAATATATATTTATGTATTTTGAGACACATGGAAATTTATAACATTTAAAAAGTAATGAATAATAATAAAATATAAATTGCTGACTTGTTTGAAAAATAAAATAAAAATAAATGGTGTAAAATACTGTATACAGTATACACTGTATCACAGCCGAAATATTAACCAAACAAAACTTTTCAGTATTTTACTACTACTTTAGGGTGTCGATTATCCGAACGTCAATTAACCGAACATTTTTGAAAAGGAAAAATCTATTCTTGTAATTCTACACTTTTTCAATACTACAGTAGAGTGTCTATTATTCGAACGTCAATTACATAAAGTTTTTGGAAAGGAATAATCTATTCTAGCTATTTGTCTAACTGTTTTTTAGAACTACAGAACTACAGTAGGACATTGATTATCCAAACATCATTAACCGAACATTTCTGGAAAGGAAGTGCTCTTGCATTCTTACTGTTTAATGACTTTCCATGAAGATTAATGACCGAACCACTCTCAGGGAACTCACTTTAATGATTATGAGATTGTTAATCCCGAGGGTACCTAGCTGGATCTACACATTTTTCATGTGGTCTTGGGTCGGTCAGATCCCTCTCATCTCTCCTCACCCATCAGGTCTCTTGACCAAATCTTGATCTTTTCCGACCATGACGCTATTCGAGGACTTTTTTTATGCTCTTTTTCTTCTTTTTTATAAGTCGATGATAACCGAGTTTCGCTCTTAAACAACAAGGAGGAAAATAATAATGACGTAATAGGTTGCTAAATAATAATAACCACTAATTTCGATTTTAGTTATATGAAACACAATCTTGGGCTGTATAAAAACAACATTATTGAAAATATTTCACAAAAGTCTTTTCAACTTATCTTCCATAAGAATTAGCGTACGACGAACATTGCATTAGGTTTTGTAGATGGTATGTGATAAAGGTAGTGCAATGTTAATGCACTGTTTATTATCTCCCCCCTCCCCCTCTAATTGTCAACAATGAGGAAGCGTACTTTAAATACAACAATAATGTAACCAACACCTTTATAATTTCCAACGCTTTCCAGAAACTTTGTAACATATATACCAGCCTCTGTATAGGCATCGGTAACTTCTGTTGTAACTTCTAGCAACTTCTGTTGAAAATTATTATGTATACAGCCCCCCCCACAAAAAGAGAGAACATTAAGTACTAATTAATTACATTTTGCCTAAAAACGGAAAAATAAAATTGAATTCGCCAATTATGTGATTGTAAATGTCAGTGGTGAAAATGTGACTTTATTACGTTTACCACCTAAGTAAGGTATCAATTATCCGAACGTCAATTAACCGACAATTTTTAGGGAAAAAATCTATTCTTGTCTGACTTTTGTTAAAAAAATACGTTTCATATTTTTTATTAAAAGTGATTAAAAAGGTTCAAAAAAAAACAAAAAAAAAACCACTTGTACTTAACCTGTATTAAAATCCATACAAACTAGTTAGAAAAAAAAAATCGCTTTTTATTATAACTTCTTATTTCATTTTTGTATTTTTATTTAAAAAATTTTAGATTCATATCTGTTATAGTTTAAAAGTGTTTTTTTCCCCGTACTGTACTATTCATTCATGTAGGTAGGTCTACACTACTGTATTTTTTTCTGAATACTTCGTTAGCCTATGTTTTTTTAAGTTTGATAATCCGAACAAATCGGTGATATGAACTGTCCTCGGATTAAATAATTGGACGCCCTGCTGTAACTTATTTATCAATTTCTTTATTCCATACAATAACCAGTAAATCGTCATTAGATTAGAAGAAATCAAACTTGCAAATTAGAATGATTGCATTCAGATCAACGCTCCAGTGGTTTTTGACCATTTTCTGTAATTTTGACCATCTTCAGATAAAACGCATCGTATATAATTAACAGCCTCACAGGTGATACAGCTAATAACTTTGTACTCTCAAAAAAACGTAATAATAATTTTGCAACATCTGAGATAATTTGTTGTAAGTAAAATAATTATGCAAAAGCACGCGTTAGAGGAGCCTCATTAGATGGGGTGACCATCAATTTGAAAAACACCGACAGACAGACCTTAATGTGTGTTGAATTACACACCGGAGTTAGGTAGTGCTTGAACAGGTGTGTGTGCATCGTTAGATTGGGGATTGTCTTCTGTTAATGAACGCCAGACGTGCAGTGTGTCTTTTAACTCCTGCCTGATAAAGAAGTTAATCAAGAACCATCTTGACTTGATCCGGAAGAATGTTTTTTTTTGTTACTAAGCGAAGCGAGGTCGTGTCTTTACTAGACCATGTAACATTTCGTCTGTGTGTTCTTGTTTGTAGTTATTATAGAAAACACGCGTGTCAATCACCATGGAATTTACGAATAAGGTTTCTTACACTATGAATGTTCAAGTTTTTTTATTATATTTTCATTTTCAAAATGACGGCCACATTAAACCCGGTTCCACTACGTAGACGTGAGTGCTCCGACTCCATTACGCGCTCCAAAGTGTTAAACAATGGTATAAAAGAGACATTATGAGCAATTGAATATAAACTTCAAGTGGAAAATTAAATTTAAACTGTTTTCTATAAACAGATTTTGAAAAATTAATGAACGATTTGTAAAATTATAAAAATCCCGAACCTGTATTTTTGGGTAAATACCTTTTTTGAGTCCTTAGAGGAGAAAATTTTTTATCAAAATCGTTGGAGTTGATTTTGAGTTTTGGTCTTATGGAAGCAATTTCTAAATTTCGAGTTATTGAAAAAGTGAAAACATCCTCCAGATGTAGCTAAAATAAGCATATGATTTGATTAAAATCAGTCCACTTCTTTCAGCTGAAGAATACTGCACAAGACGAACAAAAAACATTATTTTGAGTTCAAAACAGTGATATCCTTGAAAAACTAAACTACGATTTTTTTGACCAATCACATAACGTTCTCTGTACTTCCTATACCTGATAAAAGTAAATTGTAATCCATTTAAACCATTTGAAGAAGATAAATTTATACATTTGATATGTTTCCTATCAGTTTCTATCTAGGTAAGACTAAGTACATCAACACAATGTTAGGAGTCTTTTTGACAACATTGAGAATTTTCTAAATCACCCTATTCATAATAACTAATAAAAAGGGAGGAAAAAATATGACCCCTGTAATTAAATCATCCTCTAGTTATCGTACAGAGGCGGGGTTTTCTTGAGTGAATAGGATTTAATTAATACAAGGAACGGTGTATGATTAATTATAACTGTCTGCAGGACGAAGGATCGAAATATCTCTTCCTGTACATTGAGGATATCAGGAAAAGGAGGAGTAGTGAAACAAAGCCTGGATTATCTAAGTGGCTTCAAGACAAAAACAACCGAGTTTATACCTGTTTATTGAAAGTGATATGCTATGCGGGTAGCACGAGATACAGGATGTCTCATAAAACATGTTCACAATAAAATTGCTTTTAAAAAGCGGTACATAATGTTTGTACATTTAATGTGCGGAAAATAACAGACGTAATTAAGATTTTATGAGTAAAATCTGATATTTCTAGGAGGTATCTTAATTTTCGTTTGACGCGTTTTGGAGGGATTTCATCATCAAAATTGTCGTAGTATTGGATTCATCCTTAAGCGGGACTAGTTTCATAAATATAGAGTGACCTAAAAGTCATTTTCGACACTAATGAACGGAACTGTAGAGTTATAAAGTTCATCATACAATAATTTTTATTTTTCTAGTTGTTAACGCAACTGTTTAACGATGTTGCTTGTAAAGCAGCTGTGTCCTAGGGGCTCACTATGGTGAGTACAAGAGGAGTAACCACAAAGGATATAGAAGGATCCACACCTTTTTTTATGCAGTTTTTTGGGTTAGATAACTTTCTTTCAACATTCTTATTAGGTCTCTCTTGACCAACTCTTGTTCTTTCCCGAACATGACGCCATTAGAATATTCGAGAGCTAAGGATCTTCTTTACTTTATACGGCGATGATGACTGAGAGGTTGTTGAACAAAAAATATAAAGCAGCTGTTTTCCCAACTTATAAAAATGTATTTCGAGTTATGTAACGATTGCCAACCGTTTAAGACAGAAACGTTACATCAAGCCCACTGTCTGCATTTTGGAAACGATACTGTTATTTGACCCATGTCCATATCGAGGCCAAAATCTGTCCTCCATGTCTGCTCATGCACCATTGGATAAATTAATCTTTAAAGAGATTAATTTAATTAATATTACATTACCGCTAATTACTAATTAAACACTCATACAACACTAAACCTATTAAGAACAGAGCTAACATTGGACGTAACCCTTTCTCAAACTCTTTTCCCTTTACTCTTCGCCCGATTCGGGGATTCGACCTTCGAAAACCCCCCGAACCTCATTAACTCCAATTAATTAACCTGCCATGATGCAATTTGAAAAATATATTTAAACCAAAATACTGCATTGATAGTACGTCAGCTGCCTGTGCGCACAGATTGTTCTCCCAGTGTGACTAGCGTGGTATGCTCAACCAAGCTACTCAGTCAGTTGTTTTCTGTAATGGACAGTTTGGTTTTGGTAAAAATGGACCCTTCTCAAGTAGGTCCCTAACTCAGTGACGTATCGTTACAGTTGTAAGTGTGATAGGTTGTGTATACTTAATTTAAAAAAAAAAATGTTTGCCTTGAAAAGCTTTCTTAAGGAAATGGAAGGAGGTATTGCTGTCAGGGCATGAACTGAACATTTTGCCTTCCTCATGTTGACTTTTGTACTCTTTAAATGAAACATTTTAGAATTCTGGTTCTACAATGGCTGTTTAAAGATAGGATTGACGAAAAACAATGATTACTTGATGACCCAGACCGAAGACTGCAGTTCAGCGAGCGGGTGATGCTTAATGAATCCTCGCCTTTTTAATTGAATTGTATACCTAGTCTGATGTGGTGATTTTTAAATTGTCAGGTTATGTCAATCGGCGCAATTGTATTTATTTGTAACAATTGTTGTTAGATGTACAAATAAACCAACCCAGGATGAATAATACTATCTTAAGATTTGGAGTATTTGACCCTACTTTTTCGATAGGACAGTAAAGAGGATGCTCTAACCTTAAAAAACTATCGTCCATAGTAAACTGGTTATTCAGAGTCTGCTGAATTGATTTGTTTAAAATAAATGCTGTGTTACTAGACGTTCAAAATGATCTTCTTTGTATAAAAGGGAAATGTTGTGCAGATTGTCCTGTTTTGTACGGTCTCTTTTTAAAATATCTAGGTAAAAGGAGTATAATTTAAGAAACTATTTGAATTGTGTGTACTGGACTGGTTTATTTTGTAAGCTTGCATGAATATCCAGATATGAACTGGTAAAAAAGTTCAATTACTATACCTTTTTCAATTACCAAATGAGTCAACTAAACAGTATTGAAATACCCAAACATATGGTTCTTTCTTGGGTCTGCTGATTACATTGTTGTTTGTCGCTTAATAATAAGTTATGTTTACATTCAAATTGAAGATTAGTTTTCATTACAATGGTTCTTATAACTTAAAGAGACAGGGTGTATTGCAGAGTATTATTTTCGTTCATAGATAATCGGGCATTTCAATGGAACTCGTTCCTAATGATTTTCAAGCATTCTTTTCTAGTAATATATTTTCGTCCAATCAACTGTGACCACAGAATTAAAGTAAGCTTCTTCAGTAAGTGTTACAATCCCCAGATAGAAGTCTCCACCGAACAGATCTTTTAAGAATGTTTAAGAACAGGAAGAGGTTGAACACTTGTTTAATGTATGCAGTTAATAGTTATTGAATAGTATAGTGACCTTTGTGTATTATTGCACTTACATATGTTTTGGAATATGTGGTAGGTAATTTTATTATGATTTGGATGTTTACTTTTTTTCTTTCTTGATAAGTAAGAACATGTGAATGTAGATTGTTAATATTTGTGTAGAATACTCGCCAATATTTTTTGGGAAAAATTAAAGGTAACTCTTTGTAAATTATAATTTTTGTTTTAGGAGCTATATATCTTTAGGTTAATTTTGTCTTACTGCTGTCATATTTTATTTCGCAAAATGTACGAGTGGCTATTCCTAAAGTGCACTATGCCTTTAGGGGAGCCGGGTGTTTTTCTTTGTTTTTTTCCTCTTCCAGGGGGGGGGGTAGTTCTCTGAACTATATTATGTTTTCTATTCAAGGTAATGTTTTTTTTTTTTTTTAGTTTAGATAAGCAAATGTTATAGTTATAAGCTATGTATTTTAGTTTTATGTATAGGTGTAAGTATGATTGGGCGTAAGTGTATATTTTTAAGAATATGGTACACTTTATGTCTATTGTAGATTTGTTAAATTATTTTTTGTTTTTCTTTCTCTTTTTTCTCTTTCACTGATTACTATTGTATAAAATAGCTGTAATAGATGTGTTAATATTTTGTATCTGCATTGATTCTGGAGGGAAATCAAATAAAATAAATTTAAAAAAATAATAATAATACTAAACAATTCTGGTGGTTTTGTATATAAAATTCAACCTAGTAAAAGTTTGTAATAATAACGTAAACAAAAAAACTAGAGTTGTGTAGTGTGCTTCAATGTTACCAATGTTAAAAGAGTGCCTTGAATTTTTGTCCAATAAAGATTTTCGGACGAAAGTCATATTTATCTGAATGGATTCATTAATTGGCAGACAACCACTTTTCTTGGATTTGTACGACCAGATGTAAAAATATTATATTACATCAATACGGTTCATTTAAACCCATCCTGTAATTGTAAAAATCAACTTTTGTAATGAATTTTCTGTCCTTTTAACAGAGTCAGTAAATTTTTAACTATTCATTTTATTTTATTTATAACGTTTGAGAGAATGTTAATTTTTTGTGCAACCCTTTCGATGGTCATTTGAAGGTGTATTGTTTGTATTTATCACATTTTCATCTTGTATTGTAACAGAATTATAAAGACATTTATTATTATTATTAACGGGGGGTGCATATTTTCAAAAGTTGTAGAACTTTGCATTTTCAGGTTTGCAGATGTACAATAGTTTATTTTCAACATGATGGTAGACAACCATTTTGAGGTTGAACGTTCCAAATACTTTTCTTAACGAGGACCCAAGACAACAAGATTCATGTAGAACTTCAACTTCGTAGGTCACGTGGTTTTGTAGATACAGTAATGTGTGGTTATTTGGCTTGTACTGGATGTTTCAAAAATAATTTCAAAAAATTGATTCTGGCCACCAAATTTAAAAAAAACGTTCTTATAAACATATGTTCGAAAACCCTGTGTTGTCCGTCTGTCGGCTATTTAGTGTTTTTTTTTGGAAATTATGTTCTATAAATTTTCAAAATGGCGGCTGTTTGAAATTTTTAATATTGAATATTTCTTAGATTCGCCAAAATCTATCGCCATATTAATTTTTGATATACTGATAAAACGCAACTTAAAAAATGTATCTACCAAACTTTGTCACAAAATTTTAATAATTTCTAAAGTAGTATTATTCGAAAAATCACAAAATGGTCGGCAAACGGATACCGAAGAGTTTACGGGCATATGTTTAAAAATCATTTTTATTTATTTTGATTCCCTGAATTACTGCCAGAATTTAAAACGAACACATTGTATGTATAGAGACAGTTTATTTATTTAAATTTATAATTTTATAAATTTAAGAGGTTTTATTCAAAGTGTTTCCAAGAAGCAAGGAGGACAGTAAAGAGGTCCTTGCACTATCCCACATGGTACTTCTTGAAATCCTGACTCATAAGACCAGATGAAATCATTGCTTCTCTACGCATGTATTCATTTGTAGTTCAGATTCATAGAATTCGCCAAATAGAACGGAACAAATAGAACGTATACTCGGAAATATTGGCAACGGAAATACTTCTCGTGCCAAATATGCGGATGTTTCCATGTATGCCTTGGATTAATATTGGCCGGCGAATTCCGTTCACAAGTTTTGAGTAAAGGATGTGTCAAAATCATTAAGAAACAAGAGGCGTGGGTTCAGGAATGTATTTGAACACCTTTCCAATTTCTACCATAGTATGCTGTCTTCCGACTCTCTATAGAAGAGAGCTCTTTTATCTCATTTGCCGAGCTTCTTCATGCAGCCTTCATTGATGCTATTTCTTTCGTTTCTGATATCGCCGAGTACAAATTGTCCGGTTACTCAAAATTAAAAAAGTATGTATAACCGTAAAACCCTTCGAGATATTCAATATTTGGAAATTTCTCGACCTTCACGTTTGAGTAACAACATATTCAACGAAAACTTTGTTTATGTCCTACATTTGCTTATAATCCAATAAAAATTCCGACTGCCCTATAAAATATCACTTATTTCTCTTATTTTATTAATTTTTAGATTATTATGTAGAGTAAAAAATACGGTTTTGATGAAGATTCTCTTATATAATCAGCTGAGATTTTTTTAATTAGCCGAGATAATTAGATGCATGTTTTAAAAATACCCATAATAAGCTATTATAGGGTATTTGGAAGCAATTTCGTGCCACATTTTAATACAATCCAACAAAAATTCTGACTACAATAAAAAGTATCATCCCCCACTTCATTTTAATTTTGAGGTTATGTATGGCAAATAATACGGTTTTAACGAAAATCGTTGATATTTTTTATCGTATATAATCAGCTGAAATAATTAGATGGATATTTTTAAAATACACATAATGAACTGTTACAGGGAATTTCGAAGCAATTTCAGTTAAACAAATAATCCAACTACCCTATAAAATACCATCTTCTCCTTTATTTTTATTTTGAGGTTATGTACGTTAAAAAACTACGGTTTTATCGAAAATTCTCGAATTATTTTATCGCATGTAATCAGCTGAAATAATTAAACGCATATTTTTAAAATCCACAAAATGAGCTGTTATAGGGTATTTCCCTGCATACCCCAAACAAATTTAAAAACCTCGTTTTGAAATTACCCTATCTAAATTGTTGGTCAAAGATTTGTAAAGAACATATCATGAAATTATTTTGACAACAATTTTAAATTTTCACAAAATCATTTCTAACCATTATTATACAATTTACCCTCTTTAAAAAAAAAAAAAAAAAAAAAAAAAAAAAAAAAAAAAAAAAAAAAACCAGCAAAAACTCTGTTTTAAAAAGTTCGTATATCCCAAAATTGTCCAAATCGGTTTCGATAAAATTTTGGCGGAGTGTAAAAATTGTTTTAATAACTCGTGGGACAAGAATTAATTTATATATAGGTGCTTAATTTAGCCTATATTACAAGAAGCTAAATGTTTCCCTCATTTAATGAACTATCAAAAGCTCTGCAGGCTTACTGGCGTTGTGTTTTCCGTATATTACACTCACCAGTCTTTATTATCGTAATGAAGATAAAATAAAGACATGGTGACTTGCCATGAGATAGAGGGATAATAATTCAGGCATAATAATCTCCCGCAGGGTTGAGGGGGGGAGAAATATGATAAAGTATGGATGTAAAATCGTAAAAACGGATGTATTTATCGGTTTTATATTATTTTTATCGGTTGTATTTATAAAACTTGAGAGATATGTCTATCCTATGAGAACTACGTTCCAAAACTTCAAGATGGTTCCTTGGGTCAAAACAGTAAAAACGTTCCTATAAAAACATATGTCCTAAAATGCTGTTTCCCGTCTGTCCGACATTTTGTTTTTTCAAAACAATATTATCTTTTTGAAATAAATTAGATAAGTCCAAATTTGGTATACATATTTTTTTAAGTGACCTTTTATCAAGGTACCAAAAACCAGTACTTTGTATCTTTTCAAAATGGCAGCCGTTTACAATTATCAATGTCGAATGTATCAAAAACTATTAATTTTACAAAACATTTTAAACACGCAAAACAAAGGTTTTTGGTACATTGATAAAAGATCACATAAAAAAACCATGTATACCAAATTTGGACTTGATATATTTTTTTGTAATAAACACAAAATGACGGACTGACGAAAAACTAAACATTTCAGGACGTACGTTCATAGGAACATTGTTACTTATTTTGACCTAAGGAACCATCCTGATGTTTTGGAACATAGTTTGGAAACACCCTGTGTATGCGAGCATGTAATGTGGCAAATGTACACATATTGGGAAGAGTATTTCTATTTTTTCCTTGTTGTTTTTAAATGCGAAAAACATCTTATAAAAAAATTTCAAAAAAGTAACCACTATAAAATAAAAGACCCCCTTGGCCCTGGAATACTTGAATAGCGTCAGGAATAGAACAAGAGATGGTCAAAAGAAACTTAATAGTAAAGATGAAAGAGAGGGATATAACCCAAGATTACATTAGAAAAAGATGTAGATCCAACTCGTTGTGGTGAGTTTCTGAGGGTGTGGGAAGAAGGGGAGGCTTTTAACGGCAATTTTTTTTAAGGTTAAAACCCTTACGGCCATCATCGTCTTAATAAAAAGAAGCCTCCAAATACCATAAGGGTCGGAAGGAAACAATATTTGTTCTAACACATCCGTCAGGAAAGATGAAAGTGAAATCGAAAACCTAGACTAAACGAAGAAAGGTGTAGAATCAGCGAGGAACCTCGGGATTGCCATACGCGTGCTACTATAGACACAGATGAATTTAAAGTTATCATCAAGGACTAACCGAAACGCTTATTCGAGAAGAATTTAAACGAACCAGTGAAAATGTAACTTTAAGAAAATAACACAAGGAAATTTATACATACACGTTTTTTTTCTAGAGGAAGTCTTCTGTAAAAAAAAAGATCGACATTTATCACTTAAGAGCTTAATTTAGCAGAGTACGAAGGGTATAATTTTACACTCTGTCAAGAGAGCAACCTCATGTTTGTCACCATTCCCTTTTATAACGCTTCCATCCACCCTAGACCAGACGCACTTCAAGGTTGTCGCACGATTTCAAACATACATAGACTAAAATAGAAAAAGTTATTTAAAGAATAAAGGTAGTGTGCGGTAAGGGCGTCTATAGGAACCTTGTTTATCATGACAGAAATTATTTATTTATTGGCTTTTTTAGCGGCGAAAGTTAAGACCACAAGGTGCTCTCTTCCACTTAATCTCATCAAAGTAAAACAAATAACTAATCGGTTTTCAGCTGATACCTGAGATGACCCGACGCGAATTTTTTTGGTATGTTCTGTGTGTGTGTATCAATTCGTTCGCCGATTTTGGTATTGATACATACGGATTAACAAAAACTTATCAATACTGAAAAAAACTATTGTAACTGTTGAATTTCAACTGGTAATGAAATAATACCCAAAAAACTATTGAAACTGTTGAACTTCAACTGGTAATGAAGTAATGCCGAAAAAAACTTTGAAACTGTTGAATTTCGACTGGTAATGAAGTAATACCATAAAAATATTAAAACTGTTGAATTTCAACTGGTAATGAAATAATACCCAAAAAACTATTGAAACTGTTGAACTTCAACTGGTAATGAAGTAATGCCGAAAAAAACTTTGAAACTGTTGAATTTCGACTGGTAATGAAGTAATACCAAAAAAATATTAAAACTGTTGAATTTCGACTGGTAATGAAGTAATACCGGAAAAAAACTATTGAAACTATTGAATTTCAACTGGTAATGAAGTAATACCGAAAAAACTATTGAAACTGTTGAATTTCAACTGGTAATGTAGTAATACCGAAAAAACTATTTAAACTGTTGAATTTTGACTGTTTTCGCAATTTTTGAAAGTGCCTGTAGCTCCTAAACAGTTGGAGATATAGAAAAATACCCAAAAATAAAATAGTTTTATAATTATGCGTTATATCGTCAAAAATGGCAGTTTCTATTAGAAAATTACGAGCTAGCCACCATATTGAAAAATAGCTGTTGATGTTTCAATTTGGTAATACCTCTAGTTTTAACTCAACAAATTCTGGTGTTACCTTTTAAAGTTTCTTTATAACTGTTGTACTTATCGAATAAAACAACGGTGACCCCGTATAGTCAGAAGAATTGAAATGTAAATTTGTTTCTATTTTTCATATTAGTTACTAGTTTTGTTTTTTTACTTTTTTTTCTATTGTTAATCAATCCATTAAAACATTTTTTCGTCATCTTCTATTATTTTATAACACGGGCATAATATAGGAGTGAGCACACCCTAAAGTTATAATTATTTTAAGAGATTATTTTACTATCAGTGATTATTTCAACTACGAATTCAAAAGAAATAGTCACTCAGTGTCGGAACAGAATTGTAATGGATGACTAGTCTGGGAGTCTGTGCGCACGTAGTGGTTAGGACAAAATGAATCATTTTGATTTTTTCGAAATTTAAAAAAAAAAATCTGGGGTCAACGCATGTTTTTCAAAAGGTCGTCTCGAAGCTTTTATCCTGAATCGAAAACATTTCTGCTACAAATTGTTTTAAATATATCGCCATACAGATCCAAACCCAACAGCATAAGATGTGTCTTAATAAACAGAATATTGTAAGTGGTTACATAATTCTTCTAAATAGTTTTAGGATTCATTTCCGGCAGGATCAAAAGATTGATGACATCCAATTTAATTTATTATTTCCGTTTATGAAAATAAATCCAGCTTTACTCAGCTTCAGGATGATTTATCCTTCACTTTTATCTTCTCAAGACAAATAAACTATGTTCATGGTTTCTTTTATAACCGTCGTTTTGTTATCGCAAGGACTTATCTTGACATTTTGACCCGGTAAAAGGATACTTTCGTGTTTCAGGACCTCTACGAGTGGGCATTCAGAAGCTTTGAATTGTTGTATTTTATGTTCACAATGTTAGCATAATATCAAAATCACTATTATATTTGGACTATTACATAACCATACGTTGTAAGCCAAGTTTGATAATCGCAAACAAATTCATCCTCCTTTTTTGACAGATTTTCACGTTTCATAGCCTCGGAAAAAATGATTTTCAACATGCCATACGTGAAAATGTGATTCGTGTTGTTACGAGATCCAGCAGGGCCGAGTCACAGAGACGAGTGTAGCGAGTTTGGGCTCTTTCACATAAGTACAGCTTCGAGGCCCGTAAGGGTCAACCACCGACACAACCGAAGCGAGTGGACTTTTTCAAATGTACACATCGATTAGGTTAGGTTAGGTTTAACAAGAATATAGTGATATACACGATTACGAAGTTCACAAAACCAATGCAACAAAACTATAAATTCAAAAGACCTACAATTTGAATTTTTGTTCAAATACTATTAAAATTGGGAGAGTTACAGTAAGGAATTTTATTTTAAAAATTCTACAAATTCGAATATAGTGCTACTTTGCTCTTAAAAAAATTAAAATTACAGTTTTTTATAATGAGTAATTTTAATTTTTACTACCTCTGAAAATCTTTAATTTATTTATATAAGAGTAGGATAAAACACATTTGAACCAAAAATGTAGGTTCAAAAAACACAGAACCTTTTGTAGGTTCTGAGTCGAGTAAGGGGCAGCCAAGTTGGCGGTGCGCTACTATTCATTTCGCCCACTTACTGTGTACTATCCTGCGTAAAGACATTGTTTCACAACCACTGTCTCTGTCTATATTATCATAACTGTCTGAGAATGAGCGTATGAGGATCTGATTGATATTTATTAATGAATATACTACAATCATGTTTATATCAACAACCAAATCACGTGTACATATTAATATTAATATTGTGTTTAGTTTCACATTAAAGTAAGTTGTTATCAGACCTAACTATCTTTAACAATATTACAATAATTACTTTAAATTAATTACTGTGTAATCTGTAAAGTAAGGAAACATTGAGTAATATTATATTTATTATGTTTTAACAAAGTAACTACACTAGCAATTACTATTACGTGTGTATTTGTATTGAGTTCCATCTGTTTCATTATTACTGTAAATGTATACCTGATGCTCATATTAAAATTGATTTATAAGATATAAATATGTTTAGTCGTGAAGGCATGTCATGATAGTGTACGAGTTAAAATGTTCAAGAATTATTCAAGAACTAATTAAACCTTAAAGTTATCAAAAACTTCGGTTGTACACCCCGGCCGGGTCGTAACATTTATAATGTAATATATCCTGAAACAATATCCTGATAGGATGTTAATATAAATGGGCTATAAGGTTTATATTATATCACTTTATTGTCCCATTTAAAACATTACAATCGTACATGTAATTTTAAGTATTAGAGATAGAAATATTGGATTTCTTGATTGGAGATTGGAGAGATCATTGCTGGATATAAACTTTTTTTTTTAATAAATTCAAAACCCAACATAAAGAAAGAACTTGTTTTTAGTAATGCCGAATTATAGAGTAATGTCTGCAAAAGGATAGTAGTGGACTGCCTGCCGGCGCCGCCAACAAAACAAAATGGATTTTGCCAAATAGTGAGATAACGTATTTAATATGTTTTGATAAGTTTTATAAGGCTGTATATGTTTACCATATTCAGACGTGTAAAAATCAAATTTATGGCTTTTAATAAACTTACAACAACGTACTTGTTGTATATTTTTGGATAAAACCATGACCAGGGAAAGCTATCGAAGAATATTCTTTTTATTCTTAGAGTAGGTATACTAAAAATCATCTCTGCCAATTTTCTGTTTGTTTATTTTTATTTTCTTTATTACAGCGATTTTAACAATTGCCAACTGAATTTTTTTATTTATGTATAAGGCCCACGATATAAAACTGAATGTTTTAAATTTCGTCGCTCCAAAACTATTATTAAGTTCACATTTTGGAAAGGTTGCCATTTGAAGCAGCGATCCATAAAGCTGTGAAGGTCAGTATTCGTAGCGGGGGACTTGAGTCGATAGGAGCAAGTTTTCAACGAAAACTCTGACAAAGTAGAAGTGATTGTTTTTAATTTACAACTTGAAGACTTGTTCTTGTGAATCGTTCACATAGTACAGTTAAAAACGCGCAATACTCGTCCTCACAGCCGTCTGAATCAAAATGAAAAACTAAAACGCGGGCAATTTGCCAATAACCGTTCAAATTATAATTTTGGAAAACACTATTTTAAGCTGAATTAGTTGAAAACCGCCAACCATCGTGATTATACTTACCCAGTATACGAAGTATAGGGTGATCGATTTTTGAGTCCGTCTGTCCTTGTCGTGTGTACGATACCAGCTACAAAAATTAAGATAAAATCATGTAATTTGGTATAGGGGGCCTATACGAGTAGTATGAAATCGTATTTAAATATCAAAATGGAAGCCTTTTTTCTGTTAATATCTCGTGAATTTATCAACTTATAACACGGTAAATTAGATTCAAATTTCCATATTTTAATTCTGCCTGTAATGCTACCAACATCATCCCTCTACAATGACAAATAGCAAAGTTATTATCCTTGGAATAGCGAAGGTTTAACCTCTACCTTCCAAAAAAATGTGATTGGCTATATATTCGTATAGTTAGGAGATACTCCAAGGTCGAGTCCAATACAGCAGCATTGTCTTAACGCTATTAGAGTATTTCGAGTGCTAGGGGTGTTTATTTTATGTACTTTTCTACATTTATTGGAAATATATCTAATATCTGACGATATAACAATACAGTAATAAGATTAGATTAGTAGTTGTAAAAAGCGCACAAACAGGTTAGGTTATTATATATAATATCAAAATCGGAAAATATGTACATAACAATAAGATTAAATAGGTAGTTTCAAGAATCAGCACAAACAGATTAGGTTATTATATATATATATATATATATATATATATATATATAATATTAAAATCTGACAATTTAACAATAATAAGCATAGATGGTTTAAGAAGCACACAAACAGGTTAGGTTATTATATAATAATAATAATAATAATATTAAAATCTGAGAATATAACGATAATAAGATTAGATTAGTGGTTGCAAATACCACTACAAACAGATTAGGTTATTGTACATAATATATACTTTATAATAATTCTAAAATCGAACAATATAATAATAATAAGATTACATTAATGGTTGTAAGAAGCACCACAAACAGATTAGGTTATTATACATACATACATACATACTGTATAATAATACTAAAATCTGACATTATAATATCAATAATAAGATTATATTAGTGGAAGAAGCAGCACAAACAGGTTAGGTAATAATGAGATTAGAAATACTGATTGTAATAATCACCACACACATGTACCTATAACATGTACATATATATAACACTGAAATTGGACTATATAACAATATGTATACTAACCCCAGCTTGAGTTTGTATTTGTTTTGTTTAGACAGAAATTACGACTTTTCTGGAAATCCCTTGCTCCCCCCCCCCTTATAACAAGTGGATTTTCTGCACGGGCACCCGATCCGCCTAAGCAAAATTACTTTCATTACCCTCCTTGTCAAATATTTTACACGATTTTTTTTTATAAAAGCGATGACAACCGAGATTTTTCTCGCCTTGAAAAACAAAAGGGAAAACTAAGTATAAATTAAATGAAAATATTATACAAAATTGCATAGTACGGTCACTCCAATAATTTCAAATGAAAAGTTTATAATTCTGAACGATTTAACTCTGCAATGTACTGAAATTGTTTGTTACACCAACAAAGTTAAACAATCAAAAATATATAAATTCCATTTATACAACCAAAAAGTGATACAACACACAAAAGTTAAAATTGAAAATCAAGCTTCCTAGTGAATACTAGCATCTAGCAACGACATAGTTTACCGGCGCGGCGCCTAAACGCACGTGTACAAATAACACCGCGGTCAAGGAACTGGGTGAAGGCTGTGCCACACACTACACACAGGAAACGCATTCTGACTCTATGAAAGTCCTTTCTTTATTACTTATCAATATTATTGTTCGTTTTAACGATAAATCTTTTACTGTGTACTGATAAAACTTATTATGTAACATCGCTTGGAGTAAACACTGAAATAGTTTCTCAGAAAAATATTTGATTTTTAGAATATACAGGGTGTTTATAAACGTTCCAGCGATTCAGGAACTTATTACTCACATCAAAATTAATGAAAAAATCTAAATAAACATATTTCCTAAATTGTTTATTTTCTATCTAGCCACCATTTTGTTTCTTTAATAAAAAAAAATCATATCCTTAACGCTAAATGATAAGGAGTTGAAACTTTGTATGCTACTTTTATAAATACCTAATTTAAGAAACTTAATCAACCAATTTCTTTTACTAATTTAAAAATAGCGGCTATTTATAAACTTTTTAACATCGAATATCTTTAAATTCGGTAATTTTACAAAACATTTACAAGAGACAAAATATTTTCATATTTTAACGACGAACAAAATAGATTTTTTATTCTTTTAGTATACAGTTTAGTTATAGTCGCTCATGTATCACTAAGGATGGCGACTTAGTCGTTGAAACGCGTTTGATTAAGTAAAAGTAATTTTTGTGAGATCTTCAGTTGGAGTTTTATTCTATCATTCTATTTGTAGCTTAATGTATAATTGAGTTATTAAAAAAACTGAAAAAAAATTAATTACCTCTTAAGGGACCTAGCTGGATCTACACCTTTTTCATCTTGGGTTAGATCCCTCTCTTTCATCTTTCATATCAAGTCTCTCATGACCAACTCTTATTTATTTCCGACCTTGACACAATTACAATATTTGAGAGCTAGGAGTCTTTCCTTACGATGATGTCTTTTCTTGGTAATTGTCTACATCACCCAAGATTATCCTAGAATAAAATTTGAGTAGGAAAAATAATTAATCATTTTGTTGTCAATGGAAATGTATTAAAAAAAGTAATTTATTATCTGTCCAATACTCTATATAGGTCAAACAAGTTGACTGTTTTTGTTTACTACTGGTACGTGAGGATATTTTTTCAAAATTTTGGAAGCGCCATAAAACCAAAACTAAAAATTCCGATATACGAAAAGACTACTTCAACGATTTGCCTTAATGTAACCTCTTTAGTGTCAAGCAAAACGTACGGTTTTTAAAGTTATTTGATAATGATGGGTTATTCCTATTATCAATATGGTTTAAATCGGAAATTTGCCACCATTTGTTGTACATAAAAGTTAATACAGAACGTTTAGAGGGTATAAATCAACTCTCGTTATCAAGTGTGAACATAAAAGAGGGGGGGGGGACACCAACATAGCCTTCTAGCCTAGGGCCATGTTGAAAACTACTATACCCACACTAGCAGGGATATTAAAGTAATCCGTGCATTCAGTCAGTCATGGTGTCTTAGTCCCTGTCTCCTTACATTCTTTATTCTAAATTACACCATGGTTGTTTAATTGGTATGGGGTTCGGGGTTTTACCGAAGGCCCAAATCGGACGACTTAAATTATTCATTTACAAGGCGAGGGAGAATGACAAATGGTCAACTCTGAATTAATTTGTGCTAGTGTTGTGTGAGTGGATATTTAGTAATTAGTTATTAATTAGATTAGTCTCTTCATAGCTGGGTACCGTATGATGCTCTGGTGTGAGGGATGTAGACCTCAATATCCACGTTTCTGGCGAGACCTCAACCTTTCGCTTACAAATTGGTACCGATCGTGACACATGAAAAACTGCTCACTATCAAAGTGTATTGTAATATGAAGTTCGACAATGGACGTTCTTTCACCACACAGTCAATGACTTTTGCCAGTGAGACATTGCTAGATGGTTCTTTAAACTAGTTCTAATGGCTTGTAAATAATGTTTTTTTTAAGGGTTGGAACATTAGATGAACGAAATAGGTAGAGCCAGTTCCAAGGATTCTGAGTTTAATTGACCGATAATTCCTGAACCAGCGTTTTCAAAAATTACAACCGATACCTTTTCTTTGTATCCAGATAGAAAAATCAACAAAATAACAAGATTCTAGAGATTTGGCGAAAAACTCAACAAATATGATCAAAAATTGGTTCCCTCATTTCAACTGCAACGAGCTGTACATACGACTGACATAATTCTAAAACCACTTTTTCGAGTCTTGTGGTTTCAGAAAACCAAAATCCACAGGTAACGTGATATTCATCCACCCTCCCGTTGCATTCTATACTACGTATTTTTTTTGAAAATGTAAGCTTTCATCATCTGAATTTATTAATTTCAATCTGTTGTTTTACTTAATAGCTGTATCGACACCAATAATTAAATTGTATATCGGTGTTGTAAACAGTAATCTTTTATTAAATCATTCAATTATAAAGGAACAAAGGACGTGTAGAGGAGAGAATGTTATAATGATCTCACCCGCTACTATGTTATTGAAGAATGTTGGTGAGTTCACACCGCTACGCTATTAGACACGCTCGCCTCAGGAAATGTTTGGCATGTTTAACATCGATAAATTAATTAAGATGTTATGTTATTGAATGTTGGGCTATTTCATCATTTTTTAAATAGGATTTATATTAATGTTATTGGAAAAAATGAGTACGGGTCATGTTGGAAGAAAGTTCAGTTTTTATTTAACTTAATACTTTATTCTTCTTGTTGTTTAAAGGCAAAACCTCTTGGTCTTAAAAGTAAGGAATAAAAGAACACAAAATAAAGACCCCTAGAGCTCTTAATAGAGTCAGGGTCGTAAGAGAACAAGAGTTGGGCAAGAGAGATCTGATAAGAACGATAAAAGAGAGGGATCGAATCCAAGACTATATGAAAAAATTTGTAGATCCAGCTATTATCACTCGATATTACTAACCTCGAACTTACCGAAATGAACTCCTAAGGGTAGGTTAGGTTCTAGCCGTAAGGAAAAAGAAAAATTGATTTTCAAGATGTCGTCTGCACGTAACCACGATAACGGGAGCAAAAATTAAGATACGTATATGAAATTTGGTAAAGAGGACTATAGTGTGCTCATATGGAACCCAATTGAAATTAAAAAATCAAACTGAAAATATCAAAATGGTGGTCATTTTAAACTGTTTTTGTTATTATCCCATTTGTTAGTCAAATTATAACACACTAAATTAGATCAAAATTTGCAGATTTCAATTCTGTATTTAATAGTACTCGCCCCCCTCTACGATGACAAATAACGACGTTTATTGTCGAAAGTGTAATTTTGAACCCTGACTCCCAAGAAAATGTGATATATTCGTACCATTATTAGATCTGGCAGAGCCAAGTCTCGTTCGAGCTCAGCGAGTGGAGACTCCTTTCATATCACTTCGACGTCCGCCATTGCAATTTTTAATCGATATCCGCCAATTTGATACAAACTAGAAATTTTACAAGGGAATAAAAAATATAACTACAGACACAAATCGTTAAATTAACTGGTGGTTAACACGATTTTCTTTCTGATTTATGTCAACAGTTTAGCTTTAAAGGAAGATGTCTTATTTGACTAACCATTATGTAACTTCATAGGTTTATTACAGTCCATGATATTAAGTAAAATGTATTTTTTTATTACCATTTGTTCTTAAGCCAATTAAACCGATTTTCTGTTAGACAATATAGCTAAAGAAAAAAATAATAAATCGACAATTTTTTTGATAATTTTTGTATATTTCGTAGATTTTAATATAACTTATGAAAAATGTTAGTTTTGGGCTTTTAAAGACTACATTTCAACCTATATACAACTTTGTAGCTGTTTTAATTCTTCAAGGTTAAAGAAAACCGTTTTTTTAAAGCCGATTTCCAACTTTCCCGGTGTATAAATGTTTTCCTATTTACAAAAGACGGTGATTTTTAGGATGCGTAGGAAAACCAAGTCCCTTATAATTTCACGCTCGTGTATGTTTGTAATTCGCAAGCCGTCTACACGGACAAGACGATAACTCCTACATATTTCAATAATTGGATTCTACGTATTGTCCCCATATAGGATAGATATAGCAATAACAAAAAAAAAAAGATCCAGGGGGTAGTTAAGGGGCAAAAACAATCAGGTATCAAATAAAATGAACTTATTCTGATTACGAATATGTATTTTTATTTGACAAAAAATTAATATATTGACGCTATGCCAAATTTAAAGTGCCCGGTATCATCCCCCACCCTCTAACTTCATCACTGCGTGACCTACAAATCTGAAGAAAAATCATTTGGATTTGAAATTAAATTCCAGTTCGAGATCATATATCACAGATGTTTGTATGACGAATACAACTTAATTTAAACACACAATGAGAAATGCGTAGCGTAGTTTTAAAAGCAGTTTTTGTGAGATGCGAGACAAACAATTCAATTGGGATTAAAAGATGGATAATATTTTCATTGATTTCTCTTTATTAGTTTCCGTAGGTAAAACCAGGGACCCTTATAATTTCACGCGCTCGTCTACAATTTACACTGCCGTTTAAAAAACTTTGATTTTTATTAAAATAACTACGGACTCTAAGACGTGTGGTTTTAGAAAATGCTTGATCATTTTATTTAGTCGGTTTTACAACTTGTATATAAGTAAAATAGTACTTTTTATTGGTTTAAATGAAAAAAGAATGTAGTCAAACAATTTAAGTTGTCATTGATGTCCAAAATATTGAGGAATATTTTTGTTTTTATGCCCGTTGATTAGTAAGGCAAATTTTAGTAAATGTGATCTTTACAAGGTTTAAAAATTAACAAACAGAAAAAATACCCGTATGATAACAGATTGTTTTTTCAACGATTTCACAGATTTTGTTGTTGTTGTATGTAAATTGTTATTTCTGGACTTTTAAACAAAATTACATCAACTAAAAACCCCTACATAACTTTCTAGTTTTATTAATCTCTAGGTTTTACATAAACTAAAAACCCTTACATAACTTTCTAGTTTTATTAATCTCTGGGTTTTGTTTATGAATATTAAATTATAAACTATAAAAATGAGCGTCATTAAGACGTCAGGATGACACATACGCTGAGTATAGTTTAGGTTAAACATTTAGTAACACAGAATAACAAACACACAGAACACAATTCTCATAAAAAAAAATACGCCTAAGTATCAGACGCGTTTCAACGACAAGGTCGTCCTCTTCAGTGGTACACCAGCTACACCAATCAAACTATAACTCTCTAAATAAACTGTTACTAATATATTTAGTAACACAACAGTTCCAAGTAGAAGGGGACAGATTTCCTCAAAGTCCATATCATCACACTTCCTACGAACTAATTTGGTTTGACCTCAACTGTTGTAGTAAACTTCAAGGTCATTGATTGAATGAGTGCGTAGTGTAGTATAGCCTCAAGCGTCATCCATTAATACATGTTAACAGAACATTAGCACGAACTTGCTTGAAAACACGTAAGTGACTACAATAATAAAGCGATAGCCTGATGAATATCGACCTTTATAATCGATTATACGATTCGTTTTTAACAGTTTTAATATGCGATATCTCGTGAATACGGCGTTACAGAGACCATGATATATCAACAGATGCTATCCATATCAGTAATTTGACACTATTTTTTGCTCACAGAATGTAAAGAATTGTTTAAAAGAAAATTTACTTTGTTATTAAACACGTTGTGGTAAACATCTTTGTAGTGAGGGGCTGTTTCAATGAGCCCGCGGTTTAAAATTTGGACTATAGTGGGTGGGGAGTATATAGTACGGTATGTCAGAACTTTCAAATTTGACTTGGTCATGTGATATGTCATTTTCAAAAGCTCCGTGAGACAAGATAAATTAAATGAAAAAAATTTGATTACCCTCTTTTATTCCACTTTAATTTCCTTTGGAACATGACATTATGACGTTCATGTAACTTAGGAGCGAGTTTTACTGTACGGTACCGCTTTTTTTACTCGGTGGGGAGGGGGGCTAAAAGTTATATACAGGATGATCATTTTATCTTTCCCACCATTGGCATCTGTTGAAAAACTTTAAATGGGGAACCTTCATTACTTTTCACAATAATTAAAAATCCGTTTTACAAACTTTAAAAAAATGCCCATTAACCAATAACCAATCCCCATTAACCAATATGGCAGCCAACTTAAAAATTTCTCAAGGAACTCCCTATATTTTTTTATAAACTCATTATTTTAGAAGTTATAGGGTTTTAAAGTTTAAAAAAATCTACGTATAATTCATTTTCGATAGCTAGTTTTTATCTTTTCCACAATTAATTTATTTTACGTTTAGTCCTGCATTGGTGTTTACATTTCCTATACCAGTATTACTAATTAAATTTGTAACTTGATTCAACAATTGTAAATAAGAAATATCGCCTACCGAAAATGCATCACGCATCAATTTTTCTAAACTTTAAGCACTTATAAACTCCTAAACGAATGAGTTTATCAAAAACTTATAAAAGTCTTATAATTTTACGTAAAATCAGAAAACACCAAAACATAGGGAGTTTCGTAAGAACTTTTAAAGTTGCCCGCCATATTGGTTAATGGCGGCCATTTTTAAGTTTGTAAAACGGATTTTTAAATACCATGTAAAAGTAATGAAAGTTCGCCATTTACAATTTTTTGACAGATCAATAGTTTATAAGATGCCAATGGTGGCAAAGATAAAATAATCACTAAGGAAATAAATGTTTATCTCTAGTTTAAATCAAGAAAGTAAAAAAAATATATTTCCGCTTCTGTATGTACGTAGAAATTTTGCCCGTCTATTTACAACGAGCGAATCGCGTAAAATTTCATATTTCTGTAGTTCTGAATTTCAATAAAACTGCCATTACATTGTTGAAGAGACTGGGTAAGCACTTTGATGGCTCCTATCAAATTGTTTTTATATTGTGGCGTAGAAATAGAAGATAAGATTATAAACAAAGCTGTATTTTTGTTCGGATTTCACAATACGTAGTTCCCATTGCTAAATTCGAGGCATACCACGTGACTCACACATGGTAATGATTGTGATTGCGTTTTAGTCAGCTGTGATGTGGGTCGACCTTGGCCTCAACACCCACATTTCCCGCTTCTTGTTTACGTTTTTTAATTTTAATGCGTAGCGTATAAAATATTGAAGGCAAGGCAGTTTATGTGACAGTCTTTGCAGTATATACTTTTTATAAATTATAAAGATCGATTAGTGCGCATGCGCAGGGACTAATACAGAAATAAATATGCTTCAACACGTTGCATTAAATTTTAAATCGCATTTTAATATTTTTACTTTCTCCCATATATATATACTTAGTACAAAGTAAAGTAATGTGATAGCCAAAAAACATGTTGAAGCCATCATGGTACTTGTCCAGTCTCACCATGTAATGTATTATTATATTTTTATTGGTATATCAAGAGTCGCTTTACTCATGTCAATGTCTTGGTCCTATCGGGCCTCGAAGCAATACATATTTAAGAGTGACTTGCTACGCTCGTCTCGGTGATTCTACCCTGCCAGCCAATTAAAATGTTGTCACCTGGCTAAAATTGTAAATGAATGGTCTCAATTAATTGTTGTTTTATTTCATAATCTTATGTTACTGACTAATATGCCATTTTTCTCCTACATAATGTTTTGACATGGTAACAAATATTAAGATCATATTATTCATATTATTTTTATAGGCTACATACAGGGTGTCTGTAAAAACATACTACCTCTCTTTTATTTTCAAAATATTTGAGATCTATTTAGGTAAGAGGGGCAACCTAAGAAAGTAAAGGTTTAGGTTATTAATTGGAGGGGAGGGGGAGTTGCTAAAAAATTTCAATGTCACATATAAGCTTGTGATGACTGCTTTACGCCTTTTATAAAAAGTGTTTAGAGAGTTCTGCTTAAATGGTTAAACGTTGAACATCCGTAACATCCAATAGACTGGATGGAATTACATTTTCTTCTCGCCATTTTTTTCTATTCATAAAGATATTTTCCTTTTCATTTAGAATATTAAATATTAAATCTACCCCCCCCCCCTCGCAGATAGGAAGTAAAATAATGTTATACGAAAAAGTATAATCTATCTTTGAAATATTGGAATAATAATCTTTTTTTAATGAGGAGAGTGGGGGTATCACATGGACACTTGGACTTAAGATCACGGTGTATGTTTAATTGTATACAAGTTCGTAGATATTATAATTTACTATTGATGGTACTCCTTTATATTAGTGCTTTACTTTATATTTCCCGCCCATAAAAACTTACCAACATTTAAAACTCTGAAAAGTTCCCCGTTGTATTACAATTATAATGAAGATAATGATAGATAATTTAAAACAAGGAAAATAATCGAGTGCTAGGAGTCTCTATTTTGTGATTTTTAAGGTGACGATAGATAATTTAAAACAAGGAAAATAATCGAGTGCTAGGAGTCTCTATTTTGTGATTTTTAAGGTGAGGATAGATAATTTAAAACAAGGAAAATAATCGGGTGCTAGGAGTCTCTATTTTGTGATTTTTAAGATACATTTTGTGATTTTTAAGGTGACGATAGATAATTTAAAACAAGGAAAATAATCGAGTGCTAGGAGTCTCTATTTTGTGATTTTTAAGGTGATGATAGATAATTTAAAACAAGGAAAATAATCGAGTGCTAGGAGTCTCTATTTTGTGATTTTTAAGGTGATGATAGATAATTTAAAACAAGGAAAATAATCGGGTGCTAGGAGTCTCTATTTTGTGATTTTTAAGGTGATGATAGATAATTTAAAACAAGGAAAATAATCGGGTGCTAGGAGTCTCTATTTTGTGATTTTTAAGGTGACGATAGATAATATAAACAAGGAAAATAATCGAGTGCTAGGAGTCTCTATTTTGTGATTTTTAAGGCGACGATAGATAATTTAAAACAAGGAAAATAATCGGGTGCTAGGAGTCTCTATTTTGTGATTTTTAAGATAACGATAGATAATTTAAAACAAGGAAAATAATCGGGTGCTAGGAGTCTCTATTTTGTGATTTTTAAGATAACGATAGATAATTTAAAACAAGGAAAATAATCGGGTGCTAGGAGTCTCTATTTTGTGATTTTTAAGGCGACGATAGATAATTTAAAACAAGGAAAATAATCGAGTGCTAGGAGTCTCTATTTTGTGATTTTTAAGGTGACGATAGATAATATAAACAAGGAAAATAATCGAGTGCTAGGAGTCTCTATTTTGTGATTTTTAAGATAACGATAGATAATTTAAAACAAGGAAAATAATCGGGTGCTAGGAGTCTCTATTTTGTGATTTTTAAGATAACGATAGATAATTTAAAACAAGGAAAATAATCGAGTGCTAGGAGTCTCTATTTTGTGATTTTTAAGATAACGATAGATAATTTAAAACAAGGAAAATAATCGAGTGCTAGGAGTCTCTATTTTGTGATTTTTAAGGTGACGATAGATAATATAAACAAGGAAAATAATCGAGTGCTAGGAGTCTCTATTTTGTGATTTTTAAGATAACGATAGATAATTTAAAACAAGGAAAATAATCGGGTGCTAGGAGTCTCTATTTTGTGATTTTTAAGGCGACGATAGATAATTTAAAACAAGGAAAATAATCGAGTGCTAGGAGTCTCTATTTTGTGATTTTTAAGGTGACGATAGATAATATAAAACAAGGAAAATAATCGAGTGCTAGGAGTCTCTATTTTATGATTTTTAAGGTGACGATAGATAATTTAAAACAAGGAAAATAATCGAGTGCTAGGAGTCTCTATTTTGTGATTTTTAAGGCGACGATAGATAATTTAAAACAAGGAAAATAATCGAGTGCTAGGAGTCTCTATTTTGTGATTTTTAAGGTGACGATAGATAATTTAAAACAAGGAAAATAATCGAGTGCTAGGAGTCTTTATTTTGTGATTTTTAAGGTGACGATAGATAATTTAAAACAAGGAAAATAAGCGAGTGCTAGGAGTCTTTATTTTGTGATTTTTAAGGTGACGATAGATAATTTAAAACAAGGAAAATAATCGAGTGCTAGGAGTCTCTATTTTGTGATTTTTAAGGTGATGATAGATAATTTAAAACAAGGAAAATAATCGAGTGCTAGGAGTCTCTATTTTGTGATTTTTAAGGTGAAGATAGATAATTTAAAACAAGGAAAATAATCGAGTGCTAGGAGTCTCTATTTTGTGATTTTTAAGGTGATGATAGATAATTTAAAACAAGGAAAATAATCGAGTGCTAGGAGTCTCTATTTTGTGATTTTTAAGGTGACGATAGATAATTTATAACAAGGAAAATAATCGGGTGCTAGGAGTCTCTATTTTGTGATTTTTAAGGTGACGATAGATAATTTAAAACAAGGAAAATAATCGAGTGCTAGGAGTCTCTATTTTGTGATTTTTAAGGTGATGATAGATAATTTAAAACAAGGAAAATAATCGAGTGCTACGAGTCTCTATTTTGTGATTTTTAAGGTGATGATAGATAATTTAAAACAAGGAAAATAATCGGGTGCTAGGAGTCTCTATTTTGTGATTTTTAAGGTGATGATAGATAATTTAAAACAAGGAAAATAATCGAGTGCTAGGAGTCTCTATTTTGTGATTTTTAAGGTGATGATAGATAATTTAAAACAAGGAAAATAATCGAGTGCTAGGAGTCTCTATTTTGTGATTTTTAAGGTGATGATATATAATTTAAAACAAGGAAAATAATCGAGTGCTAGGAGTCTCTATTTTGTGATTTTTAAGATACATTTTGTGATTTTTAAGGTGATGATAGATAATTTAAAACAAGGAAAATAATCGAGTGCTAGGAGTCTTTATTTTGTGATTTTTAAGATACATTTTGTGATTTTTAAGGTGATGATAAATAATTTAAAACAAGGAAAATAATCGGGTGCTAGGAGTCTTTATTTTGTGATTTTTAAGGTGACGATAGATAATTTAAAACAAGGAAAATAATCGAGTGCTAGGAGTCTCTATTTTGTGATTTTTAAGGTGATGATAGATAATTTAAAACAAGGAAAATAATCGAGTGCTAGGAGTCTTTATTTTGTGATTTTTAAGGTGATGATAGATAATTTAAAACAAGGAAAATAAGCGAGTGCTAGGAGTCTCTATTTTGTTATTTTTAAGATAATGATAGATAATTTAAAACAAGGAAAATAATCGGGTGCTAGGAGTCTCTATTTTGTGATTTTTAAGATACGTTTTGTGATTTTTAAGGTGATGATAGATAATTTAAAACAAGGAAAAAAATCGGGTGCTAGGAGTCTCTATTTTGTGATTTTTAAGGTGATGATAGATAATTTAAAACAAGGAAAATAATCGGGTGCTAGGAGTCTCTATTTTGTGATTTTTATGATAATGATAGATAATTTAAAACAAGGAAAATAATCGGGTGCTAGGAGTCTCTATTTTGTGATTTTTAAGATACATTTTGTGATTTTTAAGGTGATGATAGATAATTTAAAACAAGGAAAATAATCGAGTGCTAGGAGTCTCTATTTTGTGATTTTTAAGGTGATGATAGATAATTTAAAACAAGGAAAATAATCGAGTGCTAGGAGTCTCTATTTTGTGATTTTTAAAGCGACGATAGATAATTTAAAACAAGGAAAATAATCGAGTGCTATGAGTCTCTATTTTGTGATTTTTAAGGTGACGATAGATAATTTAAAACAAGGAAAATAATCGAGTGCTAGGAGTCTCTATTTTGTGATTTTTAAGGTGACGATAGATAATTTAAAACAAGGAAAATAATCGAGTGCTAGGAGTCTCTATTTTGTGATTTTTAAGGTGATGATAGATAATTTAAAACAAGGAAAATAATCGAGTGCTAGGAGTCTCTATTTTGTGATTTTTAAGATACATTTTGTGATTTTTAAGGTGATGATAGATAATTTAAAACAAGGAAAAAAATCGGGTGCTAGGAGTCTCTATTTTGTGATTTTTAAGGTGATGATAGATAATTTAAAACAAGGAAAATAATCGGGTGCTAGGAGTCTCTATTTTGTGATTTTTATGATAATGATAGATAATTTAAAACAAGGAAAATAATCGGGTGCTAGGAGTCTCTCTTTTGTGATTTTTAAGATACATTTTGTGATTTTTAAGGTGATGATAGATAATTTAAAACAAGGAAAATAATCGAGTGCTAGGAGTCTCTATTTTGTGATTTTTAAGGGGATGATAGATAATTTAAAACAAGGAAAATAATCGGGTGCTAGGAGTCTTTATTTTGTGATTTTTAAGGTGACGATAGATAATTTAAAACAAGGAAAATAATCGAGTGCTAGGAGTCTTTATTTTGTGATTTTTAAGGTGACGATAGATAATTTAAAACAAGGAAAATAAGCGAGTGCTAGGAGTCTTTATTTTGTGATTTTTAAGGTGACGATAGATAATTTAAAACAAGGAAAATAATCGAGTGCTAGGAGTCTCTATTTTGTGATTTTTAAGGTGATGATAGATAATTTAAAACAAGGAAAATAATCGAGTGCTAGGAGTCTTTATTTTGTGATTTTTAAGGTGATGATAGATAATTTAAAACAAGGAAAATAATCGGGTGCTAGGAGTCTCTATTTTGTGATTTTTATGATAATGATAGATAATTTAAAACAAGGAAAATAATCGGGTGCTAGGAGTCTCTATTTTGTGATTTTTAAGATACATTTTGTGATTTTTAAGGTGATGATAGATAATTTAAAACAAGGAAAATAATCGGGTGCTAGGAGTCTTTATTTTGTGATTTTTAAGGTGACGATAGATAATTTAAAACAAGGAAAATAATCGAGTGCTAGGAGTCTTTATTTTGTGATTTTTAAGGTGACGATAGATAATTTAAAACAAGGAAAATAAGCGAGTGCTAGGAGTCTTTATTTTGTGATTTATAAGGTGACGATAGATAATTTAAAACAAGGAAAATAATCGAGTGCTAGGAGTCTCTATTTTGTGATTTTTAAGGTGATGATAGATAATTTAAAACAAGGAAAATAATCGAGTGCTAGGAGTCTTTATTTTGTGATTTTTAAGGTGATGATAGATAATTTAAAACAAGGAAAAAAAGCGAGTGCTAGGAGTCTTTATTTTGTGATTTTTAAGGTGACGATAGATAATTTAAAACAAGGAAAATAAGCGAGTGCTAGGAGTCTTTATTTTGTGATTTTTAAGGTGACGATAGATAATTTAAAACAAGGAAAATAAGCGAGTGCTAGGAGTCTTTATTTTGTGATTTTTAAGGTGACGATAGATAATTTAAAACAAGGAAAATAATCGAGTGCTAGGAGTCTTTATTTTGTGATTTTTAAGGTGACGATAGATAATTTAAAACAAGGAAAATAAGCGAGTGCTAGGAGTCTCTATTTTGTGATTTTTAAGGTGATGATAGATAATTTAAAACAAGGAAAATAATCGAGTGCTAGGAGTCTCTATTTTGTGATTTTAAGGTGACGATAGATAATTTAAAACAAGGAAAATAATCGAGTGCTAGGAGTCTCTATTTTGTGATTTTTAAGGTGATGATAGATAATTTAAAACAAGGAAAATAATCGAGTGCTAGAAGTCATTATTTTGTGATTTTTAAGGTGACGATAGATAATTTAAAACAAGGAAAATAATCGAGTGCTAGGAGTCTCTATTTTGTGATTTTTAAGGTGATGATAGATAATTTAAAACAAGGAAAATAATCGAGTGCTAGGAGTCTTTATTTTGTGATTTTTAAGGTGATGATAGATAATTTAAAACAAGGAAAATAATCGAGTGCTAGGAGTCTTTATTTTGTGATTTTTAAGATAATGATAGATAATTTAAAACAAGGAAAATAAGCGAGTGCTAGGAGTCTTTATTTTGTGATTTTTAAGGTGACGATAGATAATTTAAAACAAGGAAAATAATCGAGTGCTAGGAGTCTCTATTTTGTGATTTTTAAGGTGACGATAGATAATTTAAAACAAGGAAAATAATCGTTTGCTAGGAGTCTCTATTTTGTGATTTTTAAGGTGACGATAGATAATTTATAACAAGGAAAATAATCGAGTGCTAGGAGTCTCTATTTTGTGATTTTTAAGGTGATGATAGATAATTTAAAACAAGGAAAATAATCGAGTGCTAGGAGTCTCTATTTTGTGATTTTTAAGGTGACGATAGATAATTTATAACAAGGAAAATAATCGGGTGCTAGGAGTCTCTATTTTGTGATTTTTAAGGTGACGATAGATAATTTAAAACAAGGAAAATATCGAGTGCTAGGAGTCTCTATTTTGTGATTTTTAAGGTCATGATAGATAATTTAAAACAAGGAAAATAATCGGGTGCTAGGAGTCTCTATTTTGTGATTTTTAAGGTGACGATAGATAATTTAAAACAAGGAAAATAATCGAGTGCTAGGAGTCTCTATTTTATGATTTTTAAGGTGACGATAGATAATTTAAAACAAGGAAAATAATCGAGTGCTAGGAGTCTCTATTTTGTGATTTTTAAGGTGACGATAGATAATTTAAAACAAGGAAAATAATCGAGTGCTAGGAGTCTCTATTTTGTGATTTTTAAGATAATGATAGATAATTTAAAACAAGGAAAATAATCGAGTGCTAGGAGTCTCTATTTTGTGATTTTTAAGGTGATGATAGATAATTTAAAACAAGGAAAATAAGCGAGTGCTAGGAGTCTTTATTTTGTGATTTTTAAGGTGACGATAGATAATTTAAAACAAGGAAAATAATCGAGTGCTAGGAGTCTCTATTTTGTGATTTTTAAGGTGACGATAGATAATTTAAAACAAGGAAAATAATCGTTTGCTAGGAGTCTCTATTTTGTGATTTTTAAGGTGACGATAGATAATTTATAACAAGGAAAATAATCGAGTGCTAGGAGTCTCTATTTTGTGATTTTTAAGGTGATGATAGATAATTTAAAACAAGGAAAATAATCGAGTGCTAGGAGTCTCTATTTTGTGATTTTTAAGGTGACGATAGATAATTTATAACAAGGAAAATAATCGGGTGCTAGGAGTCTCTATTTTGTGATTTTTAAGGTGACGATAGATAATTTAGAACAAGGAAAATATCGAGTGCTAGGAGTCTCTATTTTGTGATTTTTAAGGTCATGATAGATAATTTAAAACAAGGAAAATAATCGGGTGCTAGGAGTCTCTATTTTGTGATTTTTAAGGTGACGATAGATAATTTAAAACAAGGAAAATAATCGAGTGCTAGGAGTCTCTATTTTATGATTTTTAAGGTGACGATAGATAATTTAAAACAAGGAAAATAATCGAGTGCTAGGAGTCTCTATTTTGTGATTTTTAAGGTGACGATAGATAATTTAAAACAAGGAAAATAATCGAGTGCTAGGAGTCTCTATTTTGTGATTTTTAAGATAATGATAGATAATTTAAAACAAGGAAAATAATCGAGTGCTAGGAGTCTCTATTTTGTGATTTTTAAGGTGACGATAGATAATTTAAAACAAGGAAAATAATCGAGTGCTAGGAGTCTCTATTTTGTGATTTTTAAGATAATGATAGATAATTTAAAACAAGGAAAATAATCGAGTGCTAGGAGTCTCTATTTTGTGATTTTTAAGGTGACGATAGATAATTTAAAACAAGGAAAATAATGGAGTGCTAGGAGTCTTTATTTTGTGATTTTTAAGGTGACGATAGATAATTTATAACAAGGAAAATAATCGAGTGCTAGGAGTCTCTATTTTGTGATTTTTAAGGTGATGATAGATAATTTAAAACAAGAAAATAATCGAGTGCTAGGAGTCTTTATTTTGTGATTTTTAAGGTGACGATAGATAATTTATAACAAGGAAAATAATCGAGTGCTAGGAGTCTCTATTTTGTGATTTTTAAGGTGACGATAGATAATTTAAAACAAGGAAAATAATCGAGTGCTAGGAGTCTCTATTTTGTGATTTTTAAGATAATGATAGATAATTTAAAACAAGGAAAATAATCGAGTGCTAGGAGTCTCTATTTTGTGATTTTTAAGGTGACGATAGATAATTTAAACAAGGAAAATAATCGAGTGCTAGGAGTCTTTATTTTGTGATTTTTAAGGTGATGATAGATAATTTAAAACAAGGAAAATAATCGAGTGCTACGAGTCTCTATTTTGTGATTTTTAAGGTGATGATAGATAATTTAAAACAAGGAAAATAATCGAGTGCTAGGAGTCTCTATTTTGTGATTTTTAAGGTGATGATATATAATTTAAAACAAGGAAAATAATCGAGTGCTAGGAGTCTCTATTTTGTGATTTTTAAGATACATTTTGTGATTTTTAAGGTGATGATAGATAATTTAAAACAAGGAAAATAATCGAGTGCTAGGAGTCTTTATTTTGTGATTTTTAAGATACATTTTGTGATTTTTAAGGTGATGATAAATAATTTAAAACAAGGAAAATAATCGGGTGCTAGGAGTCTTTATTTTGTGATTTTTAAGGTGACGATAGATAATTTAAAACAAGGAAAATAATCGAGTGCTAGGAGTCTCTATTTTGTGATTTTTAAGGTGATGATAGATAATTTAAAACAAGGAAAATAATCGAGTGCTAGGAGTCTCTATTTTGTGATTTTTAAAGCGACGATAGATAATTTAAAACAAGGAAAATAATCGAGTGCTATGAGTCTCTATTTTGTGATTTTTAAGGTGACGATAGATAATTTAAAACAAGGAAAATAATCGAGTGCTAGGAGTCTCTATTTTGTGATTTTTAAGGTGACGATAGATAATTTAAAACAAGGAAAATAATCGAGTGCTAGGAGTCTCTATTTTGTGATTTTTAAGGTGATGATAGATAATTTAAAACAAGGAAAATAATCGAGTGCTAGGAGTCTCTATTTTGTGATTTTTAAGATACATTTTGTGATTTTTAAGGTGATGATAGATAATTTAAAACAAGGAAAAAAATCGGGTGCTAGGAGTCTCTATTTTGTGATTTTTAAGGTGATGATAGATAATTTAAAACAAGGAAAATAATCGGGTGCTAGGAGTCTCTATTTTGTGATTTTTATGATAATGATAGATAATTTAAAACAAGGAAAATAATCGGGTGCTAGGAGTCTCTCTTTTGTGATTTTTAAGATACATTTTGTGATTTTTAAGGTGATGATAGATAATTTAAAACAAGGAAAATAATCGAGTGCTAGGAGTCTCTATTTTGTGATTTTTAAGGGGATGATAGATAATTTAAAACAAGGAAAATAATCGGGTGCTAGGAGTCTTTATTTTGTGATTTTTAAGGTGACGATAGATAATTTAAAACAAGGAAAATAATCGAGTGCTAGGAGTCTTTATTTTGTGATTTTTAAGGTGACGATAGATAATTTAAAACAAGGAAAATAAGCGAGTGCTAGGAGTCTTTATTTTGTGATTTTTAAGGTGACGATAGATAATTTAAAACAAGGAAAATAATCGAGTGCTAGGAGTCTCTATTTTGTGATTTTTAAGGTGATGATAGATAATTTAAAACAAGGAAAATAATCGAGTGCTAGGAGTCTTTATTTTGTGATTTTTAAGGTGATGATAGATAATTTAAAACAAGGAAAATAATCGGGTGCTAGGAGTCTCTATTTTGTGATTTTTATGATAATGATAGATAATTTAAAACAAGGAAAATAATCGGGTGCTAGGAGTCTCTATTTTGTGATTTTTAAGATACATTTTGTGATTTTTAAGGTGATGATAGATAATTTAAAACAAGGAAAATAATCGGGTGCTAGGAGTCTTTATTTTGTGATTTTTAAGGTGACGATAGATAATTTAAAACAACGAAAATAATCGAGTGCTAGGAGTCTTTATTTTGTGATTTTTAAGGTGACGATAGATAATTTAAAACAAGGAAAATAAGCGAGTGCTAGGAGTCTTTATTTTGTGATTTATAAGGTGACGATAGATAATTTAAAACAAGGAAAATAATCGAGTGCTAGGAGTCTCTATTTTGTGATTTTTAAGGTGATGATAGATAATTTAAAACAAGGAAAATAATCGAGTGCTAGGAGTCTTTATTTTGTGATTTTTAAGGTGATGATAGATAATTTAAAACAAGGAAAATAAGCGAGTGCTAGGAGTCTTTATTTTGTGATTTTTAAGGTGACGATAGATAATTTAAAACAAGGAAAATAAGCGAGTGCTAGGAGTCTTTATTTTGTGATTTTTAAGGTGACGATAGATAATTTAAAACAAGGAAAATAAGCGAGTGCTAGGAGTCTTTATTTTGTGATTTTTAAGGTGACGATAGATAATTTAAAACAAGGAAAATAATCGAGTGCTAGGAGTCTTTATTTTGTGATTTTTAAGGTGACGATAGATAATTTAAAACAAGGAAAATAAGCGAGTGCTAGGAGTCTCTATTTTGTGATTTTTAAGGTGATGATAGATAATTTAAAACAAGGAAAATAATCGAGTGCTAGGAGTCTCTATTTTGTGATTTTTAAGGTGACGATAGATAATTTAAAACAAGGAAAATAATCGAGTGCTAGGAGTCTCTATTTTGTGATTTTTAAGGTGATGATAGATAATTTAAAACAAGGAAAATAATCGAGTGCTAGAAGTCATTATTTTGTGATTTTTAAGGTGACGATAGATAATTTAAAACAAGGAAAATAATCGAGTGCTAGGAGTCTCTATTTTGTGATTTTTAAGGTGATGATAGATAATTTAAAACAAGGAAAATAATCGAGTGCTAGGAGTCTTTATTTTGTGATTTTTAAGGTGATGATAGATAATTTAAAACAAGGAAAATAATCGAGTGCTAGGAGTCTTTATTTTGTGATTTTTAAGATAATGATAGATAATTTAAAACAAGGAAAATAAGCGAGTGCTAGGAGTCTTTATTTTGTGATTTTTAAGGTGACGATAGATAATTTAAAACAAGGAAAATAATCGAGTGCTAGGAGTCTCTATTTTGTGATTTTTAAGGTGACGATAGATAATTTAAAACAAGGAAAATAATCGTTTGCTAGGAGTCTCTATTTTGTGATTTTTAAGGTGACGATAGATAATTTATAACAAGGAAAATAATCGAGTGCTAGGAGTCTCTATTTTGTGATTTTTAAGGTGATGATAGATAATTTAAAACAAGGAAAATAATCGAGTGCTAGGAGTCTCTATTTTGTGATTTTTAAGGTGACGATAGATAATTTATAACAAGGAAAATAATCGGGTGCTAGGAGTCTCTATTTTGTGATTTTTAAGGTGACGATAGATAATTTAAAACAAGGAAAATATCGAGTGCTAGGAGTCTCTATTTTGTGATTTTTAAGGTCATGATAGATAATTTAAAACAAGGAAAATAATCGGGTGCTAGGAGTCTCTATTTTGTGATTTTTAAGGTGACGATAGATAATTTAAAACAAGGAAAATAATCGAGTGCTAGGAGTCTCTATTTTATGATTTTTAAGGTGACGATAGATAATTTAAAACAAGGAAAATAATCGAGTGCTAGGAGTCTCTATTTTGTGATTTTTAAGGTGACGATAGATAATTTAAAACAAGGAAAATAATCGAGTGCTAGGAGTCTCTATTTTGTGATTTTTAAGATAATGATAGATAATTTAAAACAAGGAAAATAATCGAGTGCTAGGAGTCTCTATTTTGTGATTTTTAAGGTGATGATAGATAATTTAAAACAAGGAAAATAAGCGAGTGCTAGGAGTCTTTATTTTGTGATTTTTAAGGTGACGATAGATAATTTAAAACAAGGAAAATAATCGAGTGCTAGGAGTCTCTATTTTGTGATTTTTAAGGTGACGATAGATAATTTAAAACAAGGAAAATAATCGTTTGCTAGGAGTCTCTATTTTGTGATTTTTAAGGTGACGATAGATAATTTATAACAAGGAAAATAATCGAGTGCTAGGAGTCTCTATTTTGTGATTTTTAAGGTGATGATAGATAATTTAAAACAAGGAAAATAATCGAGTGCTAGGAGTCTCTATTTTGTGATTTTTAAGGTGACGATAGATAATTTATAACAAGGAAAATAATCGGGTGCTAGGAGTCTCTATTTTGTGATTTTTAAGGTGACGATAGATAATTTAAAACAAGGAAAATATCGAGTGCTAGGAGTCTCTATTTTGTGATTTTTAAGGTCATGATAGATAATTTAAAACAAGGAAAATAATCGGGTGCTAGGAGTCTCTATTTTGTGATTTTTAAGGTGACGATAGATAATTTAAAACAAGGAAAATAATCGAGTGCTAGGAGTCTCTATTTTATGATTTTTAAGGTGACGATAGATAATTTAAAACAAGGAAAATAATCGAGTGCTAGGAGTCTCTATTTTGTGATTTTTAAGGTGACGATAGATAATTTAAAACAAGGAAAATAATCGAGTGCTAGGAGTCTCTATTTTGTGATTTTTAAGATAATGATAGATAATTTAAAACAAGGAAAATAATCGAGTGCTAGGAGTCTCTATTTTGTGATTTTTAAGGTGACGATAGATAATTTAAAACAAGGAAAATAATCGAGTGCTAGGAGTCTCTATTTTGTGATTTTTAAGATAATGATAGATAATTTAAAACAAGGAAAATAATCGAGTGCTAGGAGTCTCTATTTTGTGATTTTTAAGGTGACGATAGATAATTTAAAACAAGGAAAATAATGGAGTGCTAGGAGTCTTTATTTTGTGATTTTTAAGGTGACGATAGATAATTTATAACAAGGAAAATAATCGAGTGCTAGGAGTCTCTATTTTGTGATTTTTAAGGTGATGATAGATAATTTAAAACAAGAAAATAATCGAGTGCTAGGAGTCTTTATTTTGTGATTTTTAAGGTGACGATAGATAATTTATAACAAGGAAAATAATCGAGTGCTAGGAGTCTCTATTTTGTGATTTTTAAGGTGACGATAGATAATTTAAAACAAGGAAAATAATCGAGTGCTAGGAGTCTCTATTTTGTGATTTTTAAGATAATGATAGATAATTTAAAACAAGGAAAATAATCGAGTGCTAGGAGTCTCTATTTTGTGATTTTTAAGGTGACGATAGATAATTTAAAACAAGGAAAATAATCGAGTGCTAGGAGTCTTTATTTTGTGATTTTTAAGGTGACGATAGATAATTTATAACAAGGAAAATAATCGAGTGCTAGGAGTCTCTATTTTGTGATTTTTAAGGTGATGATAGATAATTTAAAACAAGAAAATAATCGAGTGCTAGGAGTCTTTATTTTGTGATTTTTAAGGTGACGATAGATAATTTATAACAAGGAAAATAATCGAGTGCTAGGAGTCTCTATTTTGTGATTTTTAAGGTGATGATAGATAATTTAAAACAAGGAAAATAATCGAGTGCTAGGAGTCTCTATTTTGTAAGGCGATGATGACAGAAGGTTTTAATTTTTTCTTCTTCTTTTTCCTATTACAGTTATTTCACTCTCAAAAGCAGATTTTGTTATTACAATGCCTTATATATAGTAGTTGTTAATTTGGTATATTTCTTAACTTGTAAACTAAAGTGAAGATGAAATAAATATTACTTTATTATTAGCTCCGATAATAGTTCTAGGATTTATTACATTATGTAACTTTGATGTGTTATATTCCATTTCCAATTGGAGCACAGTAAGCATCTGGTTTGCCGTGCAAAGCACGCAGGATTCTCCCTTAGTATTGTTTTTACTATTTTTAACGAAACCCTTGAAAAACTTCCAATAGACTTACTAGTAATACTTATGAATATTTCACTAACCAATATCCAATAATTAAAACACCAAAACCCGTTCATATTTAACTAAACGGCATCGTAAAACTAACATCAATAAAGTTTATTTAACTTTAAAAGTTTCTTAATTCGTTCAAAGTATTTCAAAACACCAAAACAGCCTGTTAAACCAACGAGATTATTTGGAAACCTGCTTCGGCATGACATATCGTGGCCTAGGAATGTACAGAAGTATCTCTCTAGGTCTAGTATGGTAATTCTGGAAACATTCCTTGATATTGCGTGTTAGTACAACTTGCTGCCGCTAGGTTTCTCACTGTCGGCAGTATATTAGCAACAGAATCGGGCAGTTTCGACAGTGCCCTCCTATTATTTGATAACATCTGCTGGTATAGTGTTTCAATAGAAAATTTATTTTTATTCCCTATTTCCGGGGCACAAGATAGGCATCGTATAACACTTTAATGGTTTTTATGTGTTCGAATTACCTGCATTAATGGGGCGTGTGCTATTAAATAATAAAAATTAGGGTCAGTAACCTTTTACGAGCTACCTCGTACGGTGGATACAGGTAGCATAAGTGGTGGACACGGTCTTGTATTTTGTCTTATTCCTTTAGTAGTTAAAAAAATATATTGTTGTTAATGAAACCACAGATTTTTGTTTCACTCATACGTATAACCTTTGAAAATATGTGATATCGTGTTTTTAGAGAAAATATTAGTTTTGAGGTTCCAAGAACCCAAAAAAGTGATTTTATTGGAACGATGTCTGCGTCTGCTCAGTGTTCTTCAGCCCAAACTGGTAGATTATTCCCCCCCCCCCCCACTTGTTGTTTAAACATCTCCGGCATCCATCGCCTTATATGAACGTAAAATCAAAACACCTTATCCCTTAAATACTCTAATAGCGCCAGGGTTGGAAAAAAGAAGAGGTGGTCAATATAGGAAAGATGAAAGAGAGGGATTTAACCCAAGACTACATGAAATCCACCTTATTCCCTTGAGATTGCCAAGCCCATAGTCACTAAAGTAAGCCCCTGAGGGATATTAGTCTTATTAAAGTCAAGTAAAAACACATTAAAAAAATGTATTTACTCGTTTGAAAATTACAGGACTCTTGGTATAAATTAACAATATAATGCTTTAGCCTGTGAATTATTAACACATAAAATTGAGACTGATCGGAAAAAGCCGTCACACATACGATTCCGGGCACTAAGTCAACTGTAATGAGGTTTGAATTAATTAACACTCGAAAATTTAGGCTAATCACTTTCTCGGACTGCGAGACTCTGGGAATCAAAGACCAGATTACAACTTCATCACGTATTGCAAATCGCAGTTCCCGTCAGCTGTCATGTTTTGATAATTTTCACGCTGCAGTAATTAATTAATTAAACCGGGATTTTGTTAAGAGTTACTGACTGGCTAGCTGGAAGTTCCTCCACTTGGGAGTCCGGAAATAGCCATTGGGTTCTCGTTTCCTCTAAGACTGTGGTGGGTCAATTCAGTTACAGAATTACTACTGGCGTTAGTCGATTGGAGCACTCTCAGATGTCGAAGTTATATTTTGAGGTTATACAGTTAATTTATACCCACAAAACGGATGTAAAGATAAAGATGGTATATAGATGTTTATAGAAAAGAGATGGTAGATAGATAGATAGATAGATAGATAAGAGAAGATAAGATAGGATTAGATCGATAGATCGATAGGTCGATAGATAGATAGATAGATAGATAGATAGAAAATCTAATCTAGGTATAATTAGATCCAGATTTGAAAGCTGCACACATAAGTTACTGACGTGTATTGTGTAGGAGATAGTTTATAGATGTAAAGTTATTTCCGAAAACGGTGTTAAACAGTCACCACTTTTTTAATTAAAAAATTTATTTATTTGTTGCCCATAGAATTTTTATTTCCGACTGTTTAAATAAATGTAGTTACTTCAAATTTAAAAAAAAAAAAAGCGTCATTTGATTGTGACTAGTGAATATTTTAAAATCAGCAAGCTTTGAAGAAAATGGTTTTAAACACGTTATGTGGCATGAAGGTGGAAATAAAATGGTATAATCAATACTTTATTTCTTCTACGTTATTCAAGGTCATTTGAAGGCTGAATCGATTTTTGTTTTTGGTTGTAGGGCCTAGGAACATTATTTAAGCTATAAATTTAAAAACTATTATTTGAAACTATTGTTGGTCGACGATTTATTCAGAGTGATTTAAAAGAAATTCTTATAAATAAATAAGAAGTACTTCAAAGCATTATTTAGAAAATCTTAAATCCATTCATACTCTTATGTAGGGTGGGGAATTTAAATCGAGACTAGGGAAAATCTCAAAAACTCTACGTTTTGAAAACAATGTTTTACACAAATTATGTGGTGTGGAGATGGAAATAAAATGGTAATATTAATTTTTTTTGCTTTATGTTTTCAAGTCAACTTAATTTTGAAAAATTAGCAACATATATATTTTTTTTGTTGTATTCTTCTATCCTGAAATGTATTGTATTTAGCAAAAACTGTTGTAATTAAATCTTTATTTTTCATTAGACAACAAAATATTCGGAGATCTGTTTTCAAGAATTTCCCCCCGAAAAACATCATTTTGTAGGAGTAAAATTGTAACTGACAAAAATGTTTATTTTAACCTGATACAGGTTAGCAAAAAAATCTTTCTTTCTTTTTTCACTTTTACACTTCATGTTCAACGGAAATAATTTAAGAAACATTGTCTAGTTTTACACAGTTAAAAATACTAAATTTTCCAAATTATTCACGAATTTTCAACGTAACGTACGAGAGGTTAGTTTACTAATCATTCACTTATGAAAATTTGATCGAAATAGTTTGGGTCGATTTTTATATATTCTTCATGTTTCTAACGGTTTTCATAGTTCATTTTGATGTTTATCTGCTGATTTAGCATTTTTGAGAGTCAGTGACGAATGCTTTTTGTTTACTTAAGCTTTGTGTGGTGCGACTTTCTGTGACCGAATCTTTTCTGCCGAAAATACGTCAGAGAAATCGTTCGGTCAGAGAAGACACTCATAGTTTTGTCTAACCGAAAATTAATATTTAGGTCAGAAAAAAATCAATATTAGAAGAATTTGATTCGGCAGAGAAGAAAGTTTTATTGATTTTCGGATTTGGACAAACAAGAATTCGGTTAGAGAAGAAACCTGAACAATACTTCCGTCATTCATTGTAAAGCGTGTTGCTGGTGTTTGGATTTGAAGGGGCGAATTATTTATACGAGTATGTTTTAATCACCAGAATATTATGGTCTCGCCTTAGAAAATATGTGTTCGACGGATACCCAATTCATAAAACCTAACCTAAACTAAACGTTAAATCAATTATGTTTCCCATTAATTTGCCAAATTGTCTAAAAAGAGAACATGGGATAATAACAATTTTAAAAATACGTTTTGCATTGAATATCAATTAAATAACATGATAATGCTTCATTCCCATATGCCGGTTTTACGTAAATTCTTTCGGTCAAAGAAGAAAGCCGTAACGAATTTTCGGTCAAAGAAGAATTCAGTCACAGAAGATTCAGTTGAAAAAGACGATTTAAAAAATGAAACAGCTGTTTCGGTCATAGAAGAAAGCTACGACTTATTTTCGGTCAGAGAAGACCACCCCGCTTTGTGTGTAATTCAGGGATACAGTTAGTTGGTTCACCGTTCATTTATTTACCTATAATTCTTGATTTAGAAATTTACGATTAAATAGTGATGAGTAATTCGTATAAGCTATGTAAATGAGCGCGTGAGAAAATTTGAGTAATGTTTAGTTTATATTTTGTCAGTTCAACTCAAAGTAAATACACAGTTTTGATTGAATTTAATAAAACTGAATTCTTGTTTTAATTTTTTGTTTTCCCCATAAATGACGGAGCATTACGTTAATTTCATTTGCAATTATTTTATGCGCGTCGTAAAATATATAAAATATAATGTTGATTATTTATTTAAACACGTCCTCTGGCGCTTACTGCGCTCAACTTCTTTACTTGATGAAGAAGGGATTGAGTAGGGCTTCTCCATTTTCATATTCTTACAAAATTGCTTACATACAATATATTCTGAAAGAATTTTCTACGACTGCGGTGATATTTTTAATTTATAATTTCAAAACGCAATAAAAATTTGAAATGCTAATAGTATTACATTAAATTGGATACATTTTGAAAAGAATGATACCAAACACATATATTGTGAACAATTTAAAATAAACTAGGTAAAATGCCTTTCATAAAAAGCCATTCAACGTTACTTTTTTTTATATAGAGTAGATATTTCCCATAAAAGGTAATTGTTTACAAAGACAGTTACTGCTTTTTATGACTTTTTTTTAACATGTTCTACATACCTTATTTCTTAACAATAAAATATGTTTTCACCAAAAAAAATCGCAATTTCTAAATTACAGAATTCAATACATTTATACGTTACCAAATTCAAGCAACATCGAGGGCGGTTAGTACTTGGATGGGTGACCGCTTTGGAAATAACGCACAATTTCTTTTTTTTACAATTTTACGCGTAGGTCAGGTAAGGTGGCTATATATATATATATATCCACCTTACTTAACCTTGTAAGGTAAAAATTCGCGTACATACCTATTTTAACCCGTAATTCATTTAACGGATCTTAACCTAGAAAAGTTGAAATTATGTTTTTTTCCCGTGAAAACGTTAACTCCGCGTTGAAAACTTATTTTATTATTAAGAAATAAGGTATGTATAATATGTTAAACCAAATCTCCAAAAAAAAAGCAGTAACTTTCATTGTAAACAATTACCCTATAAAATTAACCATTGCAATATTGCTAAATATTCAGTCTACATTACCGGTAATAAAAAATATCGCTAGAGTTCAGCTCTAACTAGATCATTGGTTCCAGGTTCTCCCGGAGGAGCGAGTGACAGTGCAGGAGACGAAGGTGTAGGTGCGGAGAAGAGAAGAGGTAGGTGTAAATGGTTCAATGTCGCCAAAGGATGGGGTTTCATTACACCAGATGACGGAGGGCAGGATGTGTTTGTTCATCAGGTAAGTTAGAAATAAAAGCTCTTCACAGTATTTTTGGTTATAATAATCAGTAAAATTTAGCTGTTTAATTGGTTTTAAAGTCTTAGAACCATTATTATTTTTTATAAGTAAAACCATTATAAGTAAAAATTATTATTTAATTTACATGAGATAGGTATATTATTCTTTTTAATTTTAATTGTACATGAAAATTATCATATTTCATTAAATATGTATAGGCCTAGTTATAAATATATAATGAGCAAATAAGACAGTAAATTCTAATAAAACACATTTTCAGTTTATTATGGTCTAAATTATATCTTATAAAATCTGAAAATAAAAATTGATTGGTTTTTTAGTCCTAATACTTTCTGTATGTGAAAGTAATATATGTCTTGCTTTTAAAATCGGCTATGTTCTGTTTTTACTTGCAACAAAAGTTAAGTGATAAAAACCAGTGATTTTTTACATTTTCATACATCTATAGAGCAAATTGTGGGAGTCATTATCATTATTTTACAAACCATAAACCTTGTATTATTTTTCTGTTCAAAATAATACAAAAACACAAATCTAAAGTAAGATTTCCAAATGTACTACATTGGACATAATTATTATTAGAAATATATATATTTATTTTATTATCAAGTTTGAAATGTATATTTTAAGGTAGGCCGAAACTCAAAAACAACTAAAGTACAACTTTTATCCTTGAGCTACTTCTCTTTCCTTGAGGAAAAAACTCACACATATGTACAAAAATAACCTATTGTTAATAAAATACTCTAAACAAAAAATCATCAATTGCACATTTAAATTTTAGTTCAAATTTGAATGGCATTTTTCCATATTATCTAACGCAAAGTTTTAACTATATATATAAGATAGATACAATAATTATAGTAGGCTAATTTGTTCACGTTTATTTGACATTGGCTTCATTTGAAAACACATATTCGAAGGTTATTCTTCATATTACATATGAAAGAATACGTAATATTTTCAACTGATAAACTTATTTTTTACGCTTTTGTTTCTAAATTTTTATTAATCAAAAAAATGTTTTTGACAATGTCCAGAATACTCTCTTCTGAACAACGGAAAAACATAAAGTAGCCTATTGAAAATTTGAAGTTATGAATACCAATTTGAGCCAAGCATAGAGTTAACTTGACCATAACCCATACAAACCACATAACCATACAAGTAATCTTGGGATCAGTAATTGAAAATAAATTTTTAATTAGGCCTACACTATGACAGGTAGTAGAAGTTTTGAATCTCTGAAACTCTACAGTTTTACTTGAAAAAATGGTATAAATAAGCCTACTCATATGTTGAACCTTACTTATCAAAACAACATTTCAGAATCAAGTTTTACCATATATAATATGACTTAAACATTATTTATTATTAAGGTAGATCACAAACAAGAGAGAGTTGTCTGTGGCTACACTTTTATACGGCCTAACCTACAATTTCAACAAGTTTAGTATCTGATTACAGTAAATCACAATTTTCACAGGGGATTTGTACACACATTTTATGATTTTTTTTTTGAAATAAGGATTTAAAAGCATTTATAATATACAATGGTTTGAGGCATTGGGATAGCAAAATATTATCAATTAAACAATTAATAGGATTGTTAACTTACCCTCCATTACAATTAAATAACGATTTAAAACCATTTTTATACATGCTTTGAGGGATTGGGATAGCAAAATATTATCAATTAAACTGTTAGTAGGATTGTTAACTTACCCTCCATTACAATTAATAATTATTCCTTTCGGTAACATTTCTTTAAAATCGTCAATTTTCGAAGTTGTTATCATTCAGACGATTAGGCCTATATCACTATCACGTCCACTTTTATAACACACAGTCACATTACGTGCGCGAGTACATAATAACTATGATTTATAAAAGAAACACAATAACACACTTAAAACGACCTTAAACTTTAATAAACTACACTTAAAATGTAAAACTCCCAATTTTGCCCGCGTCCCTATAATACACCTTTTACAATTCGCGTTGATCAGCTGGTAATAGCTGTTGCCAACATTAACAATAAAAATCTCTTAGAGATTAACAGTTTTCAGCGAGTTTATGCTGAAGTCGATGTGAGTGAGCTTGATACACATACATATACGGTAAGAGGTAAGGGTAATAGCAAAAGGGTTAACCATAATTATTTAACTTCTTAAACTGTTATCTAACACAAATAGGGTTACCGTAAATTTTCAACCCCATTCCCGGACACTTTTTTTAAGAGAGAGGTGTGAGAAGAAAACAAAAGTTTCATTTGTATTTACTGAAAAACAATTATTTTCAATAACCACATTTTCCATATTTATTTTACTTAACATTCAAACATCAACATAGTTTATAATATGTACTTAAAATAAATCTAAGTTATTTAGTACTTACTCCGTCTTGTGACTTACTTTGTAACATAGGTTACACGTTTCAGAACTTATGTTCCTTCTTCAGATTCGGTCCTGAGAAGTCGTTAAAACACCTGTTGAATGTGTAAATCGGTCTATTGTTATAAATCAATGTCATTTAAGTGAAAGGTGTTCAAATAGAATCCTAAGATGGCTAGAATATTTTGAAATCCAAATTTAATTCCTTTGTGTTTTTTATTTCATTTTAAAATTCGTCAGCTTTCTGTAGGCTACATATATAGCCATACATATATAAGCCATATCTACATGTTGCCCTAAACAGTTGCATTTGAGAAAATAAAATCAAAACAAATCAGTTCATACATAATATGCAGATAGAATTACATTGGCATATAAACTGTGTTAGGTTCTTATTATTCTTATTATCAAAGATTAATAAACTCCAGTGTTAGGTATCCTAGGGTTTAGATATTCTGTTATTGAGATGGGGGGAGGGGGAGAGGATCTCTTCAAAGCTATTACAATATCCCTCCAAGCCACAGTGATCTTAGAGCTCACCTTAAATAAAATACTACTGAGCTTACAACATTTTGCTATGAATGGAATGAAGCTAATTTCTCAGTACATATCAAACCAGTATAAACTATTAGCAAATCATATACCAGTTTAATTCTGTTAAATGAATAGCCTAATTTTAGAAATCTTAATTTTTTTTGTGTAAAGTAATGATGAGAGACTATGAGGTTTGGCTTTAAATAACAAGGGAAAAAATAATATAAATCTTTTTAAATGTGTTTGTAACCCTCTTTCAGATTGTGAAATCTGACAAAATGTAAATTTCATAGTAAAATCTAAATTTATTAAAACAAATTTTTTTTTAAACAATGAAACTAATGTTCATATCAATTTTAGTGAATTGGATAGAAAATGCTACTGTTAGATCAGAAATTTTGCTAAAAATGTCTATGATTGTAAAATAGTTTAATAAATTTTTTTTGCTAGTTTATAGAGTTGTTTAAGATATTAAACTTGAATAAACTCCTCCAAAATTTCATCAAAATTGGACAATCCTTTCAAAAATTATTGTGTAGATGTCATGTGTTTGTATAAATATTAAGCCTATATACATTTATCTGCTTGTTTATTTACTGATCATGTTTTGCTGAAAACAAATTGAAGCCATTTAATAAATCATTTTTTAAGTATATAAATTATATATTTATATATTCATATATGAAAAAGAGTAGATCCTCAAATCTTGTACTACACGTACTTACATTTCTTTGTCTCAGTTTTGAGTTGTACAGATCATATCTTTCTAATAAGTAAAGCCTCTTTTATAGTGTTTATTTCTCTCTTATCCAAAATGTACTTAGATTATACAAAATCGCAAAAATAATTATAATTTATCATTTTTATAAGTATTAAATATATTACTAAATATGCAAAATGTTTCAGAGTGTTATTGTAATGACTGGGTTTCGGTCTTTGGGAGAAGGCGAGGAAGTGGAATTTGAATGTAAGACATCAGATAAGGGATTGGAAGCTACACTTGTAACAGGACCTGAAGGATCAGCATGTGTGGGTTCACAGCGTAGACCTGTTGCGAAAAAACGCTTTCGAAAAATTAGGTTTGAATTATGAAATATGCAATATAGAAGTCTAAAATAATTTACAAACAGATAATTCTAACAAATTCTTGTTGCTTTGGTAACTTTGCAACTCTTTGACATCATTCTATAACACAAAGAGTTGTACAGTATAACAAACACACAGAACACAATTCTCATAAAAAAATATGCCTAAGTATCAGACGCGTTTCAACGACAAGGTCGTCCTCCTCAATGTAGCTGGTGTATCACTGAGGAGGACGACCTTGTCATTGAAACGCGTCTGATACTTAGGCGTATTTTTTTATGAGAATTGTGTTCTGTGTGTTTGTTATACTGTATAGTTTTTCTCATAAGTCAGGCTCAACATTTAATACAAAGAGTTGTGATAAGTATACCCATAATAATGTGTTTAGTTCACAACACTAGATCACTTAGGGGCTCACTACAGTGAATACTGTCATAGCAATCCCATACACTTTTTTCATGTAGTCTTTTGTTAGATCCCTCTCTTTCATCTTTCTTATCAAGTCTCTTTTTCGACCCTGAGACTATTATCTCCTTTTTTTATAAGATGATGATGATCGCTAGGTTTTTCACCTTTAAATGACAAGGGAACTACAACAACAAAACACTAGATTGTTATGTGCATTGTTTGCAGTTGTACCCTGATGGTCTTAGTTTTCCTTGAACTTGTGTTTAAACCTGTAAGTGACATGTATACCAGTAGTCGCAAACTTCTTATTACTAGTGACATATGATTACCAGTAGCCGCAAAGTGTTGTTTTTTATTATACATAGAACAACCATAAACAGAATCTCAATTTGAATAAAAAACTTTTTTAAATCATTCAAGAGACGAGATTTTATAAATTCACGTATATATATATATATATATATATTATGTATAGATAGATAAATATTACAAAATGTAACATTTATATGAGAAAACATGAAAGTGTATACTTTGTCACCATTTCAGATAAACAATGTCATTGACAAGATATCAACAATTTCCCTTTATATTGCAACACCTATTAATACCTATTAACACCTAAAGGTTTGACATTGGTACCACTAAAAACTACAGTTCCTGCTTTGTAGTCCAAGTGCCTTGCAAACTGTCTAATTCCTCTTTTACTCATCTATTTTTTCCATTTGGATGGCCATTTTCATTGATAAATATTTTGTAACTATGATCGATTTGAACACATAGTAAAAGTAAGATTTTAAAACTTCAAATCATTGCTATTAAAGTTGAAATGTTTTATTTCTGAAGGGTTAAAATTCATAATGCAACGAACTAACATTTTTTATTTTGATTAGTTTGGTTGGGTTTAGGTGAGTGAGAATGTTTGTGCAATGTTTTTGCACCATTTAATACTTTATATATTATTATATTAGTTTATTTAAAATGTACATATTTTTAGTTTCAAAACCATATAAAAACATTTAGTTATATTTTCATTTTTTTAATATTCAAGTCAAAATCAGTCAAGATTTCATCAAAATCTATGTTGTTTATTTTGTTTACATACACATATTTATTTTCTCATATAAATTGCAAAACATCGTCAAAATATAAATTGTATAATGCAGATCAAAATTAGTGTTTTCACATTAAAATATGATAATATATATTCAAAATATTTGTTTACATTTATACAATGTTTTTACCTATCTTTTGATTTGATGTATTTTTTTTCAATGTAAGGTAATTGCATGAGGAGGGTCCAGTAAATTTTTTTTTTATGGAAGCCTATATTAAGTTGGACCCTACATATAGGCTCCCACTCAATTTTAAAAAAATGATGTAGGCTTTTTTAAAAAAGCCTACATCATTTTAAAGCCCATTTTTTCATACTTAAAGGACCCACAGGTTTTCTCTCAAAAGGACCACCTTATCAAAAATGGTGACTGGTCAAAATTTCCAAACATTTGAATCTGCTTTGGTATTATCCGTTAAAACTAAGTTAAGCAAAACAGCATGATTAGCCAAATGTTTTTTAAAAAATAAGTGTTTAACAGATGTACAGAAAATACAATGTTCTTTATGATGAACTTAAATTGATCATATTTAACTTTAATGTAATAGCAGATATTTCTTGTTGAAACTCCATATTCAAGGATAAATAAAGCAAAAGCTTAAAGTTTCAAATATTTTAATAGTATGAATGAGCTACAATTGTTTCGCCTTGCGGCATCTACGGGCAACTGACATCTCAGTTACCCGTAGATGCCGCAAGGCGAAACAATTGTAGCTCATTCATACTATTAAAATATTTGAAACTTTAAGCTTTTGCTTTATTTATCCTTGATCATATTTGTTGATAAGTGGCTTGCATAGCTTTTAAAAAGAGTTTGACAGGTCAAAGACTCCTGATAACTAGTAGCCACTTTCTCTTAACAAAAGAATAAAGTAGGGTTTTTTCCAAGCTCATCAGATAAACATTTAATCTTCCACTCTTGTTATTAATGGACTACAGAACAGGTAGTGTGTTGCTATCTAGAGCTTCTTTGTTTCATTCTGCAATGGAATTGACTGAGCATGAAGAGTGACGATATTATTGATGTGTGACTATGGTGACCATGTCAGATTATATCGTGAAGTGCGAGACTTGTTCAATGATTTATTTCCAGATAGGAATCTAATATCTCATGGACACACTGTCATGGAATCTAATAACAGTCATTAAAACTGTTCAACGGTTTGAATTGACAGGTAGTGTAGAAACCATCCACAATCTGGAAGACCAAAAAGTTGCAACAAACGATGAACATTCTTTGGATATTTTGCAGACTTTTATGTTGCCGGATGGTGGGATCACATGCTAAAATTAATATAAGCACACTGGGCGAATCTCAATCTAGGCTAGCCATTTTTGATGATCTAATTCTAAAAACTAATTTACTAAAACTAAACCAATTTACACTAAAACCAAATATTAATATTAACTACACAGTATTGGCACAACATGTCGGACTAACACCAAAGGCCTAACATGGCTGTGTGTTAGTTCAACTTATACTATTATGACTCCAAAAACCCGATGCACCGAGATATAAACCCTAGAACTGTACAGGCCCTATTCCTAAGGGTTTAGCAAGGCATAATTAATAAAACGGCACTATAACAAAAAGGGTCGATTGACAGGCTAGACTTCTTACCTCACTGGTGGCTGAAGCACTACTCCTGTGTTATCTAGTCCCTCACGAAGGGTAGGGGGAAATGGTGACTAATCACCACAATTTTATATACAGGAATCTTTTTACAATGCTAGAATTAAAAAGTTTTATATTAGTTAGTTTATTTATGACATGAAGATGTTAAAGTTATTATTGTAATGAGAGTTTCATGGAGAGTAGGAACATACTTTTGAGGATCTTAGAACTCAAAATGATATATTCATTATATGTATAATACTTATATATTTTCATAAACATCTCAAAACACAATAACCATTTGCAAGGTGGTCATAACAAAGAATTTAAAATCAGCTTATATAAAATTATACTGTAATCATAATTGATATTTAATCCTGTTTATATTTATGATCTTTCTTTCTTTCTTAGATGCTACAACTGTGGAGAATTTGCAAATCATATTGCTGCCAAGTGCGCACTTGGTCCTCAACCAAAGAGATGTCATCACTGTAAATCAACGGAACATTTGATTGCTGAGTGTCCATCCCGTCGTAAGAGTCAGAATGGTTCCGAAGATGATGAGAAAATTGTTAGGAATCATGTAAAAACTTTAACCATTGAAGACAATTCAGGTGTGGTACCGGCCAACGGTGTTGCTCAACAAGTGGCTGAAACTGAAATAAAACCAGAAGCAGAATCGGAACCGCAAACTAGCGAAAAATAACTGAAATGTTAATGTTCAAAATAACTTGTGCCAAAAATTCATCATTTAAGTAAAAAAATGTTGAAAAGTAGCGTACAAAGGAAAAAGAGTAAGGACTAGTTAGTTGTTCTCTTCAAGTTTAAGTCCTTATATTATGCATAAATCATTTATTATATAAGAAAGGCATGAAAATACTATCTTAAATGACTTCCCTCGATTCAGAATAGGATATTGCAACAATATGCAGTATTATGTTTTTACCAGTTGTAAGTTATACCTCTTATTCATTCAATAAATTTGACTTGTCTGCTTATAAATATATACTCAAATATGAATACAAATACAATCTATTACTTTGACAAGTTATGTTTTAAAATTAAAAACTAAATTTTATTGATTTTTATAATGATTTTCTGTAAAGGCAAATGCACAGTAAATTGTTTAATGCAAAGAAAAATTACCTCAAAAGTAAAAATTGTTATGATATGTGATTCTCCCACTGTTTTTATAGGCGGACAATATTTCTTCGCTTATCATTAAATAACATTATTATCCTTTAATGTTATATGAAATAAATCTGTTAAATACAATGACACTATTAATATCTTTTGACCATTTCACCTAAAAGGTAGCATGGAATAAGCCTTTCAAATATTTACAATTAAATAATATTTTTATATAACCAGATCTTGTTACATAATTTTAAAACAATACAGAAACATACGAATTATGTTACGATAAAATTTCTCAAAACAAAAAATTTTGTAAAGTTGGGAAAAAATAAATTGTCAATTGCTACAAGTTTAAAAAACTACAAATTAAACACATTTGAGCTGTTAAAATCCTTGTACAGATAAATATTAAAATATTGTTTGCATTAACTAACATGTGCATAATATGAACTAACAGTATTTGTGATCGTAAAAAACATTAGAAATCTTTGTGGAATACATAGAATTATTACTATTTGCTAATTCAAGAAAATTATTTCATTTGACTTTGACCGTACAAAATGTTTTTCAGATTCCATTTATCTAAACATGGCTCAAATTCTATATTGTTAGTATATTGGGAAAAGTTTCTTAAATAAAAAATATTTAAAACTTTACCACACAACCACAAACTTCTTCTTGTTGCTGGTGGCATACTTGTACCTCTCCACTCTCAATTTTGCTATTGTTAGTTACTATCAATGTTTGAGTAATTTGTTCCTTTTGTTATCACTTACCCATATCAATGTCTACTTAAGTTATGTTTAATAATTATTCTGATCTCTCCTCATTAATCGTGTTTACTTTTGTAAACAAACTGATAACCTTCAAAATGGTTCCTAATTTTGCGTATAAAATTTTACACTTATTTAAGCCAATACATTTTTTTAAAGTTTAACCTGTTAATATATTTTATATTGTTACTTTTAAAACTGTATTAAAGTACATTTCCATGCCTCTCATCTATTTCTCTTCTATTTTTTTTTAATTTTTGTTTGTTAACAGTATTATATTCTACACAATACCTGATTCAACACAACTACCTCAGTTTTAATATAACAGTACCTTACATGAAGTGGTTTCTTGACTACTTTTGCCTTTTCTCTGAATTTAGTTATAAGGATAATATATAAGTAGATTATATTACTTATTGGAGTATACAATACAATGTATAATGATAAATAAATTTAGTTTTGAGGAATATAATGTTTAAAACAGAATTGACAATGGTGTTGTATATTACATACATTACAAAGGAGTATAATAAGTTTTGTTAAATATATTAACAAAACAAAATATAAAAGGAGTTAACATTTTAAAAAGGAGAAAAATAAACAGTACAATTTTAAAATGTAATTGTACAAAACAAATGGTGTTAAAACAATAATACATTCTTGTGCAATTTTAATTAATATTGGTGTTTAAAAATGATACATTTTTTTGGAGGAATTACATCCACCGAGTTGTTGAATTTGTTATGATCTGAAACAAACCGACTCTGGTGACATCCGAATTTAACCAATTATTTTGTGCTGTGAAAAGGATTATTAAATTATTTTCATATATTAAAATTTTTACCTAGTCACACATATTATTTTCAAATGTGACAATAATTTTTGGAGCTTAAAATTAAACATGTACCACTATTAGATTCCTAATTTTATTTATTTAAAAAATGTTAGATTAAATATTATTTTATATATAGCGAAATAGATTGCATCAATTTTTGTAATAATTAATTTCTTTTAAGATTATTTTGTAAAGTTTTTTTATCATAATACATGTATTGGGTGGCTTGTAAAATAGCTTTTATCATTAGTCAGGATGAAAAGTGTTTTACTAAAAAAATATGTTTTGATAGCTTTGAGATTTATAGGAATTTGTGTGTAATTATTAAGTACTTGGACATGTCTTTAAATTCAAAACATGACTGGAACTGATGAAATTCGGTTAATTATCTGAAAACCATATATATTGCTGTTTAATTTCTGATGACATAAATTTATCAAATTTTGTCTACAAATACAAATAAGTAGAAAATTTGTGAACGATACGCCATATGTTTAGCAATTACTCTATCTTATAGATAGAGGAATAATCTTAACTATTCCAGATTTAATTGTTAATTTTAAAGGCAGTTTGTTTTATTTTGGATTATGCCGGATGACTTGCTAAATACTTGTGACTTACCGGGTGAATTTAATGATATGTTCTTTACTACAAATTTTACAATAAACCCAAAAACCTGACAGATAATGAAATAATTCTATGCACATTTAGACACTTTCAAATAAGAATTTTTCTGACATACAGTCATAATTGTATTAATACATAATTATAGATATACTGATCTTGTTGTGGAACTAAATTTAACTAAAACTAGTCAACACTGTAGTCGACTCCATCATTGTAACTGTTCTACTTCTTCCCAAGAAACACCTATTTTTTGTGCCAGACAACTTTATTGAACGACTAAGATGCTTCATTTATTATCTTTTGTTAACAAAATACATTTTGTATAACAAGTGTCAAAACCTAATGTTTAGGAGGTTATCATTAATTGTTAACCTCCTAAAAATGTAATAAAAGAAATTAATATACAATTACACAGTAAAATTAATATAAAAATAATAAAATCTAGTTGAATAACAATTCTACATAAAATATAACAAACATAAACAGCTACTGAATACACACTCCCTAGCACAACAACAAATGTTTCACTTTTTGTTTACACTGTCTATATTTATCTATTTATTCATTTAGTTGTTGATAAATTCAATTGTAAAGCTATATATAGTCAACCTTTATAAAATCCAATTATAATACAGACCAATAACAGTAAAAATTAACAAATAAAACACAATTTTTCTTTTGTAAAAATTCTATAATTTATTTGGTCTAGCCGACCATGGTTTCGCCAGTTATGGCATTGACGAGGCTCTTACAAGACTGAAACCATGGTCGGCTAGACCAAATAAATTATAGAATTTTTACAAAAGAAAAATTGTGTTTTATTTGTTAAAATGGAATTCTATCAAGTACCGTCGGTCATCAGTGTAAACAATACACAGTAAAAATTCAAAACAATTTACACAAAATACAATAAAATACTACAATTCATCTTATTGACTCTTCTAAATCACAATTACTATATATTTTTCCTTGTAACTTTTCATTCTTTTTCCTTTATTTTAATTTTTCACTCCATACATCATGTTTTTTTTCCCCGAGCTTCTCAAAAACTTTATATCTTCTTGAAATTCATTCTCTTTCTGTCATGATCAAAGTTTCAAATGTATATATGTAACAAATGTTTTGTAAATCATATTTCTTACTTCTTAGATAAAAAAAAAAAAAAAAAAAAAAAAACTTGTCCGTTTTATAATAATGAAAAATGTATTTATTTCTATGTATGTATTTTTTATAATTTCCAATAAAATGTTCTTCAATATTGCTTATATTGAACCAATCTGACATTACATAAATAGTTGTTTTTCTTTAAAAAATCAAGTTTTAAAATATTTTAAATCATTAAGAATCAAATGTGCATAAAATTTTTACATTATCCTTAAACTCTTAGATAAAAGCTAATTTATAAACGGAAACCAATGCGTGCAAACTTTTTTCCAAACTTGTACCCTACACAAATATAAAAGCAGTGTGTGTATTGTGTTTTTTTACCTTTGTTGTTTTACATTACATAGTCATTTTTGGCGACAACAACAAAATTCATGACAAGACAGGACAACTCTACAAAATATAATACTCTAATGTGTGAAATGTATATAAATATCCATATATTTATATATTTTTGTTTGTTTAGTTTTAAGATTAGTTATAAGTGTATTTTTAAAATGCATGTAAAAGCAATTATTTCACACAATTTAAGTCTATTATTTAAAATTGGTTTTGAACATCAATAGTTAAGAGTGTTTGTTTCTTCCAGTACAAATTGAATAAGGATTTCTTTTTCAACTTGTTTTAGTAATTAAACAAAATTATCTTATCTTTAAACTAAATAACATCATCCCCAAATTCAAGCAATCTAGTTTCATTTACAGCATGCAATGTCATCATTAATATATTTCAAAATGTATATTTAAATATTTATCTTTATCAGTATCAACACTGAATGAACAGAAAGCATTGTGTAATTATTTTGAGAGTTATTTAAGGTTCGGAAAGTGCACTTTTATATTTGAGATTATTATAGAAAAAATGTAAATTCTAGAAACGTTAATTATTTTAAATATATCTACTGTCAATTAATGCTTCTAGATTTATTTTTTTACTTGTTTAATACAATCTGTTTAATTAAAACAATAAATATGTAAACATTTTTATAATTTATTTGATATTTCAGATTCTTGAATAATAGAAACCGAAAATACGAATACATTATAATTATAGGCAATTGTTACTATAACTACTCAACCTTAATTTTTCACTGATTTTATTGTTTTTGTCATCCAAACATTTGAAAAAAGATTTTTTTTTTGTAAGCACAGTAACACCCTCAAAAATTAACATAGGGATTTAAAATTTTGCACAGAGAATTCTTGTGCGTCAATATAGAAACATATTGGAAATCTGAAATTTCATAAAATTTCAAATGGCAGAATTTTGTCAATATCTTTTGAATAGTGTAACTTGCAATACAAGAAATTAGATCAATATTTTTAATAACAGCAAACTCAACTATTTACAATGAAAAGTTAGTTTGATCAAAATAGAGAAAATTTTAATTTTAAACTCAAGAAATTTTATATTTACATACTAGTAACAAAGTATGATTCACTGACAAGAGCAAAGTTAATGGCGTATTTACATACGGTACTTTGTTGTGTACTAGAGCTGATATCAAGCAAGTGGAGGCTGTTTAAGTATATTAAGGCCTAGAAGAGCAGGGATACATACAGTCCGTAAGATGTAGCCTGGACTTTCATAATGCACTTTAGTAGTAATGTCATACCTACCGTTGTTGATAAAGACATTGACTCCGCTCCAGTCCACTGTCAATGTTTGTCATGTTTCCCTTCCGAATGGACATATGTTTCATCCATGTAAATTACTGACCTCCCTTCTTTCCTATAATCTTTTAAATGTGATAAATATTTTTTTCTTAGAAACCGTAAAATTTAAAAATTCAGTAAACCTGGTTAACGGTTAGTTTGCATGAGATGACTATGTAAGTAGGCCTACTTGTTTAATTTATTTCTTTGTTTTAAGATTTTTTTTTTTTTTAATAGTATGAATCAACTAGCAAAATCTCTGTACACTTACAAAATGACTATAAATAAGTACTGATAACAACAATATAAAAGGAAAAATAATATTATCTTGTAAAGATGAATCTTAATGGATTAGCAATTATTATCCTTTTATAACTAAAAACAACTGGATGATGTTAGTTTATTTAAATTTTTTTTATCAATTAACTTGATTATAATATATAATTTTACTACTAAGTTGTATTGTAACATATTTTACAATCATGTAAATTGTGTATTATTATAAATGTGATAGTTGGCAGGTGTGTCAACTGATAACAAGACTGATTGTAAGTATGTTGATAGAGATAGTTTTTTTTTACCTGTTTACACTGTAATTTCAATGTTAATTGTTAAGCTTTTATCAATACGTAATTACTAATTTTGGTAAATTTTTAACTGCTATTTTGGTATAGGTTTTGTTGGTAGAAGATATGTATGTGCTAGCTATATTTATGTGTGGGTCATATTTATTATAAAAATTGTATTTTTTCCTTTCTTTCTCTAGTGTAGAATGTATTTATTCTTTATAGGGATTCTTTAAAACTTGATGATTTTTTTTCTCAGCTAACATTTGGTTTATTATAAAATACAAAAATTAGTGATATTAAAGTTTAGCACCTAAATACCTTGGGTTTACCAAATGACTCAAAATTAATACCAAATGGGCCAAAAAATAATTAAAAATTGTATTGTAATAAATGTATAAATAATTGTAATGTATTTATGGATTAATGTCTATGGTGAGTATCATTGTCTACACTCTTACTTTTGGTAAAAGGTCCAGTAAGACAAATAGACTGTTCATTTCAAGGCTGCCTATCCTTTCATAACTGACCAAAAAAGAAAAGAACTTTAGATTTTTATAAATTTTGATGAAACTGTTTATAAAAGAGGATTAAGAGATAAAATAAAAAACAGCTAAAGGAAGTATATTTATAAATTTTCTATTTTAAATTTATTTATATCCAATAGAAAATTTCTACTATTTCATTCCCTGAATTACTTTTTCAATCTGGTAATCAGTGCTCTTGAGTTTGTGCGGGAATATCTGTTTTTCTAGTAATCGATTTAGGGTAGTTGAATTTAAAACTTAGAACAAATTAAAAGTATTGTTCTTAAATAGAGACTAATATCATGTTTTAGTATTGTTAAATGTTTTATTTTCTCACTTTCGAGAGGTTGATGCACATTTAAAATTTATAATGAAAAAACCAGTTCATAAAAATAAAATGAATGGCCTTATGGTTGTATGTTTGTTACAAATGTGTGATCGTATCTACAGCTCAAATGAGCTGTAAAGATTTTATCAATGTATTCATCTTGTTAAGTTAATATTAATTAACGTTCCAAATTTAGAGATGTTATTAAAATATTTGGTTAAAGTATTAACTTTTAAATATGATAAATTTTTTATTTTAATATTTCTACTTTTATTGCTACACATATTACTTTCTACCGGACAACTACCTACTTTAATGTTTATACAAAACCTAAATGAAGGTTATGCTATGAAACATTTTAATGTTTCTTTCATAAATTCCATACACTATTACAGTATTTTTCTATATTAATGGTGTGTTGGTTCCTAATCATTCTACCATAGGTTGTATGTATATGTTTGATTCATTTTGTTTATTAGATTTTTATGTTAAAGTGTTTTTATTTTTTAAATGCAGTCAAAACTTACCAAAAGCAAAATTATGTTTTCTTTTATTTTTAAATGCTTTACTAACAGCATGTGAATATCACATCTGTTCTGTAAAGTTTATTGTTAATTTTAGTTTAATATTGTTTTTAGATAAAGCTTAGAACAATAAACATAAAATATCTGGACAAAAGTTTCAATTTTATAATTTTTAGTTTGACAACGTGTGCTTCTTACTTCTTTAAAACAAAGGTGTAGTTTATAATGTACATAGAAAGAATCACTAGATTAGATGTACTTGTAATATTTCAATAAAAGTTTTTATAGTTAGATGTTAGAAGTATAAGCTGTAAGTTGTATCTTGCATTTTTGGTTAATGGTAATAAGATTCACACTTTGCGAAAGATCTGTTTGTAGACTTAACGAGAAGGTGTGGGTGTTCAACTCTAATACAACTAGCAGTTTGTGCATACATTAGGTCATTAAATAATTATTTTTTATTTTTCCTCGCTAAATTTTCATAAAAAAAAAAATTCCTGAATAACTCGAGGGTTAAGGTTTAATAAACCCTATTAAATTGTATAAGGGCCATTGTAAATTACTCATCCGCTAAGTCTTTTTAATTTACATAACTATAATAACATTTTACATAAATAATATCTGTGGATAGACAGAAATTGATACTTTTTTTTTAAATCAGTAAAATAATGTTAACTTCCAATTTTCTCCCCCCCCCCCACCATGTAAGTAAATCCCTATAATCTTCAAAGCTTTTTTTTTTTTTAATTGTAATGAAAATCAGAGAAAATGATAAGTGTTGAAAGTCTAAAAGTAATTGGAATATTTTTCTGACTAAACTGAAATTTAGTAAAAACAAATTTTAGGACCAGATTTGGTGAATATCTGAAATACCTGACATAATTGGCTGAAAACCAATAATTTACTTGTGATTTTTTAGCTGGAAAACTTCCTCTCATTGTGTATGTTTAGTAGTATTTATTTAACAAAATAAAAAACATTATTATAAATAGATTATTTACCAAATCCTATGTAAATGTTTCCCATTTCTTAAAGATGAGATACTTAAAATAGATGGTAGTAGTTTTTTTATAATAGAAATTGATAAGCAAAACCTGCAAATTGTGATTCTTTCAAAACCATTGACCTCTGATGTGACATGCACATATATATTCCTACAATACACTTAAAAGACTGCCATTCTACTTCAGTACAAATTATGAAACAATGCCATTGTTATTTACCAAGTTAACTTTTTTCAGCTAAAGTTAGAATAATAATGTTTAAAGTTAAGGTACTTTTTTAGAAATAAGCCATATTTTTATACTTGCATATAGCTCAACAGTTGTAGTTTTGAATATCCTTTGAAATTAAAGTTTTTTAAAAGAAATGATGTTTTTTAAATGTTCCTTATTTTGAAAAAAATAAAAAGTCATTTTTTATTATTTGTCAAAATGTAATGTGAAGGGTGTAATTTTGGTTTCTTCACCAAAATTTTAGTAATTAATTTTTAAAGTATCTTTTTGGCGGTATGAAACAAGAGAGCAACATGGTGTCTAAATTTTGATGTGCGTAATAAATTACCATGTAGTTACAGTTACACAACAAATCAGGAATCGGACCCGGCCCAACTAGGTCTCACAAAGTATGTGAACTTCAACTGGTAACTAAACACCAATGGTCCCCCCCACCAATAATTAATTAGCCAATCATAATCAAATTTTGTATATATTGATAAAACTTAAATATGGGACCGGCTAAACACAAGATGTTCCTGTTGGTTGGAAGAATACAGTATGGTTTCTCTGGAACTTAGCTGTTTCTAGTTCCAATCCGTGTTGGTGACTCCATAATTTTTTAGCCACTTATTCAAGAACTGAAAGAAGCTGAATGATTCCGAGCACTCCGACCATCTAGACAAGTCTTATATATATATATATATATATATATATATATATATATATATATCGTCATCACATGTCATTGCCTGTAAGGTTCTTCTTAATTCCCTTATATACAACCAATTCAATTACAGTTAGTATTGTAAGAAATTCTCAAATGTCATAAAAGACCTATGCAAATACTGTATAACTTTTAGTAGGATATGTGGCCCAGCCAAGGAGCCCACCAAACCAAAACCATAATAAGTATAAATTAGGATGTAAAGGAATTCTAAATAATAAAATATGAATTGGCACTTGCGATTTTGTTGAGCAGTGCAAGATTACGTAGAAGGGGGGAGAGACGAGGAGTGGAGGGCTTGAACCAGCGAGCCGAGCGGGAGTCTGTTCCGAGAGCTGCGAGAAGGAAGACCGCTACGGGACGAGGTCAGTCCATTTTCGGCCACGTGCTAGATAAATTACTCGGTATGCTATTCGGCCACTATTAAGGCTTTATCTTGCCGTTATGTCTTTTTAATAAATTATAATAATTCTGTAATCTTTTAACTCTGAGATAAAATAAAATACAACATTTAATTTAACTTGCGTTGTGTGCGTTCATTAGCGTCCTAACCCGACTCCTTGGCCCATCCTGACAAGATTCGGCTAAAGTGTACGCGGTCTCCAGCCAGCCGGAGCTTCCAGCTGGTCAAAAGAAGTGGAGACGATCACAGATAGAACACATATCCATTAAATTTTTGACATTTGAAAACAGGGCCGGATTTAGCACTTTGGCGCCCCTAGGCCCAATATTTTTTTCCGCCCCCTAGTATGGTTAAAGGTACTTCCCCAAAAACCTTTATTAAAAAATTATATCAGGCCTATATGTTAATTGCTTAAACACCACTCCACGATGCAATTTTACCATTGCAAGTTTTATGAGTAATTTACTTGGTTCTGGGCTTAATGATTTTTTTTTTTGTAATCAATTCAAAAAATATGTTAATTTATGGCTAATTATTTTGATTTCTAGATATTTTTTTTTTCTCGGCCGTGCGCCCCCTGAGAGCTTGCGCCCATAGGCCCGGGCCTATTGGGAAATTCGGCCCTGTTTGAAAACCACATGTTACTTGGAGCATATTGGTTTAAGTGGCATATTCATAATAACCAAGAAAGGCTAAGTTTCTTAATAGCTCAGGAATTAAATTAAAAACTATCCCAAAAGTCCTCTCCATCAAATAAGATCTGCATATTTACCAAAATTTGGTATTTAAAAACATCTTTTTATTTATATATCAAAAGATACCTTTTAGCATGTTTTAGTAACTCATCCTTGCCTTGATCTGATAGGGCTAATTGTGAGAGGTCACCACATATCCCACAGCCTCCATATGCAACATATTTTGCCTGGTGACATTCATCTCATCAGCATGGGTAATTTTCAAGGTTGGGCTTAAAAGAAGGAAAAGATGGGGGGGGGATGAAGTGATAGTTGGAGGGAGTGAAAAAGGGCTAATGGAATACACCTGAATAGGAGTGGAAAGTAGTGCAGGTTACAGGAAAGGACCTTAGAACAACATCCAACGTGAAGAGAAAGGATCTCAGGTGGCTATTTGCAGTGGATGCCCTCTGGACAATGGATTTGCCAACCCCTATGCCACATCTAGCTAATATAAATAAAAACAAAAAATGATTAAATATCATTTTTAAAAACGAATCAAATGAAAGAAAACATAATTATTTTCAATGATAAACATTTCATTTCTTCAAAATGATGTTTTAATGACTCATCATCCTCACTTGATATGTACAACAGTTATATTTGGTTGGCCAAAGAAGCTTTGGTACAATGTATCAACTGAGGACGTCAACCAGTCATTGAAACAAAGGGCTCATTGCGAAAAATTATTTTCTTTCATTATTTCGTGATTGAAGACAAATGCTGCTCATTTCAAATGAATTACAAAAAAGATGTTGAATTTTAGTTAAAGTGTAGTATTTCAAAACACTTTACCAAACTCTGCTTGATAATTTATTATCAAAAATTAATATTTGGTTTACTTTAATCTAAAAATGGAAATATTTAACAACATATATTATAAACTAAATCCCATTTTAGATTCTTCCCAATGTTTTAAAACGATAAGCTCTACATTTTTATTAATTAGTTTTGAATCTGTATTGAGAACTGAACTGTATTACTTGTTTACCATATTTATTTGGTGATTGTGTCAGTAGTCTTGGTGATTCCTATGAATATATTCATATAAAAAACAAATGTATTTTTATTCATTTCAGAACGTTTTCCATATATTTCTTGTTGAGGAAAAAATTAAATATTTTTTAATTGTTTTAAGAATAAAATTCATGGTACACAACTAAACCACCCGCGAAAAATATTAGGAAAAACATGGAACATTGATTTAGGAGTTTATAGAGAGATAAACGTAAGGATTTCCGGATATTCTGTTTTGTATGGTCTTTATTGGGTGGTCAATCCCTGTTACATGTCAGTCACAAGGGTTAATTACTTTCCTAATTGGAAACAAATGATTTGATGGTCCTACACATCCCCAAGAAGACCCTTATGCTCAATGAAGTTTAGAACTGCAATTTACCCTATACAGAGACTCTCCAGTTAATAGGCAGCAGTGCCCTGTAATGATACTACCATCTTCCTTATATTTCAGCTGCCTCACAAATGAAGGTCAGATACAGTTTGCTTAGAGAGGACACGAAGTGATAGTTTGCTCATCCTTACACCTGAGATACTCCTCACCAAGTGCTGATGACTTGCATAGACTGCCTCTTGGATATACAGTAATCCTAAGGATTAAGTATCAGGTCCTATGGATTTCGCTACTGGATACTCTGTACACAACATGTCTGCTCATTTATCTCAATGTGTCCAGGAACCCAATAACACTGTTGAAATTTCCAGCAATGCTCTGTATATAACATGTCTGCATATTCATTCCCACTAATCTCAAAATATCTTGGAACCCAGTAACATTGTTGAACGGTCCAGCAATGCTTTGTTTACAAATACATCTGCACACTCATTCCCACTAATCTCAAAATTTCCTGGAACCCAACAGCATTGTTAAACTACAACATTTATTCCCACTAATTTCAAAATGTCCTGGAATCCAGTAACATTGTTGAACCGTCCAGAGATGTTTTGTATAAACACATCTACACATTCACTCCCAATAACTTCAAAATGTCTTGGAACGCAGTAACCAAAAATTTAAAAAAATATTGAACCCTCCAGCCGTGATTTATTTCTGAAACAACCCCAAAACAACTTTGACTGGAACTGGTTGGAAATCATTGCTTTCAAACTGCCTAACCGTTTAAATATACATATTTTTATCTTTGTAGTCAAGTCTCACATTTTCTAAGACACATTATTTTAAAGTTTCTAATCTCTGACTGAAACACCATTGGGTACATTTCCATCATCGACCTTGATAATGAATGGTGAGGCTTATTATAAAGTACTGTTAAATGAATAACATGTTTTTATAAATAATTATAAAATGTTTTTGAGAAATAATTATCCCAATTTTGTGAGAAATTATTTACAATTTACTCACTGATATACAAGTACCACCCCAATACTCAATTGCGTATTATAATACTGAGTTTAAAAAGCTTGAAAAAGGATTGGAAGTACTTTTGCGTTAATTGTTTTTTTTCAAATAATGAAATATTTCCATAGTTGAACGCAGCTTAGAAATTAATATTTGGCATCTTAGAGATTTTTAGATTTTCTTATAGGAGTTTATCAAATTTTATTTTGCATTATGTGAAAGTTTATAAATAAATTTAAATATATGTGTAGCAATCATTCTATGATTGTATTCCTATATTTTTAAACATTTATTTCAGAAAATAATTGGAGGGATGCTAGATTAGATCATGCTGGATGGAGGAAACAGAATTAATAAAATTAGACCAACAGACAAAAAAAGTTTAAAATTTACAAAATTATGAAAATCTTCGACTGTACAAAAACAAACAGATTTTAGCGTATCAATTATTTTATTATTTTAAGTATTAAATTAGTATATTTTTAGAAAATATTAACAAGATGAATTTATACAAATCTCAAACAATCATTTCTAATTCCCTTGCATACTCTATTGCAATTTCAGCTAATTCAATTGATGGCAAGGCTTCGTCATTTTTCTTTTCTTCAACTCCAAACACATAGTAGTTGTCTCTGCCCAGTACCCAATTTTTCTGCAACAATAAAAAAGAAGATACATGATGAAAAAGTAATACAAAGACACCTTAGGTTCATAACATATTACTTGGAAAAATAAAACTGTAAAAACCCTTAATTTGTCAAAAATCAGTTTTTTGGAGTCCTCTTAATCTATGTTATCAGCCACAGCTGCTCCTAATACTTTCCGTACTACTACTCCATACTTACAAAGATTACTGCAATATTTTGGGATGTAACCTGAGCAATCAAATATAGAGATACTCCTGATTCTTTGATGTTACTACAATTTATTTTTTACTTCAAGTTTGAACGAATACAATTTGAATCCCAGTGGCATAACTACATTGATTGGTGCCCCCCCCCAAAACAAAGTCTCAACTACTTGACTCTAGATGATCCCTCTCCACCTGTAAGCAATCCCAACCCATGGTCCTATAATTATGTAATTATATGGTCCTGATAGTAATTAGACATTATTTTTACTCTAAATTGAAATGAAAGTAAATTAATTTAAGTATAGAACATTCTTTATAAACTATCTGTAGGTAGCATTGTAATTAAATACGCCAATCACACTCAAAAGAAAATGCAAGCTTTAAGTTTAAACTAATTTATCATCTATAGAAGGGAAAGAAAGACTGCAACTTTAAACAGCAACGATTATTACTTACAAATATTGTAAGTTGTTATAATTACAATTATTTAAAACCTCTTGTTTACTTTATGTGAAAATACTTGTCGGCTAACGTGTTAAGGTCGATAGCACGAGCCCATTCACATTCAATGCTCAAAACTGTCAGAGAACTCATACTGGGGTTGGACATTAAAATCCTCGGAAGGGAAGATTTAACTGCTAGTAAGTAAACTGATTGCATAACCATAATGATTACGGTTTCAGACTTATGATCAGTGGTTATATTATTTATGGAACAGTTTTATTAAGATATCTAAATGGAATATTGCTCATTGTAAAATTTTTTTTAAGATAATGTTTTTACTACATTTTATTTTTTAAATTTCTTTATATATTTTGTATGTGCCCAGGTCGCTGCACCCCTTGTCCTGCCGCCTTCCTCGCAGTGCGGGGGATGCTATTAATGCCATTGTTGAATGCCTAGTGTCAATTAGAAAATCTCACATACAAATATTTATTTCAGCAACTGCTTTAATTTATTTTTAATTTGATTTTCATCGGTTCCTTAAACTCTCTTCATGAAGTTTATTCATAAAACGGATTTTAGTTTTAGATGGAAATATTTGAAAAGCTGGCAACCTGTACATGGAAATTATCCATGGAAATCATATCTCCTGTAGATTTTAGTGCATGTACATCAATATCTTCTTCTAATGACCACACAGAACCCAAGGATGAAGTGGGTTGCAAAGCAGTCATGTTCTGTACTGAGAAGAAAGTTGGCAACAGCCTTCTTCCTGGGTTCGTTTGTTGGTGGCCACACTTCCCATTATATTACTTCATTGTTCTATTTTGTACTGTTCTCTTGATCAATTTGATGGTCCTGGGTATTAATTTAGGTTACAGTATTGTTTCGATCTTGGCTAGCCGATCCGTATTTTCATTTTTTGCTATGGTCACACATAACTGATTCCAAAAGTTATTAATTATTTCTTAAGATATTTAGTTCTTTATATGATTTCATTGCTTCTCTAATCACTTGTATAATTATTTGCATCTATGGCATGAATTTGGCTGAACAGTAGTTGTTTTAAGGCCAAATCAACTGCCTGAACCTCCCTATCGAAGTTTGTTTTGTTCTTGCCTACAGACATGTAATGTGAAAATAGGTCTGAATACACCCCTGTGCCAGTTCCGCCACTCAAGTCTTTTAGTGAATACCACCTCATATAGGAATCAACGGAAATGAAGTAGCCAACCAACTCCCTAAATATGACTACTCCTCTACTCCAAACGGTAACTCCAACATATTTACTTAAAGAGTCATTTAGTGTTACAATGAAGAGTAGGTCACAGTATATACAAAAGACAAAATATGGGGAAAGATATCGACACTTGTAAAATTAATAGGAACAAACAGGGAAGAGAATCAGTAGCACACTTCAGAATAAACACTGGACATGACTACTTGACAACTCATCTCTATAATATCAACATTTTGCTCTCAGCTGACTGCACATTGTTTTCAACAACCCAACAATTATGAACAAAGACTATTATTATTATTTTCAGTATAGAAAAGTAGATTCAAAAACATGTCCTCTAAAAATTTGGAGTCAATTGTATTGGGATCCGAGAAAGTTGTAGATCAAAAAGTTAACCAAAAGAAAAACATTTCTCACTTTGTCAACCTCAGAAGAACATCATTTAAACTTCTCATATGTAATCCTTAGAACACATATTTTTGGAAATGGGGAGGTGGTATGTCTTTCAAATTTTTATTTAAACATTCCATGGGATTGTGTTAGGTCTTGCCATAAGGGCTGTGTAATAAAAGTTATACTTTTAATATACAAAAAATAATAATAATATAGTTAAGTACCTTAGAGGTTGTCCTTAGTCCGTATTATAGTTATGGCTACAGCGCTGTTTCGCCGAACACTGTCGGCTTCGTCAGGCCCGCACTAGCACATAAACACGTAACACAACACAACACTAACACATATAAAATCAGAGTATGACTCGTCGTACATAAATAATAAAATTGTTTGTGGCCACATTATAAGGTCTTACTTGTTCAGCTGCAGGTATGGTATTGGATCTATACAGCAGTTATCAGTATGATACTGATAATTAAGTTTAGTTGAAATGAAATGTAGACATGTTTGCTATGTTTATTTAATTTTAATTTTTGTTATTATATCATATATAGGGTTGGAAGAAGAGTTCAGTTTGTCATTTAACATGTTGTCTGGGTTGTTCTTATATTCTGTATATATTTGGAATTCTTCTAATATATCCATTGTTGTGCCTTTATTGGTTTCGTGTAATATTCCTGTGACAAGATATATATATAGGACAAACAGGGTGCTCGTTCAAGACTAGATTCAAGGAACATTTACCTAGCCATAAAAAAACAACAACAGACAGACAAAAATCAAATTATGCTGAACACCTAATTAATGAGGACCACACTTACACGGACATAAACACAAATTTGCAAATATTACACGAAACCAATAAAGGCACAACAATGGATATATTAGAAGAATTCCAAATATATACAGAATATAAGAACAACCCAGACAACATGTTAAATGACAAACTGAACTCTTCTTCCAACCCTATATATGATATAATAACAAAAATTAAAATTAAATAAACATAGCAAACATGTCTACATTTCATTTCAACTAAACTTAATTATCAGTATCATACTGATAACTGCTGTATAGATCCAGTACCATACCTGCAGCTGAACAAGTAAGACCTTATAATGTGGCCACAAACAATTTTATTATTTATGTACAACGAGTCATACTCTGATTTTATATGTGTTAGTGTTGTGTTGTGTTGTGTTACGTGTTTATGTGTTAGTGCGGCCCTGACGAAGCCGACAGTGTTCGGCGAAACAGCGCTGTAGCCATAACTATAATACGGACTGAGGACAACCTCTAAGGTAATTAACTATATTATATATTAAACAGTCCAAGGCAACACATTATACTTTATAAAAAAAAAATAATAATAATAATAGTATAATTTAGAAGAGGTAGAAACAAAATGCTACCATATTACATTACCACGTTTCAAAGTTTGTATCCGACTGAATCAATCTGATTGGTGTTTTCACTATTTACTTTTTTCTATGGTTTAGTATACAGCTTGATTTTTTGAATGTTTGTTTTTAAACTGTTAAAAAGTAAAGAAAAACTATACAAAATTGGTAAGGAGAGACGCTTTTCTACACCATCATTCCTCTCATGGAAAAACAGGACGAAAAACTCAAAAAGAGTTGTTTTCAAACAGGTTCGTCTGGAGACATTTGGTAATGTGCTTCATAATATAGACCATGATATATCTTCTTACTCTGTAATTCTTTGTTGAGCATCTTGCATATTAATAAATATGTGTTGTCCATTCATGACTTTGGTTCTCTGCATTCGTTTATAGGTGCAAGTTGTATATTGTATAGGTGAGCTGCAAAGCAGTCATGTTCAGTCTATAATCTGAAGTTAGCAACTGCATATCTGCCTGTTTTTTTAGGTTTTAAGATTTCCTTTCCACAGCTGACCAAACACAGCTCTACCTATTCCATTCAGATGGTTTACCATTACCGGTACTTCAAAGTTCAATTTTATTTTTTTAGGAAATGACCCTCTTTAGTGTGGTAAAATTGTGGGTGTCATTACGATGGTAAATTGTTGTCCCTCTCTTTGTCAACATGTACGCCAAATCATTTCCCACAATGCCTACATGAGATGAAACCCAGCGGATACATATCCTACTAACAACAGGTGCCTTAATTATTAGTTACCTTACTTATTTCTCATGAATATTTTCTAACATTCGATGAAACTACTACAATAGCAGCCTTCTAATCCACAAGGGGAACAGTAATCGAAAAGGATTGAGGGATCCAGATGAGTTGTTGAAAATGTCACTCTAATGACTTCCACATTCACACCAAATTTTAAAAAAATAACTCAAAAAGAATGAAATGACATGTTTGTTAAACTCAGTACTCAACCATCCATGACATTCAAACTAACACCAGGTACTAATTCTATCAATTTTTCTTGGACTTATTTTCAGTAAGCCTTGAATTACACTCCTATCTTCGTGTTTTTTAATCAGTCAGAAGATATCTAAAAGAAGAATTATTAACAATTAAGATTACCTTAGCTCCATATTCCTTAATGGCAGCTTGGTTGGGCAGGTTAAGCATACGAGCTGCTTCATGGAGGGAAATCTTTCTGTAAGCTCTTTCTAAACAACCGGCTATTTCGCTTCGAATAGTTTCAAGAAGAATATCAATGAAAAAGTTATAACTTTCAGCTGGAACATTGCCTTTAGCCAGGAATATCTGAAATTAGAAAAAAAAATTATTATTTATATCAAACCTAATATTTATTTAAAAATTGTCGATTTTACGCCTTAGCACATATAACGTTTTTCATGAACAACACATATTAGACCAAGTAAAAAAAAGCAAGGTGAGATTAACTTAACTATTAGTCATTTTGTCTATGTATTTGTATACAGTCATGGCTAAACATGTATACTAATTGTTAGAATAAGGTCTTTGCAACTTACATCAAACAATGTATATACAAGGTTTTTTTTTTTAATTTCTTCTTCCATTTAAAAATGGAACCATTAAAAACTGTAATGTATAGTTCCAAGGCATGAAAGTGGTTGCTTCGACTAGAAACAGCACATGTTCCAAAGTATTAAATAAAATGGTGGGAACATGGCATAACAAAGATTGTATAAAATGAAAAAAATAATTCAATTGAAATTTAAATTGTATTCTAAAACTTTAACATTGGAAATTTTACTTCATCAAAAATTAAAGCTTTCTAATTACCAAAAAGATTGAAACCTTTTTGAGATATCAAATAAATTATTATTTTAACAACAGTTTTACGATTTTGTTCATTTATGCTTTTAAGAGGAGCGAACACAGAACCACAGTAAGTACTCTATAATTGATCACATTGTGGTGTCTAAAATGTTAAATATAAAGGCTCAAATACTAAAGAATAATCATATGCTTACATCATAAAACAAATGCTCTACACACAACTTGTTATGAACATAAACATAGTATAATTATACTAATATAATTATAGTGTAAATAATTGATAGACATCTTGTTAAATCTTTTTTATTTTATAAGTCGTCAAATCATCACACTTAATTACTCTGGCCTTACTGAACAACCTTATTAAACAGCAAATACTAATATTTTCTGTAATTAATCAAATTACCTTGTTTATTTTCAAAGGATGAGAATATCCAATCAATTTTTATACAAGAAAAAGAAAATTGATACTTTAGTTGCCGCATTTTTTTTTTGCACTGCCAATATTCTACAATACACTAAATTTTTTAAACTTCAACAATTTGTTACTTAACACACACTAAAGATACAACTGTGCTTTTAAAAAATATAAAAGACAACATACTTGACACTTTAGACGTTAGGTCTAGAAACGACTTATCAAATCTTAATTGTATGTAGATATATAATAAATACCTTTAATTGAAGTTTTCCGCCTTCTTAACTGTTAGGTATTTATGATCTCATTAAATATAGGCAATGCATGTGCGTTGATTGCACAGGATGTAATTTACCCTCAAAACTAGCTTTTGTGTTATTCGATCCAGCCAACTGCCACATTTAGGCCAAATAGTCGTAAGCCTCTTATATTGTGCTTTGATAATACTGCATAGTGAAACATACAGGTGCAAACCTATTTCCCCCCTTTTAAATACATTAAAAATTTGCTTAAATATCAAGATTTTAGGTTCTAAATAGTTTTAACAAAAATTTATTTTTATTTGTTTATTATTATGTGTTTTTAAACTTAAAAAGATTAAAAAGTGTGGGGTAACTGTTTTTTCCAGGGCTTAGCCCAACATATTTGTTTTTGTGTAAACTGCAAATTTTACCCTGATATATGGATAATTTTTATTTATCATATAACATCAAGAAATTGTTAACATGAAATCCATCACAACAATATAACAATAAAATTATTAAAAATAATTACACTTTCAAAATAATTCAAAAATATTGTTATAGAAACAGTATTACAAATAATATTGTTCAAATTGTACTGTTGACACACAAAGTATTAACACAAGGCATGAAAATATCCAATTGAAAATAATATGATATACAGTACTACCTCGTTTATCCGGACCTCATTCAACCGGATGTCCGGATTATCCGGAACAAAAAATAAAAAATTTAATCAAGGATAAAATAAAGCTTAGTTTCAAAATATTTTAATAATTACTGTATTTTGAATAATATTTTAAATAATATTTATAATATTTTGAAACTTTAAGCTTTTGCTTTATTTTATCCTTGAATATGGAGTTTCAACAAGAAATATCTGCTATTACATTAATGTTGATAAAAACGTGATTTTCTCAACACTACAGTGTCGCCTCGAGGTATTAGGGCGGGTTGTTGATGCACTGGGAAGAGAAAGTGGAGGAGCAATGACCTCTGCGTCACCATCCCCCTACCCCGATGTGGCATGACAGTGACCACATCTATTGTCTATGCCGGCGGGTAGTCTACCACGTGCTAGCGACCGGAATACATCATTACCATATCGTGCTGTGCCGTGATTAGTTTCTTTACATTTTTGATCGGATACGGTTAATAGTATTATCAGGGTGTCTAGCGACCAGGAAAAGTCAGGGAATTTGAATTTTCTGGAAAAGTCAGGGAAATGTCAGGGATTTTTTAAAAAAACCGGGAAAAAAATAAAGAATGCCTGATATTTTAGAAAGTGTAATACAATGACAATGCCTGTAACGGTCCTTAAAGAAAATGTACAACTGTGAAATAAATACAAACCATGTGCATGTTTACAACGCATCATAAACCATCATGTCATTTTTACAACTTTATTGTTGTCGAGTTGCTAAGACTCAAGGGTGTAAATCAGTAAATGTGAACATTTTGTCACATCTTAAAGCGGTGCCGCCAGCTTTGGGAACCCCCGTTATTTTTTTGTGGCAGTTGGCACATCAAATCCCCAGTCAGGAGTATCGAGGACGTGAATGAGAATCGGCATAGTATTTAGAGGGGGGGCGTTGTTACTGCTATTTATTTATATTCGTGTGTTAGCGTTTGTGCATGGAAATGGCGACGAAACGAAAACGTAATGTGCTTACAATGGCCCAAAAGTTAGACGCATTGAATCGTATAGACAGGGCCGCATTGAAACGTCACACCAAATTAAAACAGAGGAAGATAAATGACTTTTTTGTAAATAACAACTAAACCCTGTGTAAATTAAAAGCATGTGTAAATATTTCAGGTGTGTAAATAAAATGTTTTTCGTCATTTACAGTACATTGTGTAATTTCGTGTATTGTGTAAATTGAATGACTGTAAATATTGTTTTTTCATGACTTATAAATGGTAAGTTATCATTTTATATTTTGTTTTATTTATCTTTCTATAATTTTAGATTATCCGGATTTTTGATTAACCGGATCACTTCCGGTCCCAATTAGTCCGGATAAACGAGGTTGTACTGTAGCACATTTTGGTTAGCTGTATAACTTATTCCTTCACAGATATATCGAAATTATTTTTAATTTAAACACATATTTTAATAAGATACACAAATTTTTTACATGATATTTTCACATATTTATTCTTAAATTTATGTAATATCCTCAATTCTCCCCTACTCCCCAATTTTATTTTCATCAAACCAATATATTATACCATATCATACATTAAAGCAAACAACGATTGGAAAAAGATTTCAATATTCTAGTTACAACATAGTTTCACAAGAAATTTAAATTTAGAATTAGTATATCTTTGTTTATTCCTCTGTAGGAATATTTATACTAAAACTTAGGGGTGGGAATACACCATTATATTCCCTATATTTAACCTATGAAAATATTTATGTTAGTGAATTATTAAGAATAAGATAGGTTAGAGTTTAATAGCCTATTAGTTTAGATTTTGTATGGATAGGAGACTCAGCTTACCTTGGAAAGAAGTCTTTGGTATTACATAGCAAATAGGAAAACACAAAAAAAAATACTAAAGTTGTGAAATATTTTGTAATCACTTCATTTTCTCAATCAGTAGAGAAGAGGAATAAAAAAATCAATCAATCAATTATAAAAAGAAGACTAAATTGTTGTTACGTAGGATAGATATGTATTGAGTGTCGAACCACAGACGAATATATATATATATATATATATATATATATATATATATATATTTAGCCTGTTGGGAGGAAAAAAGGATAAAGGATGATTTATCAAAGATTAAGGTTAGAGGGTTCTCTAAATTTTGTGACCCATTGATAAGACTTAACCTCATCATAAGTAAGATGATGGGAACTAACTCATCACAATAATTTAATCAATAAATAATGATATATAAGAAAATAAAAATGAGTTTATGGTTATTCAGATTATTAAGCATGTTAAAATTGCTTGTAAAAACAGTAAGAATCCTATGGAAAACGGAACTTTCTACGATCTAAAAAATGTTTTGTTGTCCGCAGGGAGTGCTTATGTACACTCTGTATTTCGTACCCTTTCTTTTATTTACTTCATTTATTTGTCACTGAACTATTGTTTTGTCATTGAGGTTATATTTTGTTTATTGTGTAATTCTTTTGTGTACTGTATTCGGTGAAGGTTTTATGAGTGAGAAAAGGAAAACCGTCATAGTAACTATGGAAGAAAAGCCTAATATTATTAGGAGACTTGAAGTTGTGGACAGCAAAAAAAAAAAAAAAACTACTATAGCATTGGGAGTTGGAAAAACTACTGTTGGTGACTGGAAGAAAAATCGAACGGAAATAGAGAAATGGTGTACAAGCCAATTCTCGAGAACGGGTGGGTATTGAAGTGTGCAAAACAATGAAGAAAGACTCTCACTGTAAAGTGAGGGCCTGTTTTTGTGCCATGAGACAATGAAGGGAAAAGGTGTGCCCATATCAAGACCCTTACTTCAAGAAGAGGCACTGCAATTTAAAAAGTTATTAGAAAGTGAGAACAGTGAATTCACAGCCTGGAGCAGTTGGTTGAATCGCAATAAACTTAGCTCAGTGCCAGCAAGCCTGGCACACAAAATGGCTATCTAGGGCAATTACAAATCAAACAAGGTTCTGTCTGGGACGCCCAACTTTGAAGGTACAGTTTACAAAATATTTACAATACACAGATGTCCAATATACCAAACAACCGCTCTAAACTTTATCTTTCCAATGAATCAGGAAATTCGAAATATTAATAATCAATATTTGACAGAAAATGCAATTGACGAAAATGGCACTGGCTTGGTTAATTTTGAGATGAAATTTTAAAATGACTGTATTTCAGTAACTATGAGAGTGACAATAATTTGGAAGACACCATTTGAAAAAGAAAGAAAAATAGTGTAGATTTGGAGTAGTTTGACAGAAATATCAATTGTGACAAACATGCTGTAATTTTTCCCTTCTGCTGCAACAACTGTTGTCATGTTTATTGGTAATGATGAAATACAGTAACAAGTGGTTAATTAAATTATTTTTATTATGATTTAGGAACTTTTGGTTATAAGAATATGTTAACCATTGATCATTAGCAATGGTACAATTAGGTTAACTACAATGACACTTAAATTATTGCAATAGGATGATTTTTAGTGGGTGAAATGTTGAATTGTAAAAAGTGATCTTACATTGTCGATAGCCACTACAGAAATGCAAGTACGGGATAATGCATTGTCGATAGCCACTTCCAGGGTTAACTCTAGAACTGGCAATGATCAAAAATTATCAATTCTAACTTTTCTAACTAGAATTGATTTTTTAAGTTGAAAATTTCTTTAATTAAAATAAAATGGGCCCATTAGATATCTATACTTTTGTTTTTCATAGAAACCAAGATTTTCGAATACTGTTGGCTTTCTAATGAACTGACGAAATGATATCTTCAGACCATTAGGCATAAAAGATCTCTTTCTTGGAACCTGTTACTGTCTCGTGTTATACAACAAATTTTATTGAAAGTAAATAATTACTAACCTTATTATAACTTCCTTCCATTAGATATTGTTCCAATGACAGTGGATGCCGTACATAGACATTGCTTTGTATTTGATCTGAGGGAAGAAGTTCTAGCTCTGTATGAAATTCTGCTACTCTATTCTGTGATAGTAACAATAAAAGGTTTAATCCCAGAAGCTGATACTTAAAAGATGATTCAGGAATTTGATCTCTATAGTCCAAATAATAACACTTTAACTGTGCCATGTATCGTTCAAAAGAAGGAATGTCTTTCACAGCAATACTCCATTGCGCTCCAATTTCCAAAATATCCCCTAAACAAAATAAAACAATTTTGGAATATAAAATCAAAAACTCTAAAATTTAATCTGATTTTAGACACTTAGATAAACAAAAAATTATACAAGTGAAAAGATTCTAATGCAAATCTGATAGAAGTAATAAATTAAAATAAAAGTACAAAGGCAACAAATTATTATACTTTGTACAAATACTGTAACTTACTTGCTAATATAAGTTCTTGTTGAGAAGCCGATGAATTAGAAGTCGGTAAAAACATTAGGTTTGTTAAACCAACCTGAAACATAAAACCATTGTTAAAGAAATTATTCTAAAAGTAATTGATACAAAATGCGGGCTAATATTTGTATATAGGAGCACTAACTAATCATTTATAGTTCCTAAAGTTATCAAATAATTACTGTTCCTAATGCATAGGCTACACTTTGCAAAGTCATAATAAAAAGCAAACTTTTATAAATATAACCTAAAATTGTAAATGGTAAATAATCACTGGTACCTAACCATTTTTTGAAGAAAATAAAAAGATAGTAAATGCTATGCAGGTTTGTTCTAGGGATTATCAAATTGTCCATAGTTACAATTAAAGTATAAATATAGATAATTAAAATACATTATGTTTATATTGGTAGCAAATTTTATTATTTTGCAAAATTACTATTACATACAGAGTTTTGTTTATATGTGTATGTGTGTGTGTCAATATACATATATAGGGATTTAGTGTATAGATGGTAAATGTCATGACAATCTATACATTTGACAATATTATTGAGCCAATTCCACTCTAATAATTTATCTACTGTAGAGATGTCTACATCTCCCTATTTTTCTTCAAGAATAACTACTGTCTCGATCCTACATTCATCAGTTATAGAATGTAGCATTATCCCCCCCCCACCTGCATGAAATTTTGACAATACAGTTCAGACCGTTTCATATTACTTGAATTTCACGCTCTATAACTCAACTACTATAGAAATGTTGGGATGATACTTCAATATCTTGACAAAGGTGTATTTTATTCCCTATAATGATTAAAAAAACAAATTGAAGTCAAAGAAGTATTAACTTCGGAAGGGCACTTCCAGGTAGATATTTTACAAATAAATACGCTTTGAGTCCTGCATTGTCGGCAGTGTACTTCACGAAATTCATTCTTAGAAATGTCCCCAACTGCAATTCATTTTAGGGTATATTGTGGTTTTACATTGAGCTTTGAATTTGTAGCGGACTGGAGATAGCTTCCATCAACATCTTTTCACATACTATGCAACTGGTTAACTTCTGTATGTGCCTCTTTAAATTTTGTTATTCATCAGTGAACATGTTTAGTCTTTTTATTTTGTAAATAGTGTATTTTAGTGCTTTAAAAATTTTCTGCGGTTGCCTATATATATATATATATATATATATTATTTGCAATATTAATCCTGCTGCAAAAGAGAGACTTTCTAGGTTGTTTTATAATTTGGAAGAGGAGGAACGAGAGACTTTACATCAAAGACCAATTGGTGGTTTTGTATGACAACTTTTTGAAAATATTTAGGCTATGACAACATGAGAAATTTTAGTATCATGCCTGCTGCGGTACTTTTAGGGGTACCGTAGTTTTAGTATTCACTTACAACTGTTCATTCAGGTATTTATATTTTATTTAAATCATGAACCATTATAAGGCACCACGACTAAAAACACATTGATTTTACTCAAAAATTTATTTAAAAAATAGTTATAAATAAAAGTAATCAGAGAACTAACCGATAAAAAAATTACCCATAAAGACACATGCACTTATCTTTTAAAAACTATAACATACTTACAAAATGTCAAAACAACACATAATTTACAAACAATGATTCACTTTTATCTTTCCAAAACACTAAAATAATATAAAATAATGACAAAAATACTATAAAAACACTGTAGCCTATAAAAGATTGAAACTTCTTTGTGTTTAGCAAAATAGCACCTTACAACCTCGGCTGAGACAGCTGATAAGCAGAGAAACACTTGATTTCAGAATTTATTTCAACCAATAAAATGCACTGGGTTAAGGGAGACCATTAGTAATGATAAAAATAGCTTTTATACATGTTCTGCATATTTTAGTTTCTTGAAATAGTCACAAATATAGCCAGTGGCTAAAATAGTGTGAGCACTGCTCGGGAAACCTCATTGGGGCGGGGGGGGGGGTGAGGATTAATAAAATCAACATTTCCACAATATTAGATTGGTATTTATACAATCAACTTTCCCCTGAAATTTAACTAATAAAATTATTGAAATCGTTTACTACCTCTTATTTTGAAAAAAAAAAAAAGAAATATTAAGTGTCGCAAGTCACTTTTAAAATACCTACCATATGATCTAATTGTTTCAAAATAAGGTAGGTAGTAAACGATTTTGATGATTTTCTTAGCTAAATTTCAGGGCAGGGTAGATTGCATAATTACCTAGCATATTTGTTGACAATTTATACAAATTTCCTAAATTTATATATTAAAGTTTCAGGGGAAATATTCATTTTATATTATTATCGGATGGTAAATGTTCAGTTGATACCTCATTGCGATTTAATATAGAAATTTTATGAAATCGTGTTTTACATACCTCATTATGAAGCAATGGGATCATCCTTAAGCTGGGAATACCATTTCAAGCATGAAAATTCATTATTTTAGTCTAAAATAAGCAATTTAAAAGTTCACATTCAATGATCAGAATACTCGATGAGCCTATGCATCTAGGTTTCATAAGTCAAAAATAGCTAATAGTAAAAAATAATAATAGCACGTCGTTAAAAGTGTCTTATAATAGATATTATAATCTTTTTCTTATATTCAATTTAGCCAGCACGCTGAGGTGCCAAATTTATAATAAAATTGTTAATACCATAAATGACTAACTGCCTTTTGTTTTATAAAATCAATGTTTAATAACTCAATTGATGTACAAAATTTCTCTTTTGAGAATTAGCTTTAAACGAAATTACTATTAGTTTTTTACAATTTATACATCTGGATATATTTAATACACAATTAATACTAATATCTAAAAAAATTTAACAAATCTCTTTCTCTCGGGTTAAAGAATCCCTGGCTGTTAAATAGGCAAACACTTAAATCTATGCTTAAAACTATATTACAAATTGGATTATTAAAATTAATTTCTATTAGGTTTCAAAGTTCAAATGTTCAAAACAATTTATGTTTAATTAGTTTAATATAAGATTTTATACATACATCTTCACTTTTTGGATACAAAATGAACAGTCTACAAAGTTCAAAATTCCAAAGGATATATCGCTCTACAATTAACTCACGGCACGGCCATTACTATCATCGTGTTGAATATCCTATTCCCAACAGGCACATTTTTTTTTCTTTCTTTTTTTCACATACACATTATTTTCAAAAATGTGTTTCACTGTTCTTAACTATATATTTTACGTAGTTTAAACTGTTTATTAACATATATAACTTGGAATTACTTATTATTATTTATTTTTTTTAAACTCGGGGATGTCCATTTTAATATCTCATATTATAGAATGTACTTTAGTCGACGTTATTTCAACTCGATCACTCAGGCGCTTATTCCTCGTATTCCATTTAGCCTTCCGTGTTCCGTAGTCAGTAGTCACAGTTTATTTAATCATTTCAATCACGCTTGTTATTGGTTATGTTACAAGTTACAAGTTTATTTTAATATTCTAACACTAATTACTTATTTAAATTATACACAGTGCTTTTAAAACAATTCTTAATATTATTTACACTAAACATGATTGACTTTACATCGTAAGAACAATGAAAACGTTCTTACCGCTAACTTTAGGCTTGTGAATAAAATTTGGTTGTATTATTTATTTATTTTGAAAATGGGTTTAGTTTAATTTAGCTTTAACTGGTTATAATATGTGAAATTAATGTTATTTTATTTTTATTTTTAAAATACCGAAATACTTAAATTTTCATTTATATGAATTCTTATCCAAATACGAATTTTGAGGTTATATTTACATTCTAGGCTTTATCTTTGAATCTCATATTTCATTGTTCTTTTAAATCTCAGCCAGGACTCTTTACCTTTGAATTATTATTTATTTACCCTTCAATTGTATTAAAATGTTACAATATGTATTACTACGCTAGCAAGCCTATATAATTTCAGAATTATGCGAACTAGATCTCGGTAAGTAACTATATATACAGGCGAAACTCGTTAATCCGAATATTTGTTTGCTCAAGGCGTTCGGACTATCAAAAAGTTCGGATTACTGAGGAAATGCAAAAAAAACGCCAGAAATAATTTAAAACAAATTTTATTACTGTACAATAAATTTAAAAACTACAGTACAGTACACAATAAAGTTGTACAATACAATAAATAACTTTGTAATACAATAAATAACTTTACAATAAAAAGTCTTTAATCGTTTTTTGACCTGCTTTTTTGATCAACTTATTATTGTAAGATATTTGTAATTAACAAAGACAGGGATAGTGATAGTTCAGATAAAGAATTTTGTGACTTGACAGAAACTATAAACAAAGTAGATTCAGCTTGTAAAATCCTAGGTGTATCGCCTGCTAGTAAAATTAGAAAACTAAGCGAAGAAAAAAGACCTTTTGCCTTGAAAAAAAAAAATTGAGAAAGTGGCAACTGTGGTCAAAAAGAATTTGGAAGTTTCATTTCAAAAACAAATTTGTTCTAAACCAGATGAAAGTTCTCAAAATTCACCAACTGAATATGATGATTTGATAGAAAAGCTAAAAACTAAATGCTGTATATCAAACAAAGAGGATAAAATTAATATCATCAGTTTATTGCCAAATTCTTGGAGTCGAGCAAAAGTTAGTGATGAATTTAATGTGTCAGAACGTTTGGTTAAATTAACAAGGCATTTAGTGAAAGATCAGGGAATTTTACCTACACTACAAAAGAAAAATGCAACTAATTTGATAGATGAAAACAATAGAAAAGGTTATTAGATTTTATGAAGATGACAATAATAGCCGTTTGATGCCTGGCAAAAAAGATTGTGTTTCAGTGAGAGAAAATGGTACTAAGGTTCAAAGACAAAAAAGGTTAATATTGTGTAATTTAAATGAACTATTCAGTGAATTAAAAAAAGAAAATCCTGACATTAAAATTGGAAGGTCAAAATTTTGCGAGTTGAGACCGAAATGGTGTATTGTTGCAGGGGCATCTGGCACCCATAACGTTTGTGTTTGTTTGTATCATCAGAATGTGAAGTTGATGATAGAGGGGGCCAATCTTAAAGTTGACTATAAAGACCTTTTGGGAGTTCTGGTATGCAATATTGACAGTTACAATTATGATCATGGGGAAATGTCAAGATTGTCCAGGCCAACAAGCTTTACTTGACTTGTTTGAAGAATCGGAAGAAGACGATTTGATGCCTGACAATGTAGAATACAAACAATGGGTAACACAAGACAGAACGGAAATGGTGACAATCATAAAACCACGAGAAGAGTTTTTTGAAGTGTTGGTAGCTAAACTTGAAAATCTGAAAATGCATCATTTTATTGCCAAAGCTCAAGGTAAATTTATGAAAGACAAAAAGCAAACCTTGGCAGTTGATGAATGCTTAGTTCTTGCAGACTTCTCTGAAAACTATTCCTTTGTTGTTCAAGACGAAGTACAAGGGCACCACTGGGTAAACAAACAAGCCACAGTTCATCCATTTGTGTTCTATTATAAAGATCAAGATAAACTAAAGAGTCACAGTTTTTGTGTCATAAGTGACCATCTTGAACACAACACTACAACAGTGCATGCTTTTCAACTGCAATTAACAAACTACATAAAAGAGCACCACCCTTCCATAAACAAACTTATCTACTTCTCTGATGGTGCTGCAAGCCAATATAAAAACAAAAAAAAATTTATTAACATCTCTTTTCACAAAGAAGATTTTTGGACTTGACATAGAATGGCACTTTTTCGCATCATGCCATGGAAAGAATGCGTGTGATGGCGTTGGGGGTACTACAAAGCGAGCTGTCACCAAAGCTAGTCTGCAGCGAACCTATGAGAATCAAATCTTGACACCTCAAGAAATGTTTAAATTCTGTAAAGAACAGTTAAAAGGAATTACCTATGTTTTTGTAAAATCAGAGGAAATACAAGAACTCTACGCCAATGTCTTGGAGGAAAGATTCAACACTTGTCAGAAGATTAAAGGCACTCAATCTTTTCATTGTTTTATACCCCAGTCAGACAACTTGCTCAAATGTCAGTTTACATCAACATCCCCTGGCAGTGAACTTCATCAAACTGGAAAAATTGTACCACTGACACTTCAAAATAAAGACATAGTGGCTTGTGTTTACGATAAACAGTGGTGGATTGCCGAAGTTGATAATATTGATTGTCCAAACCAAGATGTGCATGTTACATTTTACCACCCACCAGGACCAAGGACCTCGTTTAAAAAAGTTGAGAAGGATCAAGTTTGGATGCCAGTTAAAAATGTACTGAAGAAACTGTCTCCCCTGGAATTTACAACTGTGACTGGGCGAACTTTTAACCTGACGTCCAAGCTGAATAAAGAAATTTCGCAGATTTTCAATAAACAACATAGTAAAAACTAATAACATAAGAACAATACAATGTAATTAGTTGGCTCATTTTCCACTCAAAAATAGCAAATAATCATAGGTATGTTTAAATTATATAATTTATATATATTTATTCCACTAGCCTAGATATTGCAGATGTTAAAAAAGTATTTTTACTCATATATGTAATTTTTTTTTCCATAACTTCCAATTGAATCTCAAAGTTAAAATTTATACTGAAGTTTGATATAATAAAGGTCTATTAAGTGTGCAATTTTCAGATTTTTATCTGGTCCCCTAACAAAGATATTGCAGACCAAAAAAATGAAAAAAATCCAAAAATCGGTTTTTTAAAATATTGTATTTTTTTAAGGGTAAGCTTCTCACCATTGATACTGTATACAAAGTAACTATACTATATAGTGTAATAGCTCAAAAAATATTGAGGCCGAGAAATTACCCCTTCTTTGAAAAACTACTGCTCAAAAATTGAGTTTTTTGAATTTGGGACCAACAACTTTGAGCTATTAAAAATATATTGAAGAATACATTGAGCTAGGCGATAATGGTTTTAATTTGTAGCCCAGAGTTTGCTGAACTAAGTGCTTTTTATTTGAAAGGCTTAGGGCAACCCATTACTGAATAATTAAAAAAATCGCAGATGCTTGCAAATGCGAAAAAACGCTTGCGGCCTGAAACAAAAATGGCCGCGATTTCTGAATGAAAAACTAAAAAATTTTTTTTTTAATATTTATGAGTCCACTATATATTAGGGAATTCAACAAATATCAAATTTTTCTGAGATGGTCAAGCAACTAATTATTTTTTTTCTGGACCACTTGGTCTGGATTGACCCTTGACCTTGTAAGGTAAAAACAATTCGCATACAAATCTATTAAACATGTAATTCACTTAATCGACCTTCACCTAAAAAACTTGAAATTGTTGGTATTTCACATAAACATTTTCGCTCAAAAAAAAAATGTTACTATTCAAAATTGTATGCTCCAAAAATATCAAAATTGGGGTGCTACAGTGAACAATTACCTTAAAACAAGCTAGGATGAAACTAGCCTAGTCTGCAGAGGAGTTTAAACTAATCTTTACATAGCCAAACTCTACTTGGCCAACTTTATTCAACAACTCTCTTGTTCCAATGATCTACCAAATTTCTACCTTTAGTTCAAAGGTTCAGATGCCTGATATAGTTCAAATCCTAACATTACCAAACCAGGTTAGGGCCATCCTTAGATTCTTAATCTCTGAACTGTAAAATCTTATCTTAATACTTACTAATTAAATCTATTAACATTATAGCACTCACTTTTAATTTTGCTAACAACTGACCACATGCTTCTAAATTTTGAGGTTTCTTTGTCCATTCTGCTTTCAACTTTTGATACAATGATACAACATCTTTTACCGCAGCCATTTTGTCGTTTGTTGACTATTATTGACTAGTGAGTAGTGACTACAGAGCTTACTGTAGTGTGTTTCTGTGATGTGATTAAGCTGATTTGGGATTGTCCATAGAGATATGACGTGTAAACTACTCATATGACATTAAAAAGTTAATAAGAACAGGATTGTAATAAAATTCAGAGTTGTGTTTGAGGTTATAGGAGAAATTTCAACTAGAACCAAGATTTATGAAACAGTTGAATAAATTTGAAGTTGGTTAAATGGTAAATGTTTACTTTAAGGTGATGCTTTATTTTCTCGGTTTCTTTCTTTTATCGTCTTCTACAAATCATATCACAACAGGTTTGTCCAGATTGCCTTTCTTATGTTTATTGAAGTTCATAATTTGCTTACTTTACAATATAATTATATATCACGACCGCTTTGGCTAGGTAGCTATATATTTATATAACCACCTGGTCAAACCTTTGGTAAGTTAATTGAAGTAAATGATTTGAAATTAGATTATTAATATGGAGGATCTGTGATCACAGATAATATAGATTGAAATATCTTTAGTAAAATATGAAATATGAGACGTAAATGTGAACATCTGACATATCTAAAGTATATATTATCTGATTTGATAGTTTTTAGATTGTGATTTTTCAGTGAAAAATAGTGATCTGCGCAAGGAAAACATTGTTTATTCTTAAGAAGTAAGGTATGTAGTAAATGATAAAAAATTAAAAAATCCGGAAAATAAGGCGTCACCTTAAAGTAAACAATTACCGTTTAAACTTTAAACGTTCGTTGAAGACAAAGATAAGACCACATTGACTTTAGTGAAATACTGAGCATGTGTCTAAAACAAAGGCAAGGAATAAAGAAGTCCATGTCCCTAAAACATCTGTCAAGATAAATCATTGTTGTAAATAGTTACTCGCCAAACTAAAGTATCATAGTATCCCTTTATTTAGGGATTAATAAATATATATCTCGAATTTAATTATTATTAACTACTACTGCAAAGAACTGTATGTAATTAACAAAATTACGGTTTTAGAATACAATTGTTATTTCATATTAAAAGAAATTGTAGAATTTTAATTTAAAAGGAACTTTGGGTCAGTTTGTCAAACAACAGTTAAAATTGGCCTAATGGTGGGGTTGTAAATAATTAATTTATAGGCTATTCAACTTTTTTCCCAATACAAATTAAACACAATGGTTCCTTAATTACAATCTGCTCATTTTCTAGCTCTGTGATTGGTTTGGTTTAACTGTTGATATTAAATATGAACCATTTTCAATTTAGTAGTTTTACTTGTCAGTTTTTATTGAAAATACACCTAGCTTAAAATGTATAATGCATAATGAAAAGAAATGGATCATTTCATTCTAAACAAGATTAAAAAGAAACAAATTTCAACAAATATTTGGAGAAATTAAAATTATTAGTATGTGAGGGTCAAAGTATTGTTTATTGATAAACTATTAGTATCTATTTCAAAATATAGGAGCAAAAATATTTGAAAAATATTTCTTTGTAGAAAAAACAAAATATATTCAATATGGCATGCTTTCTTGCTACATATTAAACCAAGTCAAATGTATTATATTTTCCTTTTAATATGAAATTATTTGTTTTAATAACAACATTTTGTTCTGTCACAAAACGTAAAATAATGCTCCAACAAGGATTAGGCAATTATTAATAAAGATATCAGCAAATATAAATAAGTGTGGGCATAGAGTAAAAATTTAAAAAATTTCTAATATACCGTATTTAACTTTTTATAACTAAATCAAGAGTGACATAAATAAAACTATTACAAATCGAGTTATTTTAACTACAATAACAATAAATACCAGCATATATAAATAGTACAGTCTAGTATATATTTAAATTGGTTTAAAAAAATTGATTTAGTATATTGCTACTACTAATATTATAACTTCTTGATTTACGTCTGTAATCATAGTCCTAATCATACATTTATAAATATAAGAGTATTACAATAATACCTTAAACAACAGTTTTTAACCTAAATAGGCCTATTACACATTTCTCTGATGTTCAAGGCCATAAATGCAGCATTTTCTTTCTGTGTCAATAGTTTCTTCTATCATACATATCCTACTATACGAAATGTAAACAGTCATTTGCATATTTTTATAACTTATTTTTAATCTTATGGGCAAAGAAGATTTGTGGATTTGATGACCAATTTAATATCATTACCTGTTGAAAGAATTGGGAATACTAATTAGACCAGAAGTAAGTTCTTAGTATTTGCAAACTACTTTCAAGCACTACAACAAGCCACGCTACATAATTCTGATGTTTACTCCTGTGATACTGTACATTATTAAATATTAAATAAATTACATTATAGAGTTATTACAAATATTTCAACATTTATATTATATGGTCATATGATTTCTTTACAGAAGACTAAGAAATAATGGGAACGAGGAAGACTCAATTTATCTTTAAGACTTCAAATTCTGAAGTAAGTCAAATTACATCTTTGATATGAATTTCAATATTTTTATTGTCTATATAAACAATGATTTTATCATGTTAAAATTTTAATGTGATGGTTTTATACTCTAGCGGCGTACAACAAAACGCCCATCATTTGAATGTAAACCAGCTAAATTATCAGACTTAGATAGAATACAATCTCTGGCTACATTATACACAGAAAATCTATTTGGAGAGCGTTCCATTGAAACATTGATGTAAGTTTTTAATTTAATTTCATTGAATTTATTTTCTCAAAGGCTAATAATATTAAAACCTATATTTTTAACAATAAAACAATACATATCCCATACAGACACAGTGAAGGCAGTGCCTACACTCACAGTGTCTATGAACAAAAGTCACTCATTGAATACATGGCACTCAGTAATAAGAATAACACTTCTTTTTGATTTGAAACATTGTAGCCTACATTAATAATATATATTACTTGACAGTATGTTGACTATAGTTTGCGCCACGAATCAAGTTCATTGGGTAATAGACAATAGAAGAGCAAGAGTAGGCCTATCACGGTTTTCAATTCGAACAGCTCCCTGCACAAGGCTAACCAAGAGCGAGGCTACTGACGTCTTGCAATACTAATAAAGTTGTGTAAATAAGTAGTTTTATTATGTATTAGTTAAATGATAGTTTTTTTGTTTTAATAATTTAAACTAACTGTTACTCAACTTTATGTCACCGGTACTGACATGTTTATTATTTAATTTTTGCTTTAACGGTAATAATTATTTCCCCTGTAATAATAGTAATAACTTAGTACAAAAATAAATAGTTTTTAATTGAAGTTTCTTACAATTTAACGGGAAAGATTTTTATTACAATAATTTATTTAGTCAAAAAAAATATTGTTTTCATTGAGAAATTGCTGGTGATTTCTTTACAAAGAAGGAAAACAGCTGTGGATATATTTAAAAAAAAATGTTCATTAAATTATGCTCTTTGCAACTGTGATGTGAAATAAATGCAGTATCTATGATTTTTCTGAGCATCTTAAATTGAATATAAATGCAGTAGAATCGCGATGTCAAGCACTGTTATAGCGAGGAAACGAGTTGGAAAAACCGCACAGTCCCTATTGTTTTCAAGATCAGGCTGTCTACTGGCTCCTCCCTCAATATAATGACTTGTATAATTACTTTTTTCTTCTTATGATTATTTAAATTTCAAACTTATTTACACAGTATCGAGCCTTCGGTTGGTCTAGAATTCTCACTTTCTTGTGTGTAAGAGGTTCCTAGTTCAATCCCCATGTTGGCTTAAAATTTTTTTGTGTTGACTCAGCATTGTGAGAAATCTGAGGAGCTAGGATTAGTAGCGAATTTTGGCCACATAAGCTAGAATTATGGCGACAGGAACTCTGTTTACAGTCTTATCAGGCCTAGGGACAAAACAGACTGTTGCACTAAGATTTTATTTATTTTTACAATCATAAGATCCATAATATAATCATCACATATTTTAAACAATTGTTCGTTACAAATGGAGATCATTTAATAGTTTAAAAATTGACACACATTTTCAAAATATTAAGAAACACATATTATCTTTTAGCTGTCGAACTAAATTATTTATTGATGTTCTATAGCATGCTTAGCAACTGATAGATATATGCTCAACTTGGTTTATTCTGACTACATGCACCAATCTGCTTGTTGTAGCCTTTTATCGTTTGCAGTATTAATTAGTAATTAGTGTGATGAAATCATTTCTTAGTTTCTCAGTTTGAATTAATTTTTCTTTTGACAATATAGATACTACATATGACTTAGTTTTTAAATAACGTATATTCCTGGAAAAACATTAGCTCTTAAAAAAATCTTACAAAATAATTACAAAGTACAGGGCAGCACTTCTATATTTATGAGGGATTTAGAGAATAAACTAATAAATGTAACAACTTTAAAAAAACTTTATTTGTAATTATATCATTTACATGGTATACTGTGTTTAGTCTTTTTAGATACGACCACAACAATATTTTGAACAATCAGTTGCATATTCCCTACCTCTTTGTATTTTTTTAATATAAGGGTGTAAAGTATGTCTTGAATAACGGTCAGCACCATGTTCCGCAATAATCAAACTTTTCACAGCATCCTTCAGGATTGCCCCAAAATGTTCAGTCACCCGGCAATTCATTGTTTCCAATGAAGTGACTGTTGCTTTCTCGTAGCATTGCCTGAGTAACGTTGAATTTGAAACAGGGAGCTTTGTCATGAAGAAGGCACACTTCCTGCAGATCAAGCACATTATCAGGTCTCTTAAAAATGAGTAAACATGAGTTCTCAAAATAGTCTATCTGAAACATCACCCATCCTATAACTCATTCTCATTAGATGTTCTCAATAGACTACCGAAGCAAAGAAAAATCCCTATGTATGTAAGGGGAGTTAAGTTAATTTGTAATTTATCTATTCAATTCTTATTATAAAATATCAATTAATTTATTCAATTTGTGCTTTAAGAGCTTTTAGTTAAAAATCAAGTTACTTTAGTTTGTAAGTCTGCGTTCTTACAAAACTATTATTCAATCTACTATTTTATTTTACCTAAGGTAAGGTCACATTCTGGTCGTACTTAGCAGTTATTTCTATAAATGTGGCAATGGTCTATACAATAAGTTAGCCAGACATTTTGAGAAAAACAAGAAATCTCCCTTTTATTTCAAAGAAAAATAAGAACATTATTAAATACATATTTAAGTAAACATTTAAATCTAAGATCTATCCTGTGATAGAATACATGTGCTAAAAATCTGAATAAAAGTTTTATATGGCTTCTTCACTAAATTTTGTCTCCTAATGATTACTTATTCTTATCTGTCTACTTTACTCACCAAATACCAGTCCATATTATGTTAGCTTCCTTCAAAATCACAATTACTTAAAATCCTCCATCTTTATCGTTGAAACTGAATCTGTCCAGCCGTCTTATAACGTGACTGTTTCACAAGGTGATTCTAACAAGACTACATTACTCTGACTCCTGACAAAGACTGGAAAAGGCACGCTTCGAGAAGACGCTCCTTGCTGAGGCTCATGGGAAATATCTCCAGGGTTTAATTTCCTGCTAGCACGGACTTTTGCAACGTCTGTGTTATTTGAAGGTTACAAGTCTGTGTCACCTCACGCCCACAATTTGAAATTACGCTTTCACTTGTTTAGTTTTAAATTGTTTATTAGTAATCATTAGGTTATTATTATTGTTCATTTGAAGATTGTTTAAATACATTTTATAATTACTTATTATTATAAAATACTTATTATTTCTATCATACTATTATTAGTTCATATTTATTTTTTAATATTAAATAATGTTTTATTAATTACTGGCTGGAGAGTGTCCCATGCTTACATGTATTCAGATTTATTTGACAGTTCCTGGTAGTATTCATCTGTTTTGGTGGTTTAGTCAACAGCCTGTGCAGATAGAAAATCGTTCATCACTTGGTACAAGATTCATGAAGGTATATTTGTTCGAGTATTGCAGGTAGTCACAAAACCAGTGTGTTTATAGGTTTTGGAATCACATGGGAAGGCTTGAAACCAGATTGATGTCAATATTTTCTTATAAATTCAAGAGTCACTTGTTTTCCCCTTTTTTGTTCGATCTCTGTGGCTACAAATGAATTGCTCTACTAAATCTATTTTGTTTATCATTTTATTAAAATATTGCAGACTCCTAGCAAATAAGTAGTTACTACTCTGTACACAACAATAAGTTATTTTAAACTATATAATTTTTAAAAGAAATAAAGTCATTTTTTAAATTTTATATAAAAATTTTGAATGTGTGAAATTGTTTTAAAAATTCCTCTGGATGCATGGTTGAAAGTAACGGGTAAATAAGTATATGCGTGGTTGTTTATATTATAATTGTAAGAAATATCTTCTGTTATTGGTTGCTACCAAATTGGGGCCAGAAAGAAAAAAATATAACTGAATCCAAGTATGACATTAAATTTTTCATTCCTTATAAGATTAACGAGTTGTTAGCCAACAAATTTGTCTTATTTGAGAAATGTAATATGAACGCTAAATTATGTGCAGAGCACATGTCGCAGAGCAAGCCACATGATTAATGGCACCGAGCAGCAAGAACATGGATAAAATTATTTGTAAAATGATATTAACCCTAAAGTGTTATAAAAACAAAAATAAATCTAGTTGCGAGTGTTTACTCCCAACTCGTTTATCTCTTGGAATACATGTTTTATATGTTTACTTTAAATGTATTATTTCGTATTTAGTATATACGTTTGTTATTTTTTAAACAAATCAAAAACCTCTATTTGGAGTAAGCAGTTGTTTTAATATTTAATAGAACTGATAATGGGTGAATGAGCCTGAAATTGCAGTACCAGAAGAAGTAAACTCTGCAAAAACTTTGTTGAAACTTTGTTTCACACACCCATCTACAAAACCAAATGTGGTATTCATATCACCATCTTCACAAAAATGTTTCTGATACAAGAGAAAGAAACTTATAATATATGTAATTTTATTTATTTCTGAGTTTTCCTCATATATTTCTAATGTAGGATCTTTCATACATACATACATATATATATATATATATATATATATATATATATATATATATATGTATATATGTGTGTGTAGATACTAAGCTTGCTATACTTGTGCCATAAACTCTTCTTATAGGTAAATCTTGAAGTTGATTTTTATTGACAGCTGTCGAAGTTCATTTGAATTTATTGCCAATTATTTTTGGATCGTCATTTTTTCACTTGCAATTTTTGTACATTTGGGCTATTAATCTTAACAAAATTAAAAATATTTAACAAAGTTAACAAGTTTTAAATATAAACGGTGAATCTTATTTAAAAATTTATATTTTTTTAAGGCAAAAAACAATCGGTGTCATAATCATCTTCACAAAAAAAGGAGTATTAAATGTTACTCAATATAAAATTTACAAATGGAACTAAAAACTAAAAACAATAACATAAAATTTGAACAACATTAACAACACCAAAAACAGTTAGTTAACAATAATTGTAAACTTTGATAAACAACAACATAATGTGTTCCAACAAGTTACAATGATAAAATACAGTAAACAAAAATTAAAAATATTACACGGTTATAAGAATCCCCTCCAACGATTTAACAAGTATAAAATTTGATTAAGGTAATTTGAAAACTAAATATAATATTGAGAGAAGTTTCTTCAAATAGAGTTGGAGGGACAACACTGACCTTGGGCAGAGGGTAACTCCTGCAAATCACAGGAGTTATTACAGGACATTGTGGTTCTGAGGGGTTATTTGCATAGGATAGGAGTTTGCTACAGGCCATTAATCTATGATTGTGAGGCTCTTGCTAGAAAGAGGTACAGTGTGATTGACTTCCAAATTTCTGGTGAAATCTCATTGGATGAGATAGTGAGTGGAAACTAAAACTCAAGAGGCTACTAATCTGCTAAAGTAGAATTAAGAAGCTTAGTTATAGGCTACAATAGGCCAATGGTCATGATGCTTTGACCAGTTTAACCCTTTAACCTCTCCATTCAATCTAATTTCTAATCTAATTATAATAATATAGAGATGTAAAGTATGTCCTCGCCCAAAGGGATTTATTTTTACTTTATTTACTTTTACTTTATTATTTTTATTATTTGGAAATGACTTGGATTTTGAAGCCAATGATTTTGTTGTTGGCTCCATACAATGTTTGTTGTTGTAAAGGAGTACAAGTCTTAGTCTTGTTTTATGAAAACTTTTGTTTGATTGCCGGTGATGATGGCAAAGTAATTTTCTTTGTCACTGGTGTCACGATTTGAGATTTATTTCTTAATCCTGGGCCAGAAAAGGATGGTCTTACATCTGGAGGAGAAAAGTAGTTACTCATAAAAGAAACTTTTGAACCCATAGCAGTTATTGATAAATGGTGAATAATTTAACCACTTGTTTCATTAGTACTTTAACTGTCTTCATCAGTTCATCACAATTGACGTCATTTTATTTACAGCTACAGTAGCAAAGGCCTTTCCTAGGACTGCGTGTTCTGAAATTTTGTGCAGTTTTTGGGCATTGTTAAAGGATATTTTGTCTTTTGACATAATAGACAAAATAGCCTTTACCTCTTTGTATCTAGAACACTTGAAGGAACAAGCAGGATGATATCCAACACAATTTGGAGATATGACATCATTCTTGAACCCTTCACTGTTGTGCCCATTCAAACCACACTGGTTGAATTGTACAATCAGAATCACATGTCCAAAATCTTGACATTCAAAATAACGTCTTGGATTCAGAACTTATGATCTAACAACTAGCCGTTGGTACCAGTCATGAATATGGTGTGGTACAGTAGGTGTGTCAAAGGTAATTGCCAACAAAGCTGTTGGTATTTTCCCCCATTCTCTGTTCATATTTTCCAAGTAATATAAAATACTGATTGTTCAGATAATTCATCTTTAATCTTCTCCAGGGTAATGTGCAGCAGATGTCAACAAGTTCCTACACCTTTTGAGTATTTCAAAGATTGGTGGGGTTCCACCAATATCACAACATGATTGAAAAGGAACTCATTTTAGAAGTAACCAACTTTGCTTTTTCCACCAAAAGAGTTACATTATGCAGTTTTCCGTTCTGCCTGTAATTGCTTTGTTAATTAAAAATGGCTTAACACAAGAAATTTAGTAGTTGGCAACTCAAGCAGTTGAGAAGCCACCATATTAGTCTCCATCACCTCACAAACTGATGTAGCTGAACAATATTTCTTTGCATAATATTTATTTAAAGATTTGGCTGTAAATTTTGAATTTCCACATGCATGTTTGGTTTGACACTTCATGAATGAAGAATCACACAGTTGATAATTGGGCATGCTCATCATAATCAGTAGCCCAGGCAACTCGAACTAAAGGATATTCACTTTTAAAGGGACCAAAATATATGTTTTCAGCACCCATCTTAAACATAGAATTGACCCGTATGAAGCTCCTCGCTCTTGGGTTATTACTGACTAGGCCTATCTCCCCATTAACTCAATGTTCACTGGTTTGACAACCACAGCTAGGTGGCCAGTTCTTGATCAAACTATTAAGATCCTTGGCAGTGCCAAGCACACGTCAGGATCCGTGTACAAATTCTGCCAAGGGAATGAGAATGTGTACTACCACTCCCAGATATAACAGACACAAGTATAGTATGCTTTCTTTCTCATACCCATAAGTGGTTTTACTATTTGCAAAGAATGGCAAAGTCTTTACTTGTTTGCCAAGAGAGGAAATTTTATCTAAGAAATAGATGTATAGCACAAATAAGAATCCTAAGTTAAGATGAAAGTGTAGATGATTGTTTAATGTAGATGAATTATGTAAATGACTACATAGATGATAGTTTGTGTTTGAGTCTTATGTGTGTATTGAGTCCTGAGAGGCTTATTAAAAAAAATATATGTTTTTTATACACTTCTAAAGATTTTTAGACTCCTTAAAAAAATGAGCTTTTGACGGCGAAGAGAACCCCATTTCTCTTCGCCGTCAAAAGCTCATTTTCAACAACTCTCTTCAGAACTCAACATTCAACAAATCTCTTCAGAAGACTCAATGCATCCATTCTTAGAACTAGATTGTATCACACTAACTGGTTTCTTTTTAAATCGTCAAACAGAGTATCTATTCCCATTCTACTTTGTATCTCCTTGTTTGTTCACTATCTATATCTCTTCTATAGATCCTCAAAGATCATCTGGAAACATTTATTTCCACCAGCTCTAATTTAATTTTCACTTATTCTTTAACACAACAGATTTTTAACACTGATAATAATCTACATTTAATAATAACTTATAATTATGTAATATATGACAACCCTTCCCTCCCCCCCACTATATCCTTACTGCACACAATTGAATTGAGCCAACCATTGTTTCATTTAGCTTGGATATTCTCCGTCATCAGAGCTAGTTGAATCAAAGATTACTCCTAATCATGCCCTTGGATTTCCTCAACCTCTAAAATCACATTAGTAATTTTGACTCCAGCAACTTGGACATCAGCAAACTGTGGGGGTACATAAAAACACTTGTCACTAATATCTATATCCATTTTTCGGCATTTCCTTTATTATTAGAACAAAGCTCATGAGACAACACAGAAAGCATGAAAATACAACATTCTTGTGCAGTGCTTTGATAACTATTTAGATTAGATAAATCAATGATCTAATGTTTAGATCATAACTACGTATAAAGGCCTAAATATTATATAATTACTTTATATAACTGTAACTTATTTTTAAAGCATTGTTTTAGCAAATTTGGGTTTATGTTCTAGAAAACATAAGTTTTGCCTGTGTCTGTACAAGAATAATGATGAACTTATTGCATTTGTAGCATTCTGTAAAAGACCAAATATTCCTGCTCTTCCAAACTTCAATTGGGAGCCATGGCTTAGAAAGTTTTACAGGTAAATACAATAAATATGGATTGTAAATGATTGGATTAAATTACTATAATACAATGAATTATTACAAGTTATTATTCATCTTGTTGCAACTTAAGGATTCGGTTTAGATCTGTTATAAATTCTCAAATTAAATCCATTAACAATGCCTACTACCACAGGGGAACAAAAGTGGTATTCCATATTTCAGTGTCTAGAAAAAAAAGCATACAATCACATAAGATATAACTTCTGGCAACCTTACTGTTAATTATAGAATGTAGGCAACATCAAACTTTGAAAAATGGCCCAATTTATAATTTATAGAAAAAAGTAAATAATTACAATGATTTGGTTTTTCAATTACATTAATGTATTGTTTTCCATCCTTTATATAAATTGTTTAAATAATAAACAATTTAAAATTTCTATTCTTTGTAAATTATAGTTTGGCTGTTTATGAACAAATTTCTACCTATTATTATTCATTTGCATAATTTATGGCATACATAGTGCAGCAATGCTGCGGTATACATTTGACTTGTCATACTATACAAAAATCACTCACAACACACAATACAAATACACAATATACAATACAATAAATACACAAAATAGAAATTTTATAAAATACAAACAAATTAAGACACAGTGAACCATGTACACATGTTATCTCATATTAATCAATTATTTGAGTCATCGTCCTGAATACAAAATCCATCCGAGACACCCAGAGGTTATGAGCTGAGGTACTCCTTCACTGAGTAAAAAGCACTCCTCAAGAGGTATCCTCTGAGTGATCCGCAAAAATTCTTGAAACAATTTTGTTTTTTTATATTTTCCAGATGGTTATATAATAATTTCAAACCAGAGTAATAAACGCCACGTTCTAAAAATTGCAATCTGTGCACAGGATATTGCAGCACTTTTTTCCTTATGAGATATTTATGGTTATGTTGTTTTTCTTCGAACATAATCTGATTTGCCTTAAAAAACACCAACATTTCATATATATAAATAGATGAAACGGTCAAAATTCTATATTTTTCAAAAAAAGGTCTACATGATTGATTAAGTTTTCATTTTAACCAATGACAGCATTTATCTATTTTACCGCGACTTTCCATCTCATATTCAAAAGTTCAAAATCTGTATATTACAAGACAAAGTGTTCTAATTATGTTCTTTTCTCATTCTAGAGTTTATATCTAGTTTAAGTTTTGAAAAAATAATTTTAGTTTTTCTGAAAACTGACTTTACTTTTTCTAAATTTATTGGATTTTTCTTATTCAAATTAATTATTTATTTATTGATAATGACTCTAATACTTATAATCTTTATTTCCTTGGATTTAGTTTTTTTAAATTTAAGTTTGTTTAACATTTAAATTTTTTTATGAAAAGTTTCTTGCTTGTAACTTTTACATTTTTAAATTTAATAAATTTCTTTATTTACATATTCTTCTTAGATTTACTTTCTTTTCCAATATCTAAAAATATTTTATTTTATGTAATTTTGAAAATTGTGTTTGCAGTCTGAACAGGAATACTACCAGTCAAGTCTTGCTTGCTTTTGTCTACGTCATAGCTCTGCTCGCATTATTAAACATTCATCTCATACTAGGCATAAATATTATACATATTTCATTATTAATTATTTTGATTTTGAAATTTTTGTGACAAAACATTTCGTACTAAATGAAACCGTTTTAACACGTAGAGACTTGAAACCCATTGGCAATATGTATTTGTTAGTGATCTGTAGAGAGCACTATATCTTTAAGCTGTTCTGATCTCCAACTTGCTCAGTTGTGGTATGCCATTGGTTTGTACTTAAAAAATTACACTCGTAAGTTATAACTATATTAATACTTACTTTCTACTACTTGTTACTTGTATTCAACATCCACAGCGTGGTGTATCTCATACATTTTTGCAACCATAGGAATAAGTTTTTTGTTGCTTGAAATGATTTTGATCCATGTTCCAATCTGATCTAAACGCTTGCGATTTTTGATGAAATCATAATATATCTCACTTGATTATCTATGCCTTAGTTGTATTTAATGATTATATGCTGAATTGTTTCCTTTGGATTATTTTATATCTCCCACATATTAGTGACTCAGACAGATGAAACCGGTACTGCTTTGTAACTATAGGACCATTTCTGATTTTGAACATGAAAATGTGCATTTCCCATGAGACACATTTATATATTGCAAGTTGTTTCTATATAGTTTTATATCATTGGGTTCTTTCTATATCGTAAAGAACTATTGTAGTCAAAGAAGAACTCTTTACCCAAAGACCCATAACAATTCTTCGGCCATGATTCATATTTGCTTTCAACACTTCCGTCATCACAGGCTTGGGTTTCAGATGTAATGTAGTTCCAACCAGGTGGTCAGCTATTTCATAACATAATATATCACAATGTCCTGGAAGCCACTGTAAGCATATATTTTTGTGGATATTGTGAAATTGGTTGTGTATTTCCTTAATATAGTAGAAGTGTAAGATGTAGGTTTTTAGGTTGAAATTGTATGCAAATATGATTTATAGTGAGTCAATATCCATATGTTCCTATTTGGTAGATTAATACGTTAGCTGCCATATCGGTCCGATCGGACCGAAACTAAGGTGAATGTACATGCAGCGTTACGGCACAAGCGGACCGATAAAGTCACTCACGTAATGTTTTGTTTTGTGGCTCACAGTTCGATAGTGCAGCAACCTATCGGCATATTTTGGTATTCTCTGGATTGGGTAAAGACGTGTGTTAGACGTAGTATATTGTATGCTTTAATAACCGTTACCATGGTTACTCAAAATAATAATAAAATCAGTGGATATTTTCACTTTTTTGTCGGCACGATTGGACCGATTAAAAATTTTACAAAAACATTTTGGTTAAGTAATGAATAATTCACAAAGAATACAGTTGTAAAATGAATATATGTATTTATAAAATAAATATTAGACAAATAAAATAGTGAGCTTGCCAACATAAAGAAATGAAATAGCCCGTTTAGATTTTTTTTTTTTTACATGAAAATTACCTCGGTCCGATCGGACCTAAACGTTATACTACGATTAAAATTAAAGCCGAAAAATTGCATTTCGGTCTGATCGGTCTTGAAACTATATATGCATAAATGTAAATAAAATTAGTAAATATTATTGCCTTATATTATTTAACATAGGTAGATGCAAAAATAATAATGGAAAAATAATGTGGTAATCGTGGCACTCCAGGCAAGAGTATCGTATTAGGCTTTGGCAGCTAACATGTTAAAGCATATCTGAAGTGCTACAAGTATAGCCATTATTTCAATTTCAATGCTGTATGTTGGCAAAAATGGAACTAGATTTTGCAGATTTAGACCTGATGAGTAGACACCAGAATCACTATGATGGTTGTCATTTTACAATAAGCTATCAGTGTAAATGTCGAGGTAGTTATGGAATTAAGAGTGTATTACTTCCATACAAGTCTGTCTTAGTACTATTGTATTTTCTTGTTTTGATCATTGGTTTGGAAGTTTGATCCAAGACCATGGAGGAATTTTATGTACTGTCGGAATAATGTTTAGCTCTGTGTTGGTAATAAGTCCCTTCATTAGTGCAGGTAGAAACAAAAAGACTGCCCACATGGCTTTCCATTAGGCAGAAGTTGATGTGTGCTCCTGGATAGTACTTGTAATCAACTGTGAACTAAACACCAACATTCGCTGTTGATTGTCTTCTGCCCATCAAGTGCATTGCAACAGCCAATAATAAGATTTGAAAATGAAAAGGAAGTTACTAATAAAAACAGTAGTTCTCAAGGCTTTTCAAATGTAAATATTGTATATAGAAATTGAAAAATTCTATTGTTAAGTCTAGTTAGTCAATGTTGTGTGGAACACTAAATAACAACATATGTAACACTTAATACACTCATGACTATTGATAACCTTAAGAAATATTTCAAAAATATTAATTTTTTTCCGAATAAGAGTGTCATATCACTATTTTTTGAGTTATAATCCTTGAAAGACTTTCAAGTCTTTTTTTTCTATACTTGTATTATTCTTTGTTTAACGAAACCTCATTGTATGTTTTAGACTAGAAGAAGTATTTGCTTGGAATTCTATCTTTATCCATTACATGGTGTGGGATGACAGATATAGAGCATACTTTCTGGTTTATATTCTGAAAGCAGTGTATAAAGAAGATATCTATTTGAAATATGTTCTTCTTATTGCACCTCCTTACTTTTCCTTAAGTATACACTTTCATTGTACCTTATGTTTATAGATATAGCATTTAGATCAAATATTAAGATCTTAGTTTTATGTTCCCAGTTTGTGGAGAAAATTCAACATTAAAAAAAAAAAAACTGATAACTTGTTTTAAAATCAAATTCAGAAAAAAAGAATAAATTGAAGAATGTACAGACGTCAAAATGTTTGTCTCTACAACTCAAACAGGATAACCAATTTTCATACTGTTTTCACTAATATGTGATGTTCTAGTTATGAAAAATGAATCATTAAAAAAGTTCACTATACAGTTAGATTTTTAAACTTTTTAAAAAATATAATGGCGGCTACTCCTACAGAGTTAGAGAACATCAGATAAAAGCATGCAGGAACCAGAGTGCCGTAGATGTTCACGAAATAAGCAAGTGCATTTTACCCGAACTGTTTTGTTTGTATTTGTGCCGAAAACCCCCAAATGGCTTTCTAGACCCCTTTGGATTAGGGTAGTGGGCCATGCACTTCGCCCCTTTAAATGATTAATAAGTCAGATAACGTCAATAATGGCCCTACAGGCTGCATAGCGTACACATGGTGCAAGTTAAAACCCCCCTTCAATTAAGCCGTACGTTTACTTTATTATAATATTATATACTATAAGTTAATTAATTAATTGTTTCTAGTTAAGGGCTTGTCCAAAAATGGCTGATCAAGTGAGATAAAATCACAATGTTAGGTGGGGGCAGTAGCTCAGATAATCGCCTAATCAAAGATCCATTTTCCTTGTACAGTAATAATTACTTAATTATAATGCTAAGTAATTAATTAACCAACTATAGTAATCCAAAAAAAGCATACATTATGCATTGCAATACACACATAATATAAGATTATCACTACTTCTAGTGTACAGAAACAAAATATTAAATGATACAGCTAAGCTTAAGCTTTTTTTTGTTTTGTTTTTTAAAAACCAACTATATCAGTTATGATTCTATAACCAAAAAATTCATTGTTTCCCCCTTAAATAAAAAATTTGAACAATGAATTTGACTTTCTAGACTTTACTCTAAAAACTAAAAACAAAACTCAAACACAATGGTCTTCTTACTTTCTTCCCCTCTTGGGATTCTAGTCAGCTTCTCAGAAATCTTGGAGCTAACTTTTTCTATTTTATTTTGACAAACACAAAGAGGATTTATAACAGAAATTGATCCACCACCCCACACACAATTCCATAGCGTAAATTAAATTGACAAGAGCAAAGTATAAAAAAACCATCATTGCTCTTGGGCAATATTATCCCAAAAAATATATTTTTCTTGCTAAAAACAAATATAGATTGATTTAGCTTTAAGCTATGTTGTTTCCAATTTAGTTGCTTATCTGTTATGGACACCTACTTCTTTTCATTAACTTGGTCAATTGTAAGGATGTGCAGTCAAAAAATTTGTTGAACATTTTTATTTATCTTAGTTATAATAATAATTATATAAGGCTTTTTAAAATTTCGATCGATGATAACAATTCTACAGCAAATCAAGGTACCAAATTTGGTATAAATTAGTATCAATGCTTGAGGAAAATGAATGAACTGATCTTAATCAAATTGTGTGTACATATAAAACAAAATATATTTAAATTTTAGAAGTGATTTTAATATTGAAATTTTGTAAAACAAAATTTAGATACAATTTAAAAATGTATTTTAAATTCAAATTTCCCTTTTTAAATTTTCAAAACAATACCATCGTATAGTTGATGACTAGGCATAGCTTTCAAGGTATCAAAAAAAACATTGCACTAGGATCTTGATACTTTTATTTTACTGAATAAATGTTCAGCCAGATGTATGGGTTTTTTCTCTACCCACCATTGTGTCTCCTCTCTCTTGGCCCTACCCCTTTATATCCCTGTACGTAATTCATAGTTGAGGCTCTTGTCAAATTGAATCTCGTGTCCAGATTTAAAGTTTACTTTATTACACTGTTTTAACTTATTATATATTTTATTTTTAGTAAGCTACCAATATACCATAATAATAACTTACATTATTTATTACCTAAAAATATAAATGTTAGTTAATAATTTGTTATGATCTAAATTGTAGGTAACTTTGAGACTATTGTTACATTGTCTAGTAATAATCATATTCTATTAATATTTATTATTGTAAAAAGTGGTCGCTTGATGACAAAAAAGTAACTTATACTTCAGATAGAAACATGATACACTACAGCATCGGACCTTAGTATTTATCAGGAAACTCCAAAACCCCCATTTTAAACATTCAACTTACCTTCCACAATTGACAAAAAGTGGAGTAAAATTAAACTTTTTTCTCAAAATGATGGAGAAAATGTAATTTTGTTTAATTATAGACTAAATTAAATGAAACTCACTTTATAAAAGGTTTTTTAAATTTCCAATCTATCATTAATGTTCTCTTAAAATACACAGGTATAGGCTAAAACAGTTCATTATTGCAGTGAAAATGGTAATTTTTAAAATTATGGACAGAACTCTATGAAACTTGTTTTATAAATGATATTTGAGGTGGTGATAATCAATTTGCCATAATTATTTGTTTTTAACAAACTTAGTAAGACACTTCAAATTATAAGATAACAACCAAAATTAAAATTTAGTGTACCTACCATTTAGGTGAATTAAAGTTTGATTTTTTTCTTAGACCCATAAATTTTATGATTCAGTATAGACCTGACAGCATTTTACTTTCTCATGTATACATTGAAAAGGAAAAGGTTGTGTGATTGTTCAAAAAAATCAAATTTGAGTTTTTTGCAGTTATGTATACGAATTTTCGTTTGAGGTCCCCTGAGTCCAAAAAAGTGGATCCTGGAATGATGCCGGTCTGTTGTGTGTCTTCTATATGTACAGTGCTCTCTACAGGAGGACCTATTTTAATGAAATTTGGTATATGGGTATATTTCGACATCTCTCAAAAATTCTGGTTCATGAATTATCAGTAAAAAACCTAAAAATTCTGCTACGAGGCTGTTATAAGATGTAATATCTCAACATCAGCTCTACTTATTTTGTTAAAATTTTAGTAAAATGTGAAGATTAATGACACAAATCTATGTTGAATAATCACTTATGGTGTTGGAATAAATAGCAGAAAAACAAAAATGAATCTTGACCAGCATCATTAATCAAGATTTTAATCCAATACGATTTACGCCAAGTACATGTTTCTGACAAGAGCAAAGTAAATTTACACACTACATAACTATGTTTTTAGACTGCCTCCATTTTTCATTGTCACTTTTTGTTAGACAGCAACTGAAATAACAATTAGTTTTGCAGCAGTTTTATTTGGTTTTGGTGATGGGTAAGTGGTACTATTATTTGTATAATCTTTTTGTATAAACTATATTCCTTGTTTATTTGCAAGATATGAAGATTAACTTACACTATAACGCTATAAGCTGGTCCGATAATCGAGATGGTGAAAACATAAATAAACATACTTTACCAGTTTTAATGACATTGGTGATATTCAAAACCTTTTTATAAAGTATTTTTGATAATAGTTCTTAAGTATAGTGCCAACAATACTTTTCTAAATCCTGTTGTAATATTATGGTATTTTTTACTAGTGTTATATAATTATTCTACTTGTAACTTTTTCTGCGCTTATATACAACACAATGTTGTAATCTAAGTAGTGGGTATACTGAGACTTCACGGTAGGAGTCTAGAACGAAGGTTTGAGCCATTATCACCTCCACTTCAGCTTCACCCACTACCAACCCTGGGTCCCCTCCCCAAAATATGATCCAACATTCGATTTCACCCCAAAATTTTTAAACAAATTTCTAAACTCACCCAATCCATTTAAAAAAAAAATACCCCCAATCAATTTTGACTCATTTCCAAAAAGTTTCTAAACTTACCCAACCCATTTTGGAAAAAATACTCTCACCTCCCAAGATACTAATTATCCTAAAGTTTTGACCCAATAAGGGAAAAACCAAAACTACAACTAAATATTTTTTTAAACTATTGAATTGTTTTATTTTTAGAAATTTGAGCCACCGAGTTTTTTATTAGAGCAATGTTTTATTTTTAGGCCTCTTTGAGTCTCATTTTCAAATTTTAATAAATTAAAGAAATAAAATTGTTTAATTTTTGAAGAAATGTGGTATTTATTTATATTTTTTGTCCCCCCTACCCCCAGTTTAAAGGTGAAAACATCTCAGTCATTATTGCCTTAAAAAAAAGAAGGGGAAAAAAAAATCATAAAATAAAGACTCCAAGACCTTGTAAACTATAATAGCATCAGAGTGCGGAAGAGATAAGAATTTGTCAAGGGAGACCTGATAGGATCTTAACCCAATACTACATGAAAAAAGATATAGAGAAAAAATATGACTGATTTGTTAATAAATTTGTTAACCCTTGAACTGGAAATCGTCGAAAATCAACTATTAATAAATAAATTATTAATTTACTTTACATGGAAAAGGTAGTCAAAATAAGATTCAAAATTTGTGAATTGTTTTTCATTGATACCTTGTCAAAATTATATGCCAGCATTCTTCAGGATAGTTTTTGTCACTCTGGATGAACTCCGAGAAAATACTTCACACGTTTCAAGCAGGTTATCACAAAGGGCACTCAATTGTAGATCACATTTTACCTTGGAAAACAGTGTGTTTTAAATTGGCTCAGGACAATCACAATAAAAACTGTCCATATATTTCTGGACTTTAAATCGGCTTTCAACTGTGTAGATGTAGAAGTGTGCTGTGTATAATATATAGCATATGAAGTACATGTAACAGGTTAAGTCTCATATTTAAGGTCACAGAGCTACAAGAATATGGTGAAATTTATCTATAAAATGAATCAACTATAAACGGTTAATAAAATATATTTATAAATCTATTGTTGTTTATATTGTTGACGATTAAATTGTTGAAAGGTGACGCAGTTGGGTTGGTTTTTACTAAAGTTTTACCTATAGATGAAGAGAATCCTACACATTGTCAGTACCTGTATCTTCATTATCGACATACAGCTGTTCCAAAGCTAATGATACATAAAGCCACGTAAGTATGTTGATAATCATTTTATTTTATTATTATTTATAAGAAACCTCTAAACTTGTTTATTTCTCAGTAAACTTTTTTGATACCAGGCCAATGTCCTCTATATATCGCCATTGAGAGAATCCATAATCATATTTTAACTAGAATTTTTTTATAATTGATCAAAATTTAATTCCAAAATTTCAGTGTGTATTTCAAAAAGGAAAATTCATAATTGATATAACAGTCAGCCTGACTGACTTCATCATTAAAAGCTTTGAAAGTAATCACAGGTCAGGAGATGGTCAGAATCCATGACTGAGTACGGTTCACAGTAATCCGTGTGTGAGTCTGGTGGTGCACTCCTGACAGCTGTAGATCTTTACTCGAACAAGATGCACTGATAGACAGTCAGGACCAGTAGCTAGTCTAAAGGCTGTAATACCTTCATTCCTTAGTTTCAGACTGTTGGTTTTCCTTAGATCTGCAATCTTCTCCAAATTTCCCCCTTTGTCTCTTTTGTTGCCTCCCTTTTGCTGGTTTCATGACCTGGTGAAGAGTATATTTTTTTACGTTTAGTAGTAAACTTACTACTATATACAGAAGTTTCTATGGACTTCTGAACATATTTGCTAGCTTTTATGTGGTTTTATTCTATTCCACAACTTTTATATGTGCTGGTATCAATTGGAGCACTATACTTTTTTCAAGAGTGTTGAGGTATTTTAGCTATTCTTTATGTTTTTGTGAGGAGTGTAGTGAATCGATCTGTTCAAAGTGACTGCTTGAATTAAAAGTGGAGTTAACTAAAAGTGTTTAGATGGAAGAAAATCTATCGTTGCAGCGCTAAGTTTATTGCTTCACTTTCTCCTTCAAAGTTCGTGTTATGTTTCCCTACTGGAGCATGTTAGGTAAATAATAGGCTATATACTCCTGCTCCTACTCTGCGCCTTCTTTATTTTTGTATCAGTCTGTCTACACTCTCAGCCACCATTTGTTAGGTTACATTTCATTCATCATTTTGTCAGAGTTCTGTCAGTTGTGTGTTGGCTTTTGAAAGATTTCCCCCAAAATGTAGATTGTCCGCTACTGTGATATAGTCCAGAGGTTTTTAAGTAGTATTCCAATAGGTTCGATATTATTGGGTATTTTTAGTTCTGTAAATAGTTGCTAGCACATACTACACAATCAATCTCCCAATCAACTATGAAATTCAAAAACATCCAATAAGTTAATTAAAAGTTAAAGCATCTTGTAAAGGAAGTTAAATCTAAACATCTCTAAAAACCCAGATAACATCATAATGAACATTAACCACTGTTGTTTACTTTTTACCGTTTAATAGATAACTTCAAAACTTATATTTTTAGAAGATATTTTGCTTAGACTTTAATTTTATGTATGAGTGTGTATTTACTGCAAAATTTATTTGTTTTATTTACAGTGAAGAAGAAAATATGGATTACATTCCTATAATCCAGCAACACTCGCCAGTATTAATGGATACATATGGAGTCGATTTTTTTGGTGAACTTATTGCTATTTACAGTGGATTAGATAGAGTCTTCCTTGCAGCTGAGGTTTCTATTAATTTAGTTCTCTTTTATTAAGATTGCATTGTAAATCATCACCATTTTTTAAGTAACAAAATATATAAATACTGAGCTCGACTTGTGAGATGTTTTAAAATTAAAATTAAACTTGAACGAAATTTCTCACAAATAATATGTTTATTAAATGAAATTTGCTTCAATGACCGTGACACCATCTTCTGTTATAGTTTGATTATTGTAGCATACATCACTGAAAATTGTAATTGAAACATGTTTGATTTAATAAACTTATTATTTCTGAGAAATTTTGCTCAAGTTTAATTTTAATTTTAAGTACATAATAGTAGTTAGTGAGAACAGTACATGATTTACAATTAAAGAAAAGACTGAATGCTGTCTCTTATCAAAGTACCAAACTATACATCTCTCGAGGACAATCAACATCAGATAGGTTGCAAACTGCAAAATTCCCCTCATATATTTTAATATAATCTAACCCAAGGGTGTATAACTTACAAAGCCTCAAGGGCCAAAATTAAACATTGAACATGGTTGTGGACCATATATCTGGTTAACAGATTATGTGAAGTAAAAAAGAGGAATTTGGAATTTAAATTAAAGAATTATATACTTTGAATGTTAAAGTATCAATAAAAACCTATGTAAGGTAAAGTTATAAATAAAACCAAAAGTAGAAATATTTTTTTATATTATCCAAGTATTTGTTTTATATAAATAAAGAAAATATAAAGACAAAATTTTTTATCATAAAAAATATTTTTATTAAAATCAATACAAACATTATGGTTGATCAGCTGCGTCCAACAAACCACCTCTAGTTATGTTGTAACCAACCTCATGAGATGAAGTTAAGACACATCAAAAAGTTTATTTCTATTTTGGTTTTTTTATAAACTTCATTGACGAAAACACACTTTCACATAGGTATTTGCTTTGGAACATTGATGACATTTTAAGTCCAAACACCATGTTACAACATGTTAACTTGCACAACATGTTAACTCATAACATCATGTCACATAATTCAAGTTGTAGCTAAGGTGGTTGGTATAAGTTTGTTTATATTACATTATACAATCTCTTTCAAAAGGAAGACGTTTCAAAGTAGTTTTCCAATTTGTTTTTTATCTAATAAGCTCTTGTGGGCCGCACAAAACGGCATCGCAGGCCGCCGTCCAGTTGGACAACCCTGATCTAACCAATCCATAAGATGTAATATTTCATTAAAATGTTTATTGAATCGTTTGCTCCATCAGATTAGGTTGTATCATCATATATTCTTTTTTCCTATTTTTTATTTTCTCCATAATATACATCATATAGAGAAATTTATACCATGAATCTACAAAGATGGTGTCAAGTTTTTTGTGGATATAGCTATCTTTAAATCACTCCAGTTCACTTATGGATAGTGGTCTCCTGATTTCTAATCATTTCTCATGGTCAGGTATTGTCACTGTCAATGTTTTATAAAAGAATAAAGTACCATTATTTGGTAAAAGCATTTTTCCAATTTAAAGTCTTTCACAACCATAAATATTACTCTGGAATTTGTTCACAATCTTGCATAGACTTCACATTTGAACCCTTAGAGGGTCACTTTAGTGAATACAAGCATGCATGGCAATCCTGAGGAACTCTAGTTGGATCAACACTTTTTTTCACTTAGTCTTTGATTAGATCCCTTTCTTCCTTATCAGGTACCTTTTCGACCAACTCTTATTCAAGGGCTAAGTGTGATAATTTTATGTTCAATTCTTTTTTATATAAAGTGATGATGAAAAGAGAGATTTTTTGCTTTAAAACAGCAAGGAAAACCCCTTCACATATTCATTGATAAGACAACATTCTAAAGCTGTACCAGGAATACTTCTGATAAGCTTCTTTAACTGCAAGAGATGTCAGTCTTGAAGTTACAAGTTTTGGCTACTATACAGGGTTATCATAAAAGAATGGTGGGGTTACAAAGACTTAAAAGAATTAATTCATACAAAGACAATAGAGAAATTTTGTGGTGTTGTATTAGTATCGCTGATAGCTTACAACCCAAAAGTTTGTTTAGCTCTCTATGTGGTATTCCGCTATTCCGCTGTCATTCTAGTGTTTATGTGACAAGAAATCACTCTTTTTTTTTCAATTCAACATTTACCCTAGTATAAATCATCTTATGGCAATAACTTTTATACTGTTTTAAAGATAATTTCCCATAGATTTATACCATACAACCAAAAGTTCATAAAATGTTAACAATTTATTAATAAATTTAATAATTTAATGGTGATTTTTTCAAATTAGGCAAAACATATTCCCTCTTTTCGTAAACAATTTTTTTTTGAAAATGTAACAAATTAATTTTTTTTTCTACATATATTCACAAATATTATACAAAACTTTTGTATATCTTGAAAAAGGTGGTAAGCAATTGATTTTGGATGATAGAGGTTTTACTGAAAAATGTTGAAAAAACTTCATTTTTTGACACCTAACATACTTACTCCAAACCAGTTTCATATAATTTTTTTAAATTTTTTTTTACATAGATAAATAATTATTGTACGCATCTTTCTGAGAAAACTGATATCCTACAAGTTAGGTTTTGCATAAAATTATTATTTTTTATGAATTTTTTAAGAAAACAACTTTTAACATTGGCACTTGAAGGGTTAACAGCTAATGTAACCTCAAAAATTAGTTCTTACAGTGTTGTGGTAGTGTGTTTGTGTTTTCTGGAGTGTTCTGTGTGGAGTGTGTTATTATGTTCTCTATTAAAGAAAAAGCAATGTGTGTTTTGTTGCTGACTGAATTCAAGTCTGTAATTTCAGTGCAACATGTATTTCGATTCGAATACAGAAATATCCACCACATGAAAATAACATACGATATTGGTTCAAACAATTCAAAGAAACAAAGCAGAAATCTTCTGGCAGACCAAGTGTACCAGATGAAAAAGAACTTAACAACTTAAAAAGTATTATAAAGAATACTGAATTATTTTACCAATTTACCTAATATTCACTAAGGGAAAACAATGTTTGAATTACAAAACTATTTTATATCCATTGCACAGATTGATTATCAATGATAAAGATAAATAACTCTTTCCATTTACTATCGTAATAGCTCCATTGCATTTCTCTGAATGTTTTATATGTGCTTTCAAAAATTGCATTTAAGCTAGATTTTCTGAATTGTTCAATACTGGTAGTATTAGCTAGGCCAAATAATGATAATTATTAATAGTAATGAGGCAACAAAGTAATGATAATTAATCGTGGAAATATGCATTTTGAGATCTCATGAGTAGAACAAATATAGTTTTGGAATGTTATCTGTCGTTCTTACTGGTGAGTGCAACAATACAAGATATTATTTTGATCAAATGAAATATTACGGGCAAATGAACTACAACGCGATCTTACTACCATAGTTGGGTGCATACTAATCTACTGAACACATCACTACAGGAGTGGTTTTACTACCCCACTACTTGTGCTAAAAAACAGAATTATTTTCTGAATAGCTCTCATATTATAATATAAGCTTTTCATTTTTTATGTAACTGGCTTGTGACAATTTGATTATATCAGTTTAAGTTATATTTAATTTCATAACAGGAAGTAAAAGGAGTATGTATTGGAGTATTAAGTTTGGCTCCAGTAAATTCCTATGATCTAATCAGTCATCACTTTGATGTGTGTCCTTACCATGGCTTTTGTAAACCTGAAGATAATGATCGACAGAATACATATATTCACAGCATTGAGTATACACGCAGACTGGTTCCTGGTTTTAAACAAATTTCTCTTATTTCTGTGTAAGTATTTTTAGATTAATTTAATTTAGTTTACTTTCTTACATACCGTTTGTCTCACAGAACTTGAATTATAAGGAAATAAGATGTTGTATATTTTTTGTTGTATAAAATAAGATGTTTCTTTAATTTTAAGTACTACCTGCTATTGAATGTGTAGTTATTACATACAGAAACTATGAACAAAATATGCTATGAATGAATAAATATCGGTTTTAACAAATTTTGAAGTCTATTACACAAAAAAAATCATAAAAAATAATAATTGGTTAGTTAATTTATTTACGTAAACATTGAATTCAGTTCTATTGTTGTGATGGGTTAGTGGTTAAATCATTAGAATCATATAATGAAGGTAAAGGGTTCAAACCAACTTCACATTTTAAACTTTTTATGATTAAAAAAAATTCTAATTTGTATTATTTTTTAATTACCATATAATTATTTATAATGAAATTATAATTAAAAATAATAATAATAGGGGTGAAGTAAATTTTAAACAAAACAAATATTTTATTTAACTGTAAACATTTATTATTAGGAATATAATAGGAATACAAGAAATGTTCCTAATAATTCACCAGTTTGTTCCTGGCAACAGTGCAACCTGTTGTATAAACTCTTTGCAGACGTTTCAAAGAGTGTTTATTTTACGACATTCAGTCCTAATGCTTCCTTCAATTTTTCATCTGTTCTATAGGTCTTTTATACAGGTTATTTTTTAAAGTATCCCATAGAAAAAAATTAGCAGCCCAAAGAATTGTACCTTGTTTACCAATCCATTCCCTGAATGTATCATTTAATATTTCATCTACAGCTCTAGTACCATGCACTGGACAACCGTCTTGATGGAAAATAACTTCCTGTACATTTTCTTGAATCATTCTTAATGTTGGTTTCACTTCTAGTAATAATTGTAAGTAAAATTCTCCCGTGTGATTTCCTATAAATTTGGGACCAATAATTTGGTGTGCAATTATGCCAATCCAAACATTAACTTGTGGATATTGAGTTTGTGTTACTACGATTTTATTCTGGTTTTTTCTTTACCAGATTTAATCATTTGGTTCATTATGTAATGAAAATATGGATTCATCAGTAAAACCAATTTAAAAAAAAAATCATTGTTTAAGTTAGATCTTTAGGCCATCATATCACAGAAATTAAGTCACTGATCAGAATTACTTTAAAATATTTCTTATGCAATTTATAAGATTTGACCTTGTGTTCATGTAAAATCTGATAATCAGTAGATTTTGACATGCCTGTTTTATTTTCAATAGTTGTTAAAGAGCTATTAAGGTTTACAGCAACAGTATCCAATACAGTTTCAGTCTTTCCTTTGAATCTCGAATGACGTTCAATAATCTGATCACCCTCATTAATCCTAACTGAATCTTAAGACTGGAATTTTTCAGTCACACATGGAATTTATCTATCTTCAGTCATTTCCACAAATGTACTTTTGAATTGAAACTGAGTCCACTATAGTATAGCTTCACAACCATTATTCTTTCATCAAGGCGTACATTTACCATTTTATATGAAAATGAAAATGAAAATTTATTTATTTGACCCTCTTTTATACATAATTTTAACAGGAAAAATTTGACAATCTTATATGCTTAATAATAAAATAGACAACTGTTCACATTATAAAATGTAATACATATAAAATAAAATTCATAATAACATAATAAACAATAATATTAATAATAATAATAACAAAAAATACTTCCTGCTGTATTACAAGAAAATAGCAAAGGGTCACTTCTTCCCGAGGTTAAAACCTGTTTGGGATGAAATACTCTATACATTTCTAACAATATAGCTCGATGGGAGAGAAACAATGTGACCGACCAGTCCAACCCACATATACACACACAAATTACATTTAGAAAACTAGGATTTGGCTTTTATGACAAACCATTTCAAATCAACATAAAACACTAAAAAAATAGAAATACAATAATAAAACTATAAACGCACATACACACACACACACACACACACACACACACACACACACACACACACACACACACACACACACACATATACATATATACATACATACACATACATAATTCACACACACACACTTCTACCATTCATATTACCGGTGAAGAAGAGAGCTTTCAAGAATAAAATACAGTCACTTACTACCAGTTTATTCTCCCTCACTGGTTACTGATAAAAAACATATAGGCCTGCTCCTGTTCTAATAAATATTGTTTCACGAATCTACAAAACTCGATTTTATTTGTACACGTTTTAATTTTTAAAGGCATCAGATTTAAAATTTTGGTGCAAGATATAAGTAAAATTTTTTTAAAATTGTTAAATTTGGTTTTGGAAAAACTACGTTTAAGTCATTTCGTAAATTCCTCCCTCCACCCCCTGTTGTATAATTTCCTCCGCTTCTATTGTAGAATAATCTTAACACTTTAAATATATATAAATTTCTAACCGGTAAAATTTTGAATAATGGAGCAGCGTGTTCCAATTTAGTTTTATTTGCCATAATTTGAATAAAATGCTTCTGAAGTACAATGACTGGTTTTAAGACACTGTAGTACGCACCTCCCCAAACTTCAATACCATATTCTAACTTTGAGCCAATCAAAGCATGGTATATTGATTTTAATAATTTCAATTTAGTCACCGACCTTAACATGTAAAAAAACCTAATATATTTAATCAATTTCAGTTTAGTTTTTGTTTCATATTCAAAAAAACAAAAAAAAAAAAACAGTAGGTGTCATTATATTAAAACAAAAATAATAGGCTTAACCTGAACGAAACCTACAGACAAAATATAATTAATAAATAACAAACAAAGCAAACTAATAATGAAAGAGAAAAAAAGTACAGTGTGTTACAGCACAACAGTAGAACTACAGATCAAAGTTCCTAGTTATCATAAACAATTACCTTTGTTCAACAAAGCATATTTATATAATGTACTAACCATATATAATGATGGCATAGTCTTATTGGCCGATAGTGAAAGTTGGAATGCTAGTTTGGAAAAGAAGTTGTAAGGGGCAAAATGCTGGACTATGTGAGTTAATTGTCTTGGATTAATTTGGACCAAAGACAGAAAAATATAAGTAAATCAGGAAATACAAAATTGAATGAAAAAAACTCATAATGCATATTATCTGACAAGGAATATCATAACAGTAACATAAATAAGAACAATATAGAAATTTTTAAATTATGTACTTAATTAGGCCACCCTCTTTTTTCATTGCAAGGAGGACCAGGATTCCAGTTCTGGTTTTTGCTTCTCAGCTATGAAGCTTATTGTCACCTTCATTCACAGGTATTCTTTTCAATCCAATTTCAGATTTTTGGAAGATGTCCTGTTCTTATCTGTCCTCCACGCCACAGAATGTCTAAGGCCACAATCCATTTTCTGGTCAAAGCTGGGCAGTCAAATATGTGTTGAGCTGTCTCCTTAACTTCACCACATTTCCTAAACAGTAAGTCTGTTAGATGAATCCCCATTACTACGGAATATCCATTGAGCAGTCAACAATCTAACCACTTTACACAGGTCTGACCTGTTCAGTTTGAGAGCTTCCTCTCCATTGGTTCTTGAAGGACCCTTAAGTATCCTATTAGACTGTACATTATCTTCAGTTCTCTCCCAAGCTTTTTGATGTTCCTTTAAGACCCATTGGGAGACGTATCTATAAGGCAAAGTATGACACTCCACATGTAGGTTCTGGTCTATGAATTGGCATTCAGCTCTCGCTTTAACACACCTGTTTTCCTCCTCATTCTCAGTAATGTTCTTATCTTCCGGGATCCACAACAAGTTTACATTGTTAGTTTATGCCAAGGTTTCAAGAGTGATATGACAATCTCACATTATCTTGGAGGTACGGTATAGTTGTAGTTTGCCAAAGCTAGAGGTGCTGACTTGCTGTTAGAGTTTATACACGTGGTCTTTTCTCTACATCTATCTATATTCCTCCTCACACCTTTAGTACATACTGAGGCTTAGGTTAACACTCTATTTGTGTCTGACTTGAAAAACACCTAACCCACTATCCTTGGAGGTGTTAGATCTGTCATTGTAACTATCCTTACTTATGGGGTGGAAAGCTGGCCAGTGGCTAAATGGACTGAAAGAAAATAACTGCAATGTAAATGAACTATTACACTTTTTTCTCACTTTTTTTATAAGTCTTATTATAAAGATATTTTTGAGTTCATAGAAAAAATCTTTTTGGTCGGTCTTTATGTTTTATGGCCTCAAGAAACCGAAAAAGTGATTTTCAACATGCTGTCTATCCATTGTCGTCGTTGTCATTTTGTAAGCATGATAACGGCTACAAAAAATAAGATAAAAACATGAAATTTGATATAGGGGACTCACTGTCCTCATGTAGAACCTATTGAAATTCAGAAAAATCTAATTGAAAATATCAAAATGATGGACATTTTAAACAGTTTGTTGTTCATGTCTTATGTTTTATTCAACTTATAACACAATAAATTAGATTCAAATTTGTAAATTTCAATTATCCATGTAACCAACCTCTCCTCTTTATGATGAAATATAGTAAAGATGTTCTCAAATATGTAATTTTGAACATTAACAAGAAAATCTGTTATTTGTATAGTTACAAGATCCAGCAGGGAATGGTTTGGTAACACATTGAAAATATTTGGACATCTCACTAAAGATTAATATTGTAAAACATGAGAGGTGAACCTTTTGCCTTCATATTTGCAACACAGCTCTACTTTTGATTAAATAATAAATTATATCCGTAATCTTATAAATTTTTATTTTTTTTAAAGTTCAAATCTTTATATTATATAAAAAGATGCGGCAGAGGAAGAATACCTATTCAATTGTGTAAATAAAGGAAACAAAGGATAATATTTGCTCTTGAATAATATTCCACAAATGAAATTTTTCTGTGTGACGTACAATAGTTTACTAGTAGATTTGGATGCCCCACCACAACATTCAATACCTTATTGCAGCCTGGAGTGGCCTTAACGTGATATAACATCCAAAGGATTTTTATGTCACCAACCTAAGAGATCTAATAGTTGATCTAATTTGCTTATGCAGTTAGCTAATATGCTTTATCCATGACATTTTGCTATCAAGATGGAGACCTAAAATTTTCTGTTTTCTGTTTGATTAATGGACAATCACAAGTGTTTAATCCCTAGCAGTTACTATCATGATATTACATTGAAAATTATGGCCTTTTAAATTAAAATAATAAATTTTTTTTTATATTGGTTTTCTTGCTGTTATCCTTGCACCATTCTGATAATGTTAGAAAGTCTTCATGCATATAATACTCCACTCTATCCACATTTCATTCTCTACTTATGATTGAATAATCAAATTCCCTACATATTTGCAAAGAAATATCACCTTCAAATGCCTGAATTGACCCTCAAAATTTTTATGTAATAGGTCAGATAGAATAAAACTAGTTCTCAGAAAAATTATATTTATGTAATCAAATGTGTTGAATGACAAAGTCACCAACCTCAGTGATATATGAGCTACAATAACTAAACTGTTGTTGTTGTTGTTATCAAATGGCTCCAGTTGGCTCACGCCATCCTCTGTCGTGCCTCCCAGTACAGACCATTGGCTTTGGGAAGCATTAGCCATCATTGTTGATCATTTAGCACTACCCAGGAGACACGTACAGCTTAAAGCGTACACGTACAATAACTAAACTAAAACATGAGTATCGCTGAGGATGGCGACTTTGTCGTTGAAACGTGTTTGATTAAATAAACGTAAATTTTGTGAGAACTTGTGTTCAAGTGTTATTCTATCTAATATTATCTCACAAGTCAAGCTCAACATTTATTTATGTAAAAGATCATTGATGAAATTTAAAAATAAAATAGCCGAGGACCGATCCTTGTGGGACACTCTTTTAGTTAGGCTACTACTCAGGTGATTAGTTATTTTGACTTGTTGTATTCTTCTTCTGAGGAAACATTTGAACCACTCTAGCGCTACTCCCCTACTTCCTGCTGCCTCAAGTTTGACATCAAAATCTTGTGACTAACTAAATCAAATCTTCATGAAGTCGACAATGACTGAGTAACTTATGCCATATATTTCTCCAACTTTTCTCAAAGAGCAAACTTCATTTTTGATATCTTCAAATTGTTTCAGAATCGATCCAAATATTGTTAATAAGGGACAAAATGCAGGATCAGATTTTCAAGATATCAATATTGAAATATCCAAGGCTTCTTCAGGTAAAGCTTCATTTGTGTTTGAAGAAAAAGGCACAGAATTTGAAATCATTGATGAGTTTGTCACAAGATTCGTTTACGACCTTACAACTTCAGAATTTACGTACTCACCAGATATAGTACATGCTTCATATTCTTCCTATTTAATTGATCTTGATCACATAGATAAAGATAAGACTAATTTTTCAATATTTTCATTTGGTAAGATTTATTTTTACAAAGTTTGTTAAAAAATCATCTGAGCTGAATTTTTGGAAATAAATTAATTTGTCTCCCTCTCTCTATTTCTCAAAATAATAGAGTGTAATAAAAAACTATTGGAAATTACTTGAAAATTCTTTTATTTTTAAGAAATTGATGAAACCGAAGTTGTCTGAAAAGGTACTTTTTAAGAAATGGGGTGAAAGTGTTAACAAATTGTTAATGTATGAATTTTACGAAAATATGTTTTCTTATACTACCCAAGTTAAGAGCATTGAAACTACTTCCATGTCGTATGCATGATTTTTACTCATTTTAATTCCTAATAACTCGAGAACCTTATGTCATATTCAAGTTAAATTTTTATTGAATAACACAAACCAATTAATGTCCAATTGTATTTGGGGCAAATCGTATTGTAATTCTTGAAAATATCAATATTTTTTTTTGGTTTTACGCATTTTCTTATTATTTTAGTCATAACTTTGTTAATTTTCAACATAAAGTAAAATGTGAAAATTTCACCATAGGGTGCTTTCAAAATGTAGTCATTTAACTTATATAAAATTGGTATTTTGGAAATTTTCAATATAACGTAAAGTTCTAAGGTAATGAACAAATAAAGCACATACAAATTGTACAAGCTACATCAGAGTAGTTTCATCATCACCTTTAAAAGGCTGTAGCTCAGTTAATTTTAATTTCACCAAAAGAAATAAAAACCAAAATATAGTGAATTTTCTGATCCAAGTTGTATGAAACCTTTTTTTGTAAAATTCATACTTTAAGAGATAACCAAGATTTTTAATCCCTTTCACCAACTCTCCTTAAGAATCTTAAGAAGTGACCTTTAGGAGAACTCAGAAGTTCCTATAGATGTTTTTAAATTTTAATTTTTTTGTTGTTAAATCTATTTTATTGTACTAGAAGCTTGGGAAGTGACCTCTAGTGGTGAGATGAAGAGTATCTTCTTGAGGGTGCATACATTTTTTTCCCACTTGCATTCAGAGTTTGTCAGTGACAAAGTGTAACTCACCTGTTGGATTTTAATTTTTAATGAAATCAGGTCCTTTTCAATTTAGAGAACAGTCAAATATAATTTTTCCTTGTTGTTTAAAGGGGAAAAACCTATCAGTCGTCATTGCCTTATAGTGAAAAGTTCCGGGTTCAATCTCCATAGTGACTCAAGCTTTATGGAGATGACCCAATTTTGTGAGGAAAATTGGGAAGCTACAATCAATAGCGAACTTGAGAAGGCTAGAAATACAGTGATAAGGATTTTGATATGCTAGCCAAAAATCATAAAGAGCCATGTTAAGCGAGTATAGTACAACAGGAATAGTTTTTAAGGCTAAGAAACTTTGAATTTGATGTAAAGAATGAAGTGGTGCATTGTCATGATGCATCTATTTAAGATACTGCTGTACACAGGTCCAGTCTCTTATACCGCATGGCATGAAAAAGGTGACAGAGAACCTTCAGGTTGGCATTATGATAAGGAATCCTGACACACTACTCGACAAAAGTTAAAGAAAATGGTCAATATCACATTTGAAGTTGTGTTTTAAGGTCTTAAAGATATTGAATATATCCACTGTAAAGTCACCACCTTGATTTCTGGGTTATATCCGAAAACCAAGGACTTATCATGAGTGATCATGGTGTTAAGACATTAGCATCACAGTTTAGATTCTTTATCATATCCTGTTAAACTTTCAGATGAACTCTCTACAAAGCCAAATCCTAGCTAACCAGTGCTTTGACCTACCTCATTTGTAATTTCTCAACAATATAATGATACAACAGTCCAGTTCATACTTGGTTAAAGACCTCATCACTTCTGGTTGTCAAAGGTTAAGACACGAGTTGCTCTCCATTAATGTGAGGCCATCTTTAAAATGTTTGTATTGTTTCTTAATTTGTGTAATGTTCATAAGATCGCTAAAAATTGGCTGAGTCTTTTGAATGATTTTTTTTTTATGGGTAGGCTATCTTGATACAATAACACTTCTTAAGTTATTTCAATATTTCACAAAAAAAAAAAATCTGACAGGTGCTGTGTACACTCCTTCACAGGCTAACTACCAATGACTGACGCTTTCTGCAGGAGGGAAACTACTGCTGTGCTTAAATTACTTTCTGTAGAAAAATTCAGGTCAGATACTGTTTTTAAAACTTAGTACATCACTATTAATAAAATTTTATAAAGAAATAATAATAGAAATTTTAAAAATTCAGTATTTAGGGTATACAATAATTCTGTATGACGGACCAGAAGATGGTTTTTGTTCATCTTAGATAAGGAGCAATCACAAAGGTTTTATTTGAGATTTCTTTTAGGTTTTTACTGAATCTATGTTGCTTTTTAGTTAGTTTGTCATCTCCTCCATTGCCCTCCATACACCTATGTGATTATATCTAGAATGCTCCTATATTATAATGCTATATTTTTTGTAAATTTTGTTTTATGTTATATTTACTTTGGATAGACTGATTAAGTGAACAATTTGGTATGTGTGGTGTGTGTGTGTGTGTGTGTGTGTGTGTGTATGTGGGGGGTGTGTGTGTGTGTGTGTGTGTGTGTGTGTGTGTGTGTGTGTGTGTGTACGTACTTCGGTGCTTCGTTGAGTGTACAACAATTCTGCTTCAAACACTGTTGTAATCACATTCAGCACAAAGTTACAAGACAAATGGTCACAGATTATGAATACCTGTGTCTTTTTCAAAATTCAGATTATGGTACCTAATTTAGAAGCTACATAGGTTTAAACCAACCACAGTCTTAGTAAGTAACAAAAAAAAAGTAGTATTATTAAATAACCTCCCAGATAGCATTTATAACACATTTAAGAATAGCCGAAGATGACTTTTTGATTTCTGAATCCTGTTTTTCTGTGAAGGAATTTATTTGTCATGAGTGGCAAAAGGTGTAGCTTGTTGTCTGCGGTAGTTCTGCTCTGATATAAAGTCAGACGAGTCATACTTTAATAGTTTTAATGTTGAGGGTATCAAAAAAGTTCTGATTAGCTATTAATTATAACAAGAATATACTACCAAATCTTTTCAAGTGTTATTTGTTGTATTTAATGTAACAGCAGAAATTTGTTGTTGGAACTCCATATTATAGGATTAAAAAAGCACTGAAGTTAAAGTTTTAGAAACAATTGTAGCATATTTATGTTATTAAATTTTTGAAACTTTAGCTTCAGTGCTTTTTTTAATCCTATTATTTGTTGTTTATATCTCAACATAGTTTGAACAACTTTTCAACATAGTTTTTACTGTTGTTAAAGCGTTTGTATTAAATTGCAATAAGATATGCATCAACAAAGACTCAAAAACACATCTCTGTAAAATTTCCCCATATAAGCCCACCTCACACTTCTGATACATAAACATCATTCAAAATATAATTCATAGCCTTACCAAACGTAAAATTACCACCTACAATAGATTCCTGGATACTGTAACTTACCAAGAAATGGAAAAGCAGATATGATTGCAAGAGTTACCGTTGAATAGTATTCAAAACTTCCCAAAGGTCTGGCTGTAGGGAGAATGATCAAACTATACTCAACTAAAAGAACTTGAAGAGTAGTTGTCTTGCGGTGGGCAATGTCATGAATCAACACAACTTCCCACAGGTAAGCAAGCCATGTTACTTATTCAGAATAATGAAACACAATTTCTTAACCTTAAAGAGTTGTTGTCATGCAGTGTGCATTGTCATGAATCAACACAATTTCCCAGGTAAGCAAGCCATGTTACTTAATCAGAATAATGAAACACAATTTCTTAAGCAAGACCTTAAAGAGTTGTTGTCTTGCAGTGTGCATTGTCATGAATCAACACAATTTCCTAGGAAGGCAAGCCATATTACTTATTCAGAATCATGAAAAACAATTTCTTAAGCAAGACCTAGAGCTGTTGTCTTGCAGTGGGCAATATCATGAATCAACATAACTTCCCAGGTAAACAAGCCATGTTACTTATTCAGAATCATGAAACACAATTTCTTAAGCAAGACCTTAAAGAGCTGTTGTCTTGCAGTGGGCATTATCATGAATCAACATAACTTCCCAGGTAAACAAGCCATGTTACTTATTCGGAATCATGCAACACATTTCTTAAGCATATAACTGTAGGATATATCAAGTAATACCAACTTCTAGAATGAAATCTTCTCTACAACATACTATAAAGATCGGTTACAAAATATCGATTGAATAATCGATTATCTTATTTAGTAAAATGCACCGAATGCCAAGTGAAATTCCTTCCGTTTGGTATTTCTTTGGTTAGACAGAAATATCTCGCAGTCTATAACACACAGAACAATTTGTAAATCACGGATAGAAAGAGAAAGATGTGATCTACAGAACAGTGTTTTGGTCGACCTGTTTGACAGAAAAATAGATTTGTAAACATATGAGAAAAAATGGCGTCGTTTTTACTTACAACCGCTATGCGGAATTCTTTGACGTTACATATAAAAAATATGCGAACTTCAGCAATTTTTGGAATATTATTTATAACGTTTTGTAGTATTTTTTTTTGCATGATTATGCATCTACGGAACATTAGCTTTCCAACGGTATTTTATTTATTGCGATAGGACGATTCTATGTGGGCGAAATGTTGAATTGCAAAATATGTGCAAAATATGTTGAATTGCAACGACGGATGTTTCGTATCGGGTCAGTTGACATGTGGAGGGTTTTAAAGAGTTGTTGTCTTGCATTGGGCATTGCCATGAATCAACATAACTTCTCAAGTAAACAAGCCATGTTACTTATTGTACCAATCTTACAAAACGAATAAATAAGGAAACGGAAGCTATACTGGGCCACATAGATTGGTCATGTTCAAAACTTACCTTTAAAGTCAAAAAAATAATTACCAAAGTAGAAATGTTTCAGCCGATCACTCACAATTCATAAGATACCTAGAGGTTAAGTCAATAAACCAAAGAACTAGATATAAATTTAGATTTACTAACCAAAATTAAGTAAAAGATTTATACGCCTTTAATTGATAAGCAAAGACAAATTAATTAAATGCCCTTAATTGATAAGCAAAGACAAATTAATTATACGCCCTTAAGTACAAAAGGAAAACATCAGATTACAAAATTTACATATATAAATTTAATTTGAATTTAAAATCCCTCCCCAAAATAAAATCAAAAACCCTCCCCTTTAGCAATGATTACAGAAATCATACAAAATTGATTAAACAAGATTACAAAAATATTAACATGTAATACCATGGATTTGTTTAATAATTAACTTTTATGTCGTTGGCCAACTGTAAAGCTAAGTATAATTAAATAAATAAAAATAAAGAATTATGAGACGTCTCTCTATTAAAAAAAAATATATATAAAATTCCTAATATAGAGCCCTTAGGGCTGAGGTCCAAAATATGCTATAGCTGCTCCTCCCAATTTTATTAAATACAAAAGACATATTTTATATATTATTAATTTTATCACAAAAAATACAAGAACACAGCCTATTCAAAGTTCCTTATAAAGTCCACTGCAGATTTTTTAAGAAATTTATAAATTTTTGGTTCATAGCTACATAAATAAGAGCACTGTCGCAGAAAAGTATTTAGTAAAGTTGCATGTTGATGGTTGGCTTTAACAGCAGAACATAAGTAGTTGTTGCATTTATGTCTAGTACTTGCACCAGTGAAAACTGCATTAAACAAAATAACAACTTTTTAGAATGCAAGTAGGCTTTAAGACAAAGCATGGTAAAGCAGTTAGTTTTAAAAGTTTGCCTTTATAATATTTTTAATACAAGGTGACAAGTAGGCACTTTGAAAAAAGATGGTAATTGTTACTACAGGACTTAACCAAGGTTGACTTGTCATGTTACTTTTAAATGTTTCTACATGTCAGCAGAGCACATGGTAAACTTAAAAATGTTCTTAGCTTGTAACACAAAATATATCAGAGATATAAATATTGGATATAGTTCTTTAAAAGTCATAAATATTCTAGGTTACACTGCTTTAAATTTGTACAGAAAATAACTGTTTAGGCTAGGCCTTGATAAAATAGGCTAGGGTGTGGTAAATGCATAAGATTTAATATTTTAGGCTGTAAAAGTTAAAAATTTAGGCTGTAGAAAATTGAATTACATAGATTTTGAATTAAACTCTATGAGCTTGAAATATTATTTACAAAATAAAATGCAATTGTAACTTTATAAAACTTACAAAGAGTACATGTCATAACCAAAATGAAAAGCTAAAACATTTTAACTCGGCAATATTGCTCCACATACCTGGTATTCAGAAGAAAGGACTTATAACAAAGGCATGTTAATTAGCCACGCACAGTTGTAAGACTTGCGACTAAATTAATTAAGAAAAAGTCACGACATAGCTAAAACTTCGCGGTGATCTTACAAGCTAGTCTTAACAGATTAGTTTGTAGCAGGCTAATGCCCGACCTTTCTAGAAAAGCAAGAACGAAGCTAAAAATAACGGATGATATAAGAACAGCTGATCAGTTGGCAGACATGGCTTTTACCTACTAACTGTAGATACTGTACTGAGTCGCCGCCCAGCGGAGAAAAGGGCAACTACGTGAAAAGAGGACAGACGGTAAATACAACGTTCTGCATGAACGTAATATTCAGAATCATGCAACACAATTTCTTAAGCAAGACCTTAAAGAGTTGTTGTCTTGCAGTGGGCATTGTCATGAATCAACATAACTTCCCAGTTAAGCAAGCCTTGTTACTTATTCAGAATCATGCAACACAATTTCTTAAGCAAGACTTTAAAGAGTTGTCAGCATGAAGACTTGGTATCTAGTATTACATGGAATATAAAATTTCTCTACAACGGTCTGATTAAAGAATCCAGCTCCTTTCCTTAGACTCTTTAGATTTGTATCTTTATGAATCCATACACATTGTATTTATTCCAAGTATCATTGCTCATCCTTTTTTAAATCAAATTAGGTAGTTCAGTTCGGATCGGAGTAACACCCAAAAGCCGTGGTGGAACCGGATAAACTTCTAACACCTTCTAAAGTCATTATAAAAGCTGGTTTAGTTTTCACAACATTAATTACATTACTGGGTGATGAAAAAGAGTCTTATTTCTTGTTCTATATTATTTATTATTATTATTATTTTTTTTTTTTGCCTTTATACCAAGCTCTATTTCATTGCAGCAATTGGAGTAGTTTTGATAAAATGTTCACAGTCTAAAAAATAAGTTGTATAGATTTTCAATAAATTAGTTGATCATTCTTTTTTTAATTGTAATTTATACTTTATGAAAAATACAATGATTTTATGCTTCTAGCTGGGAGGAATAGATTAAGAGTTAAACAAGAAAAGTCAATTAAGGATTTTAAATCTATACAATTTGAGAAACCAATTTTTATTGACCATAAACCACCATCCCTTCGTCCAGGAAATGCCTTTTTAATAGAAACATTTGCTATGGATCGAAATTCTGATAGCAGGTAAGTTGTTGTTAGTTACTATGTGTTATATTTTAATAAATCATTAATCTTAACAATTCATATTCTTCAATCATTCCAATTCCAAGCAGACCAATGTGATTTAAAACCTGAAGCAGGTTATTTTTTACATGATCAGTGGGACTCATTCTTCAATCCCAGTCAAAATCTTTATCCTGAACAAACTTGGATCTTCTAACTATAAATGAAAATGAAAATTTATTTATTTGACCCTCTTTTATACATAATTTTAACAGGAAAAATTTTACAATCTTATATGCTTAATAATAAAATAGACAACTGTTCACATTATAAAATGTAATACATATAAAATAAAATTCATAATAACATAATAAACAATAATATTAATAATAATAATAATAATAACAAAAAATACTTCCTGCTGTATTACAAGATAATAACAAAGGGTCACTTCATCCCGAGGTTAAAACCTGTTTGGGATGAAATACTCTATACATTTCTAACAATATAGCTCGATGGGAGAGAAACAATGTGACCGACCAGTCCAACCTACATATACACACACAAATTACATTTAGAAAACTAGGATTTGGCTTCTATGACAAACCAATTCAGATCAACATAAAACACTAAAACGTAAAACATAAAACATAAATGCAGCCGTAAAACGTATATCATAGAAACAAGTCAAGAAAAGATATGTATTCTCAGCGATTCTAGTGCACTTCAGTTAATAGCAAATACAAATCCTCGAATTACTATCATCAAGTCAAAGAGAAACAATTAATTTTACAAAACTTAAGTGACAGAGATTTTGTTCCAATAGGTACTTAGACTTTGAAGGCTGTATGGAAATGAAGAGGGTGATAAGTGGGTAAGGTGGCAGCTGATTTGGATCCAATCTCTTTCATGAGTTTTTCTTTGAGCGTTTGTTTTGCTGACTGTTAAAGAGCACTAAGAAGTAAATGGGACCAGTGATCATTATCTACAGTCTATCTTAAAAGAGTCAAATTTGTTGAAATATATAAAAATATATCCCGCTCGATTTTTATTTTTACATAAGAGCAAGAATGGACATATAGTCACTCAAGTATTACCTGTTCTGTTTTGGAGTAACTAAATTGCCCGCTTGTCTAGTTTGACAAGAACAAAACGAAACCGTTGATCATATTCTCCTTCAGAGCCAAATGTTGCCAAGAAAAACTGACAAGATTCAACCAGATTCCACCCTCCAACTGATTTTGAGTCACCTTACCCATTTGAGGCTAGTTCCTTGTGTGTATGAGACATCATGTGGTTGATGTCACTTGATGCCAGAGACGCGACAAGAAGTAAGAAGCAAGAATCATTCCAATTTGAATAACTCCATTAAAGATAAAAAAGGATGGTAGTAATAATTATAACCAACACTATTAATCAATGTAAATCATCAAGAAGTGACATCATTATGTTTGCTGTAAACTGAAAATAAGTACAGTAGAACTCCAATTATCCGGATCGCCAATTATACGGATCAGATTGAGAAAAATTAAAAAATCGAGTTTTTAAAGGCACATCGTCCTGCGAGCAATGAATATGCAGGAATCGCGCGCAGTAGTTGACCCTTCTACCTGCAAACAGTGAAGCGCTAGAGGAGGGCGTGGGGGGGGAGGAGGAGCGATGACTCACACTGCCTTGCCACCCTGCTACTGTCACTCACTACAGTCTATTAATAGTCAGTCGGCCAGTGCTTCTTTAACCTGCCGGGTGAATTGATATGTTGACTTTTTCGTGTTCCTTAGTGTTTCGATTATCGTGTGCAGTACTACGATGAGTTCTAAGAGGAAATGTGTGGTGTTATCATTGGCCGGTAAAATTAAAATTATCGAACAGTTGGACAAAGGTGTCTCGGGTAAAAATTTAGCCGAGGTGTACAAAGTGGGAACATCAACAATATCGGACATTAAAAAAAAAAATTACGTAATGTAAACATTGTGATTGGTATTGTTTTTTATTAATAAATACCGTAAATGTTCTCTATTGCGTTTTGTTTACATTTTTTCCCTAAAAACTGCCTTTTTTTCGAGAAAAATCCAATTACTGTATCCGCACTTTTGATTATCCGGATCGGGTCCGGTCCCAATTAATCCGGATAATTGTAGTTCTATTGTAATGACTTCTACTTTATTTTACAGCTTTAGAATACATGCTAAAATAAAATTAATGTCATAAAAACATATGCCTTTTATATATGTGTCAAATCTATACATGGAAGGTGATCCATGAAGGAAAAATTTCAAACAAATTTAAGGTGAAAATGGCAACAAAGATGTTCCACAGTAGTAGTAATGTGAGGGTAAAATGCACTGCAACCTCTATAGAACTATTGTGCCCTCTTACTTCTTCTAAGACGGGGACTCTCATCTATAAAAGCTCCTCCAACCCTAACTTAACATAGTTCATCAACCTTCATACTACGATTTCTCTGTTGTATTTCAGTTTCCTGTTACTTGTTTTCTTTTACGCTCACTTTGAGTGGTGTTCGAGCACACAAAGCAGCATTTAAGCTTTTTTCAGCCATTTTCCTGTGCAGGTAGTGGGTGGGGGAAATGATGTCCTGACAAGCGTAGCGGCTACTGAGCTCCGTCCACTGGACGGGGGACAGCGACGGCTTCTTCTCCCAATGCAACATGAGTTTCCAAAATTTGCCTTATGAGATTCATTCTAGTTTTGATGTCCATGATGTAAAGTTTTGCATTCGGGTTTTTCGTTTGAATGTACTGCTTGGAAACTGAGTAAAGTAAATGATGTAAACATAATAAGTAACTAAGAAACTAATTTAACTGTTTAAAATAAACACACAACTTAAGACCACTAACAAACAATGACGCTGCAATAAACATAACCTCCATAACCAAATGCAATCGGCTGTGAGCTTTGTAGATCGACTTCAACTTTAAAATATCGATATAAATCGATGTTGAAATATTCCTTTATTCTTTATGAATAGAACCACATAACATAGAGCGCGATCTGTTAGCTAATACTTAAACTACGTGCAGTTTTAAAGGGTACCGATAGATCGTTACTCTGCCCGTTTTAGCAAGTATACTGGGTGACGATAGATCGTTACCTTGCCCGCGAAAGGGTTAAGTAGCACTGTCAATATGATAGTTCAATTTAGTTTAGTTTATAGTCTACAAACCAAAAATGGTATTTCTATATGGCATATAAAACATACAGTATAGGTTCGAAAATACACTATAGGCCTACCCTGTGTAAGAAAAAAAAATCTTTAATGAAAAATATATAATGGTTTGTACAATTTATATAACTTGTGATAAAAATATCAACTTTAATTTTTTCTAAATAATCACTGTTGTCTTTTTTGACGTTTAAAAACAACTTTACATTTTTCACACTTAGAACTATATATATCCACCAAATCATCTATGGCCAATATGTTCACAATAACTAATTCTGAGTACAATATTATTAACACGTTAAGTGCCATGGGGGGCCGATCGGTATGGCAGCAAGCTCATAGTTAAAATGGCGCGTCAGCCGATCGGTACGACACTGCCATCAATGCAAGATTTTATTTTAGAGTCTTTTATCAGTAAGTGTTGCGACCTAGCGGAAAACACATACACTAAGTGAAAAGTAGAAGATTGTATCTAATAGCTGTAAATATTTCATTTTATTATCTTTAAATAGTGTTGCGTAACAACCAAATAAAATATCTCAACAATATGTTAATTTCGTTGTACCGATTGGTACGGCAGCGAAATTTTCAGTTGGAATTATGGATTAATGCATTAAAACACGTAATATACAAATTGATCATTCTACAGTTTTTATATATTTTTTTAAAATAAACGTATAAAAGTTAACTATTACGGTAAGCAAAACAATAAATTTTGCATATTTTTGTATAAAACATTGAACAATTACAAAATTGGAAAGCAATTTTTAAAACTGTTTAACAATGTTATTTATTTACAATTAAGTTTTTAAAAATCATTTATTTATATTATTACTGTCTAAACTGTAAAATGAAAGCATTTTGAAAGCAAAATAAAAGAATTAAAAATCGGTTATTGACAAGTATTGGTGTTGCGGTCGTGGTCCTGCATTGCTTTTGTAAGCGAGCTAAGCATTTACAATGCAGGTGCCAAATAGTAAATGTACTGCAACTTTATGATACCATCTTAGTGTCTTTCGTATTGCTGAGTTGTACGACGACATTTGATCAGCAACATCGATGCCGGATTTTTGCTCATTGTACTCTGTTATTGCAAGAGGCTTGAAAATGACATTTCCTCTTCGATCCCGTTTTCCAGTTTGAACCATGTCCACTTGATGTTTACGTGCAGTTACTCAACGCGTTTCCCACCACTGAGTCATGTGTTACCAACATCACAGACCAAAATTATCCTAGGAAATCCATCAAAAGTGCGGTCGGCCAATCGGCCGACACGTCAAATTCCAAACAAAATATGGTATTCAAAATGACATGCCGGGCCGATCGGCCGATCATTTTTTTGAATGTTTTGTAAAACAATTTCTCAAAAAATCAGTTCTCCATATAACCATAAGACCACATATATACAGGTTATGTTATTAAAATTGTTTATTTAAGTTGGCACTGTATGATAAAAGTGGCACAACTGGCTTGACACTTAACGTGTTAAGTTACACAATCATTATGAGTGAACTTTCATGGCGGATCTTAACCAGGTGTTAAATCCATCTCATAGTAGAAAATGACCTGTTAGAAATTTCTTCTATTGGATGGAAGAGTTAAAGCAATTTTAAGAAGGAAGTTGAAATTTGGATAAATGACCATGTTTCTGCAAAACACTTTTGGCGATTTCTTTTGTGAGCTTTGTCAACTTTTCATTCTTGATACTTTTAAAACCTGAATTCTCCATGATGTTCCTAAGAACTGAAATGTCTCTTTTTTAAATTGTGCATCATTACTGGGCACAGAGTAAGTGTCAATGTTTAGCGTCTTCTGCGTTCAAACAAAGGAAACTATCACTTGCTTCTGTTAAGCATAATTAAGTGACCAGATTTCTGAGAGACCAAAGTGGGACACCTTGACATTAAAAGGTTACAGTAAATAAATATAAAATATAGGAAGACGACTATTTTTACATTAACAATACTTTATTATATTGAACACATAACATTAACATTACAGTGTTAGCATAATCAAATTTTCATGTTTATAAATTGTTAAAATACAATGGATTTATTTGGTCCATGGGTGTCAATTATTTTTTTTTTTTCATTTTCCATACTCACAGAGTGATGAAAGACAATTTGTCTTGTTATCTTAATTTAATTGCTGTACTGATGGGACCATTTGTCTGTGCGTGCGGCTCTGACGCTACTAGCCGTCCTGTAAAAGTAGGGCTCGCTCACCCAACTATGTTTGTCTACCTTTCGCGAGACAGAATTACAGTTTACAAGATTTGTAGTGCACATAGAAACATGATGTTCACATCAAAATCTTCTGCGTTTATTGAGGAAGGTTGTGACGTTAATTGTTGATAAAAAAAGATAAACATTATTGTTCCTTTTAATTTAATTTGTGTTTAGAGTTGTTATGTTAGAATTTTTTCGGCAAAACTAATTTGGTGTATTGGTAAAATTTATTTTTTACCTTAGGCTGAAAACGAAAAATAAAGGTACGCTATTTAGGAAAATTACTGGTAACCTGTTTACATGGAAATAAAAAAAAACTTTAAACTAATAAACTAAAACAAAAAAAATCCTTTCTTATCTGGGGAGGAAAAGAACAAATTTTATTGTTTTACGTCCTTTAAAATACCAGCACTAGCAAAGGTAACATCTAAAATTGTGATACTAAAAGTTGATTTACAATATTAAATTTATTGATTGTCTATATACATTTTAATCCAGCTCTTCAATTCCGCTTAAATCATCGTCGTCATCGTCCTCCTCACTGCTGTCGCTGTTTCCTACTGATATAATCATTGATTCCATGAGGTCGTCGATCTGCGGCTCAGCTGAATCGTAATTATTTTCAATAGTTTTTACATGCTCGCATTTGTTCTCCCATTCTTTTGCACCAATGAGGTTGAATTTTTCCTCTGCTAATGACTTGATGCCCTCGAAGCTACATGTGATATTACAGAACGGAAGCAGTCTGTAGCAGAAGATAAGTCACATGTGACCCACTTCCAGCCACCTGGGCTTCATTGAAGACAGGTGAATAATATACATTCGGCGCGCCGCACAGGACCACATGTTTTTGGAAATGAGCGATAACCACTCCCCTCTCCCCCCACGCCATAGCCAGCCGTGCGCACAGACAAATGGACCTATCAGTACTTTCCTACAGAATGTATTTTATTCAACAAACAAGAGTCCCCTTTGGTTTTTCGTAAAACTTGTGACTCGTTAATCTAACATTTCACTTCAATAAAAGCATTGCCTTTACTATTTCAATCTTGAGTTGAGATTTGTTCTCTGTCCACAAATTATTTAAAAGTGTGAAAATCCGTTCTACAGGGGCATTTGTTTTAGGAAGACTAAGCATGAGTTCAGTGAGGGTTTTCAAGAACGTGAGAGTTCTTGTTAGAAATATGTTTGCTATCAAAAGAGTGAAAACTTCAACCCACCGTTGATCAGCAGGGGTTTTGAGATCGCTCCATTCCTTAATCTTTTCTTCAGTTACATACTTTTAAGTAATTAATTTCGTCAAAAAGATCGTTATCATTAATTGAAACTCAGCCGCTGAATTTATCACAAATAGCTTCATTTCCAGTGATAACTTCTTCCTCCAAAGACGGAATTTCTTTCAACATCAACCAAGACAGATTTTCAAAACCCTTAAAATGACCCAAATACTGTTAAATAGTCTCGCTGCTAATATCTTTTGTTTCAACAATTTTTCTAAGGCAAAAGCGGACAGAAATTGGCAGAAAATGATTTTTTACTCCTTCCTCATACTTTTCGCATAAATGAGACAAAACCTAAACCACTTCAATAGCACTAAAATTTTCCCCTTCCACTTTCAAAACTGCAGCGTGAAAAATGAAGCTTGGCTTAGATAAAATATAGCCAGAGTTCAGCGCATAGATTTACAAAGAAATTCCTATTGAGCATAGGAGATTTTTCATTGGGAAAAAAAAAAATTCTTTAGAGCATAAAAGCATTAATATTTACTCACCAGTAGGCGTCAAAGCTAACCATCTGGTCTTACGAAACCTAACAGTCTGTGATATTCAACAGCTGCTTCCTCGCAGAATTGTTTAAATGCTTCAACCCGAATATTGTATATATAAAATTGAGAATACATTTTGCAACATGTCCAATGGTTAACCTAACCCAATGTCCTAACCTAAATTCACGAGAAAAATTAAAGAAAGAATTTTAAACACACCTAATAAAAATTAAGCACACTCAAAAACACAACCAATAAGGAAACAAACCATTAAAATTTAAAAACAATATAAAATAAAAATAAACTGAATGTAAGCCCTGAAGAAAAAAATATGACATTAGAAATAACAAAACTGCTAACAACTTGATCATCATCGTCACAAACCGTTTTCATACGTATCATCCACAATTCATGCTAATAAACTAATTGTAAAAACTTTAGTTATTATTATTAAGATTTGAAATAAGAATCAGTACCGGTACGTGAAATTATACAATTAGTTTAAATCTAATATTTGTGATCAGAAACCAAAAGTGACAGTGTAACTAAAGTTGACGATCCAAGGCTAGAGGGTTAGGTTAGGTTAGGTCAGATTCTAAAATTGAAGGGCCTGGATCACAAACTATAGGTTCAATAATTTGTTGTATGTTATCTAACTTATTGACTTCACCTTATTTTTTACTTGTGAAAGTTTCATTATTAAATAATTATATGAAACTTCTATCTTGGGGCGCACAGAAACTTCCACACATCCTTCTGCTATTGTTGAAGATCGCCATCTGCCATACATTTTTTAGATTCAATAAATCCCCTCCTCCTTCTAATGACATTGGTTCTGATGATCTTCCAAAACAATGTCCAGTATATTCTTTTTGATTTCTGAGATTTAAATATTTTGCAATCTTATTTGGAACAGCAACAATGGTATGGTTTCCTACATGTCGAACAAAACATTTACCATTGATATCCATTCAAAAAATTTCTGCTTTCCATATTTTGAGGTCTTAGCCCTATGTAATTACTATATAAATCGCGGTGGTGTGAACGATAACCATCGTCTGTTATAGAGAAGGGAATGTAGAATGTGAGTTTTTACATCAAGTAGAAACATTAACAGAAAAGTCCATTGTCCTCTATGTCGTTCAAAGTCAAATGAAGTAAATAGTTTCTTCTACATGCTCCGAAAAAACCAAATACTAATATAATCTTAGCTAATATCCAGTTCTCATCAGCAGCTTCATTTATGAATTTGGTTACTTGTGTTAATGTTAGCATCTTCAAGTTCTTTGGTGTGTAACCAATAGTCTAATGTTTTAGAAAAAATATTAAAAAGTTAAACAGTTACATTTTCTTTCAGTGACAGACCATTCTTCATTGTCGAAAATTTACTCCACAAAGAGCCTAGTTTCATGTGTTTTGCTTTTTCTCATAAAAGAAAAAAGTAACACATCATCACTTGCTTGCTTGATTATCCTGTGCTTCCACCATAAAAACTGCTTGTATTCATTTTGATATCTACTTTTAGATTTATTTGACAGCAAATTCGAAGCCACTTCTTGAGCTTGTTTTAAAATATAATCCGGAATGTCAGGATTATTATATTCTTTATCAAAATGTATGATGAATATTGCACGAAACACAAATGCTTTAAAAACTACAATGTTTACACTTATTTGAGGTTAATAATCAAACTTTTAATGTTCGTTGTTTGGCGTCAAAGTCAATTTATATAATATATTGAATAATAAATTATTTTTATTACCTTTATGGTACCGTCATGTGACTTTGTATTTGTCTTATTACAAAGACGTGTTTCGGAGTCGTAGCTCCATCTTCAGTATTTCACTCCGTAGAGGTCGTCAAAGCATTAAACTTGATAAAAACATAAACACTATACACACAAATATATACACGTATACATTGATTTAAACACTTTCTTAAGTGCACACAGTTTCATGGTCTGCGAACTACTGGCATCATGGTAAAGTCGAGGTTACAGATTAATGGGATTTTCCTATCAGTTAGTTATATCTCATTGCCATCTCAAATAATGAGTTTGATTGGAACGATAACTTTGTGACCGTCTCCACTTCTTTTGACCAACTGGAAGCTCCGGCTGGCTGGAGACCGCGTACACTTTAGCCGAATCTTGTCAGGATGGGCCAAGGAGTCGGGTTAGGACGCTAATGAACGCACACAACACAAGTTAAATTAAACGTTCTCTTTTATTTTAGCGCCGAATTAGAAGATTACAGAATTAATTATAATTTATAAAAAAGACAACGGCTAGATAAAGCCTTAATAGTGGCCGAAAAGCATACCGATTAATTATATAGCACGTGGCCGAAAATGGACTGAACTCGTCCCGTAGCGGTCTGCCGTTCAACTTCCTTCTCGCGGCTCTCGGAACAGACTCTCGCTCGGCTCGCTGGTTCAAGCCCTCCACTCCTCGTCTCTCCCCCCTTTCTGCGTGATCTTGCACTGCTCAACAAAATCGCAAGTGCCAATTCATATTTTATTATTTAGAATCCCTTTCCATTACATCCTAATTTATACTTATTATGGTTTTTATTTGGTGGGCTCCTGTTCTGTCTGGCAGGTTAACGTTAGCAGTTTTTTTCAACAGTTAATCACGCTCAACGTTAACTGGTGTTGACGTTGACCATTGTTAGCATTAACGCCCACCACTAATGTACATCATAGTCCTGAATTGTGTTGTATAGTTTGACATCTTGTAATTAATACATACATTATTATATTAATAATTAGCTAGATTATTTTTACCTTGATTAAGATTTAAACTAGTGTTATGTCTACGATATAAAGTGGTTTGTATACTAAATAGTTTAATCTTATTTTTCAGATCCGCACATGATTTACTCGAAGCAGCATTTGAATGTTTTCCTGGTAAAGACTACTGTCTATTGACACAGCCTTCAAGATACCCAATGTTTCCTCTGATTGAATATTTTACTGTAAGTTGAATTTATCTACTGATTATTTGATTATGTTACAGCTAGTTCTAACTTAATTTAAGTTCTAGTTAAAATGCTTGGTTACTAGCACCATTTAAATAATAATAGGTGTTAATTTGTAAATGATGTATATTTCTTTGAAAAATGTTTATGACATATTTTAAAATAATAATAACACATTAAAATATAAAAAAATATTTTTATTAATAAAAAAACTATATATATTCTTAATTTTTCGGCATAATCACCATTGATTTTCACATATTTTTTTATGTTATCTCTACCATATCCATAAAAGTATGCCACCAGTTTCTTGAACCAGTTTTGGCATACAGTTCATCATCAATTTCAAAGTTCTATGCAGGTACAAGTGTTCTATACTTGGTGTGAGATCAAAGTTATCATGCAAAAACTGGAACCTACTGGATAACAAACCATGTTTTTTGTTTTGTATGACTCATCTAAGTTTCCATAGGGTTTCACAGTAGATGGCACACACGTTTCATAAAACTGCCTCTTATCCAAAAAAACAGTGACCACGATTTTTGAGGCAGAATGTTTTTGCTTAAACATATTTACTTTCAAAGATGATGGATGTTGCCTGCTTTGTTGCTCAACATATGTGTATGATATCTAGGTATCATTTTAAATGAAATTGTGTTCCAACAGCCGATCTCTTTCCTTTGAAAAACACTAAAAAATATTTGAGCTGAAGCTACATATTCCTGTTTATGACTGTCGATTAATACGGTTTTGAAACTCATCTAGCATACAGTATTTTGTAATAAAATTTCTCTGTCACAAAGTTGTAAATTATAGATCATAGAACGTTAGGAAAATTGAAAAGACAATTCAGAAACCATATATTGCTGATTTTCACATTTACTTCTTTCATAAAACCATCCAACACTCTACAAACACTCTTCATTATTAACTTTCATTTGTCCATACCTAAACAAATAATACCATTCCTTAACTTTACTGTCCACTCATAACATTCACCCTATTAACCTTAACAAGTTACCCAAGAATTTCAGCAGCATTATTGTTTTTGCTAACAAAATATATCACAGCAATGACCCCACAACTGGTGGGATTATTTATCATAGCACCCATTTTAAATTGCTTATACATCACAACAATCGCATATCAAATGCTCATAAAATAGTCAACAGCTAGATAATATAATATAATATAATATAATATAATATAATTTTAATATAATATAATATAATATAATATAATATAATATAATATAATATAATATAATATAATATAATATAATATAATATAATATAATATAATATAATAATAATATAGCTAGCTGATATAATATGTCATAATAAGACAGAGGACTTGCATAATTCCACTTCATTGCCCCAGGCGGTATCATTTCAAAATTGAACTTACTTTAAAAAGGTGCCTTTATATCTTATGATGAAATGTAGCATAAATATTATTAATTTTAATTTTTTTTTTCATAGAGTATAAAAATGTTTTGTTACAATTTTTTCATAATTTTTTAAACATATATGTACACTTTTAGTACAAAAGTAATTATTTAAAAAAATCCTCTACAATCAAATGATGTTCAAGAAAATTTATAATATTTATTAAAAAAAATAAACAATGGGTTCCAAAGGTTTGTATGTTTTATTATTTAGGAAATTTTCATATAATTAATAATATTTAAGAGTTTAAGATTTAATAACGATTGATACTGCATTAAGGTTGTAAGTTGTAATTGAATGTAATATACTATAGTTAAGAACTAACTTATTTTAGTTTTATATAATTATATGAAACGAGAACCATTTTCTTCAAAAGGCTATATTTATAATAACTTGTTTTAAATTTGCAGAAAGTTGTAACAAACCAAAGAAAATCGTTTCCACATCAACTGTACTTCATTCATCGTAATGGAGTTTTTACGTATGTAATGTTTTCATATAAATCTATACCTTTTTATTAATTTCAAATTTTTAATCTTATATCAAGTGATTTAATCACCTCACTCGCATGTTATAAGATTTGTAATGTTTCACAATGAGCCCACTTAAATATTTACTTTATAATAATAATTTAAATTTTGAAGTGAAAGTGATGCTTCTTTAAAAAGTATATATAAATATATATATATATATATATATACATATACTAATTATTAGTTACTGCGTCATTTTATATGTCATTTGAATGTAAGTGCATCCGGGTCGAGTTATTGCTTCCAGTTATAGTTACTGCTTCCATGGATGCAATAACTCATAATTCAAAACATGGTAAATATTTCTTTGCCGCTCTGAGATGCAGAATGGATATAAATGAATAAGGAGTAGTGCGCGCGCAACATTGCTTTACGCAGGTGTTTGGATTATCCCCCACCAGTTCTATTTTTAGTCTATTATATTCCGCTTACACAACACATTAGCACTGCCACAGTTTAGAGATTACAGTACTATGTACCGTATACATATAGTCTACATTCAATTGCTTATTAAAGTTTGTTAAGAGTATTTGTTCTTTGTATACTTATGTTGATTAATACATTATAAACAAATCTTCTTAAATGCTGGGGAAAACGAATTTATTAACCGAAATTAAATAGCCTACAGTTATTGTTTAACTGTTTAAAACGATTCGTAGTGTTTTATAACGAGAGTAGATCCATAATTAATTTCGAAATGTTGTGTATTATTAGCTATACGTAAATGATGACAAATGTTCTGTTAAGTAATAATACTTATATTTCTTAGTCTGTTCATTGTCTAACTTTCGTATATTTATAAAAAAAACATCTCTTCCTTCTCAATTCTCGGATGAGTAAAGCTAATTTACCTATGTATGTAAATAAATCGTATTTTTGGTTCCTGCGATGATTGAGGAAATATTGTTATTATATAAAATTCAAACGGGATATTATAATCAATATCGACTCTATTATCACTAAAGAGTCCAAAAATTTCAAAAGTGTGTAGCCTATGGACGTTACGCCAGCTGAGTAACTCTGTTGCCAATGATATTGTTGGCCTTTACTTTGGGATTAAGGTGTATTTTTTCAAAAAAAAAAAAAATAAAGGTTTTGGGGTCCATAAAATAATGTTTTCACATAACTACCTTGAACGATTTGGTTAAATTTTTGCAAATTTAGCCCCTTTTATTAAAAAAAAAAAAAAAAAAAAAAAACTTGTCTGGGCCGATTTTCTTTGAATAAATCGGACAAATTGGGGAAAAAAGACAATAGTTTTTTGTTTTTTTTTTAATATAGGTAGGTTAACCATATATTGTAGTCTAATAATCAATATACGTAATCAATATCATTTTATCGAATCAATACCGGTACAACAAATTGGTAAGATTTTCATCTCCTCTGTAAATCCTTTTTGCATAAAGATGTGGAAGGAGGTTTAAAGGATTTATACTAGGGGCACCGCCCCCCCCCCCTGTGGCCTCCCTGCTTAAATAAAAGTGCCTTCTTTCTTTTAAATAGAATTTCTCTTTTATAATACAAGACATAGGCTACACAAGAATTTTAGAGTTTTTCCTATGGCAAAAGAAAAAAATACAATGATCCGTGGACGGTTCTTACTAACAATAACGGACGTCCCTTGGCCAATTCACGCTCTTAAACTCGGACAACCATAGTCAAATAATTTACTGTTAATTCGTTGCCATAGATTCGGCCCCAGCGATAACGGTAGCCACCTTAGTGACAACTACTCTCCCATAGACATAAATACCCAGAGATACGTTACCGGTATTGGTATAGTATCGTATTTTTTACGTTTGTAATTGTAAACATTTGTAGTTGCCATGCAAATAAAACAACAACAATTTGCATAACCAATTATTGATTAATACTGTTAAAAGTGTTAAAAACACATAAATTTGGTTACAATTAATAAATTTTTATTAAAGTAAAAAAATGTTATTTGAATGTGAAACAAGGTGGTTATTACTGACCTTGGTGGAGGATGGGGAGAGCTTATACAAAGGGCCGGTACAGTCCAAACGCAAACGAAACAGTACCAGCCAAAATTAATTTCGCCTTCGTAAAAATCACGATAGAATACCATTCCAGGGTTAAAATGGTAAGCGAATACTACACAGGTCACCCCTCCGTGTGCGCACCAAGCGGCGGGCAGTGATGTATTCTTTCGACCGTCACAGCTGATGCAGGCAGCTTAGAGAACATTGGATTTTTTCTTTTGCCATAGGAAAAACTCAAAAAACATTCCCGATTCTGATATAACCTGTGTTTTATAAAATACAAAATCTATTTACAAACTACAGTTTGTCCAAACAGCCGTGAGCCCTGGAGGATTAGGGCGACCCTAGCTCCTCAACGCGCAGACATACTCACACGCCCGGCTTGGCCTACCTGCCGCTAATGGTTCTTCTATGAATCACCAACTAGCCCTTATGCTACAAAATAAAATTTTTCTAGATTTTAACTTTACTTAATTTTTACTCTAATTACTGAACTCTAAATATTATTTCTCGCAAAAATGAGTCCAAACACGGTACAATTGTGACAACTCTAAGCGGTTTTATGGTCAGTAGGTTACAAAATCATAAATTTGACTACTTAAAAATGATTATAAACATTTTATTTGAATTAGCACGATCACAATAACATACATAATTACAGTAATTCTAGTAGTGATTTCAAACGTATGCAAAAAAAATAAACTAAATCAGAATCATTATAACAGTGAACGTAGGGGCCTATACTAAGAGTTAAATAAAAATAATTACAAATTAATTTTGTAATGTTACTGTACCATAACTGATAAACCAATAGAATAATATTATAAAACATAAAACTAATACAAGCATATTTACATAACCATCCTATGTTAAGAAGGCCTCTTCTAAAATTTCCAACGTACGCAAAAAAAAAAATATATATATATATAATCAGAATTAAGTGTGAGTCACGGCCGGAATTTAGCACTTTGTGTTTTACAACTATTTACGAGTAACAACAAACTAGTTTGTAGTGTAATTAGTAAAATTTGTTTGATGTTACTTAATTTATTTTTTTCATAGTTTCTTCCTTATCTAGTAAATTAATATTTCAAATTTTTCCTTAATTATTAATTTATTAAAAGTTAGAACTACGGCTAATTTTGCAAACAATGTAAGTCACCCCTAGAATAATTGTAAACAGTTTCCATGTTATGGATCTGATTACTATTACATTAAAGACGTCTGATTATTACAATATAAAATACGTGATAAAGGACCGGTTTTATTTATTTTCTCGTTTTTAAACTCACTAAAACCGCTTAGAGTTGTCACAATTGTACCGTGTTTGGACTCATTTTATCACTTATCACTGCGATCCAAATGGATCTTTTGTAACTACCCAATTAATTTTGTTTTGACCCTGCCAAGATTTAAGCTTTCTAAGAAACTTAAAATGGTTCTAGGGGACATGATTGTTACCTCTGCAATGGTGGGGAATGGAATGCTGAGGTAAAGTAGCCTTTTGCATGTTAGAGATTCACACACACACAAGCAGTGTTTAGCTGTTTCTTTATGTGTCAGGCAGAAGTGGCTTGTATCCACTGCAGCCTTCCCCATGCGGTTTATATGGTAATTCACTGGACAGTGTCGGGATAGAAGGACAATATCCGGTAATCCAGTAATCCAGTCTGGTGAGATCCAGTAATTCTTTAGCCTTTGTCCTTGAGTAGACTATAAACTTTTTGGCTTGTCTTGGACCAGGGTCGATGGTCTAATACTTGATCTTTTGATATTGTTCTCAGGTTTTCATTACATGAAGATATGTTTTAGGTACCCCAAAGAATGTTTCGGCCCCAACAAAATCAGCCTATGCATCCTCCTTCACAAGATCGATGATCTGCTTATTCATGTCCTGGCATCCAAAGTAAGGAGATATTGTTTGTTTTCAGTTGATTGATTTTTGTAGACATCCCCAGACCCATCTGGACTCAAAAGTGTATGAACTGAGAGCCTTAAGAGCTGTCTGACCGTCTGATATTATATAAATTTGAGACCTTTTTTTATATTATCTCTAGTGCAGAGCTCTATTGCATGTATCTCAGCTTGAAATATGGATGGAAATTTTTCCTAGAGATCTGCTAAGGCTAAAATTTGGGTCTTTTATCCCCACCATTCATTCTGAATCTATCATTGTACCATTGGAGGGATCGCTCCATTAGTTTTGGTTCATTTTCTTTCCAAACTTGTTGTTCTGGGAAAAAGATTTTAAAATTCTTTTCAAAAGTTATTGTCTTGATCATTAAGTACAATTCTGTTGTGGTTAACTGAGTGGTATCTTGTTCTTGCAGGTTTTACAGCCAGTATTTTTGGCATTAGTCCCCTACTGCCAAAGAGCAACAGTGTATGTACACCTTTTCACCAGTAGGTTCATTGGTCGCACATCCAGAGCCACTTCCATGGCAGCGGTTGGACAGGTACCCATACACCTATCATTCCTAGGCAAGCCTGCCTTTGAAGCTTTGTCGTAGATTTTTGTTTCATTTTTGGCCATCATATTTCTGAAGCATAGGTGACCATGGGTCTAATTATAGCCAGGATATGACCAGTAGGCCATCTGGGTTTAGTCCCCAAGTTTTACCATTTAGGCTCTCATATTTAGGCATGCTCATATAGCCATTATTTCTCTTTTATTGGTTTTATCAATGTGTTATTTCAGGTGAGTCTGATGTAGAACTAACTACACCCAGATTTTACTTCTTTAGAAGCAGCAAATTCTACACCATCTATCATTAAAGTCTGAAGAATGAACAATTTCCTTTTGAAAGGAATAATGGTTGTCTTATTAGGGCTATGCTAAGGTAATGCCCTCTTTTGACACCACCTTTGTACCAATAGAAGAGCAATCTGGATGAGGTCAGATACTTTAACGATGATTACCAGATTGTCAGCATATGCTATTACTTTAAAGCCTTTAGCATTCAGCAACCCAAGCAGTTCATCCATCACCAGGGTCCACATGAGACGGGAGAGTGCCCGTCCCTGTGGGCACCACATGACTGCCAACACTGTTTTGGACTCCCCACTCAAATTGGCTGTCATCCTAACATTAACTCATTAACATAGATCTGATCTATTTAATTATATTGTGTTCAATTTCATATCTCTAGAGGTTAGGAGGTAGTACTGAAAGCTCCTCCAATATCTCAAAAGGCGCATAAAGCTATTGACTTGTCAACCTCCGCAACCTATTGTAGTGCATTAGAGGTCAATTGCCCATTTGATAAGCGTACTGAGCATTATGGAGTGAAGCCTAGTCAAGGGTTTCACTCCGTATGTGCTTGTCTAGTATTTCTCCATTGTTTTAAGAAAGTAGGATGTTGGGCTGATTGATCTGTATGACCTAGGCTCCACAGTGTCTCTTCTCCCGGTTTTTGGTATAAAAATCACCTTACTTCCATCCATCTCTTTGGAATATATGACAGGGAAAAATTAGCCCTAAACAGTGATTCCAATAGTTGCAGTAGCTACTCCAAGCCCTGCTGCAATAGGGCCGAAAAAACCCAATCTCCACCTAGTGATTCATATGGTTTATGGTTCCCCATTGCCCATCTAACCCTGTTTTCAGATTAGATGTTATTTTCCTCCAGTTAAGGAAACAAGGCACAAGATAATCTTCAATACTGTAGTGGTTTGTGTGGAATTAAACGTGATAGAGCCGGGGAAATGTGTCTTTAACAATTGACTCATAGTTTCCTCTGCACTCTCCCTCTAGGATCTATTTTATATCTTTAAGAAGCCTATACGGAGTGAGTGATCTTTACTTAAGGTCTTGTGTAGTGACCCACTGTTGGGACATTGTTTATCCCTTCACAGAACCCCTTCCATGTCCTTTCTTTTAGACTTTCTCAATTCCTTATTATATTCTGTGATGGCTGTCTCCCAGTTCCCATTAAGCTTTGCCCTGTTAAAGAATTTATGTACAACAGCTCTCAATTTGGAAAGCTTTATGTTTTACCAAGCAGTGGCGGCGATAAGAACCAGCGCCCCCCTCAAGATTGTTCATCCGGCCCCCCCTCTCCCAATAATCTTCAAAAACATTATTATGGGTATTTCCACATAAGCTTGCACTTGGGCTTGGCGCGGCAGTGTTGGCGGGGGGTGGGTGGCTGCTAGACAAAACCTTTGTGCGAATATTCCACTACTGCCTCACAACATACTAAGTTTTATTAGTTTTAACTACTGATGTAGACATCACTTAATAGAATTTCGTATTTCACCTATTCTAGCGCCTACACCGCTGTCGCCGCCACTGCCACCAAGGTATCTGTGCCTACACTCTTCTTTTGTTAACAGGGCACCTACTTTCATAGGGATTGATAATTATTGCTTGTTAGGTTTCAGCAGTTTTCTCTAGCTCTGTTTCCGTTTCTAGAAGGCTTTTAATTTGTACTAACTTAGATTGTTTTATATTTATCCCAATTGGTTCTCTTTGGATTTGGTTTTTTACTGTCTGGGTCCGAGTTGAATTAATTTTGAATTTAATGTACATGTCATCAGACAGTGTTGGTATATCTGATTCATGCCAAATAAGGATATTGTCCCCCTTAAGTCAAGTCTATTCAACCTTTATGTCCTGCTTTGTTGAAAGTAAGATTGTCCCCCCTCCCCCTATTACTTATCTCTTGTCTCACCATAGTTACCAAGTCTTGTGTTAGAAACTCTGGAATAGGAAGAAATATGTCATTACTGTTTAATAATATAGCTGCCCCATGTATTTCTACCATGTTATTGTCAATTAACTTACATTTTTTGGGTTAGACAATATAAAGGACTCTCTGATGTTTTCTACTTCGACCCATGGCTCTTGGGTTAGAGGTATATCTTCTGTGCATTCAGTAAATCACTTGCCGAGGAAGCTGTCCTGGCATTGTTGAGATTTATCTGAATGACATTCAGATTTGTTGGCATTTTAATTATTCTTATCAGGGACTTGGTTTGCCCCTGATATAGGAGTATCCATCTTCAGTTTAGTCTGTATTAGACCACTCCTTTGGTTTCCTTCTAACAAGTTATACCTGCCAGAATTTATCTTTGTGGCTGGTGATGGCCCTTTAGGTTTTGTAACTTTAGAAGGAAGGAACTGCCAGATGCAGTACCCCAACCATTCCCATTTCTAGGACAAATCTGCCAGAAGCCAAGCATACTGTGAAAGCCTGCCACTATACCTTTGGAGGGAACTTCGGCTTGCGATACAGCGACAGCCGTCATATCCTTGCTTTGTGGAGTGGAACTAGGCTGACTAGAAGTTTCAGCTCCTTGGCAGCAGATCCGCCCCAAGGCACTGGCACAGGTTCCGAGGAGTCTTCTGCTATCGAACCAGGAGAACTACCAGTATTTTTCAGATATTCCAGTTTTCTTAAAATTGTTTTTCACTTTAGGCATGCAATTATGGGAAAAACTAGTTCTTAAAAGTTTTGCTGTCATCCATGATTGTTTAACCATGTGTTTAAAACACTTTTAAAAGCTCTCGGCCTTTTGTATTTTCCAATGACGAAAGGAGTTAACTGATGGTCACCAGAAGCATTTGCACAAAGTAAAGCCATCAATCTCTTTGTTTTTCTTAAAACCCTTAGCACATTTTTCGTCTAGCCTGGTAGGGCTGAAGTGGCCAACAACACTACAGTAGGCAGATCTTATCCACATTGTAAATTTGACTTGGGGTTAAATTATGCTCTAAAACAATGGTGTTAAAAGTTCCAATGTATTCTTCAACTGCATTTTCATCAGACGATCTAGTTTCACTACTCACATCTAGCCTACGGATTCAATGGCAAACTTTAAATTTTTGAACCAACCGTCCAAAAATAAGGATTCTTTATCTGCAAATCCATCTTACGATGAAATTGTTTTGTCTTGTCAATTACCATAAGGCTGGTCACAGGTTTACTTTGTAATCTTAGTGCACTGAGCCGAGTTAATAAAATAGTCTGTTTCAGTTTAGGATTTTTAAACGTATGTCTAGACTCAATAGTTTTTCCGTTACAGCCTGAACAGCAAATTTGTTTAGTTCAACTTTTTGTTTTTTTATATATAAATCGTTGATGACCCTATAGTATAATCACATATAATGCAGTTTCTGTTTTCACCTTTTTCAAGAAGTTTGACTCTGTCCAGTTTTTGCTCGATCATAAGAGTCGCTGGTTTATGCTTAATACTTGTACCGGTGGAACAAATTGGCTTAGAGAACATCTTAACGTATAGTTTTCACGGTGAAGTATAACTAGATTTAATAATGGTAAACTAATATACACAAAACTTAATAACAAATAATATAACAGAAAACAACAATTACAACAGAGTTATGATGATGCAATGCGTTTCTAGAATGACATCATACTGAGAAAATGGCGGCTAGTGACCAAAGCCGAGACACACCTGTTGCAATATTTACCGAGCAGGACCGAGGTGTGGTGGATTATAAAACATGCCAAACCATGGGATAGCGGATTATAGAGTGGATATAGTGTTGTTAGTAAAACATAGGTATGAGTAGTTATTGTTTTGTGTGTTTTATTTTAGTGAGGTATGTGGGACACTTAATACCATAGTAATATTATGGAAGTAGACACGTGAAAAAAATGGGAAAGAGTAATTCATAGTCAGTCAAGTGAAGTAATGTATTATTTATAATTTTATGAAAAGGAAGATACAAGAAGGTCTGATAATGTTACCACTTCAAAAATAGTAGCTGACTCCTTTATAGTAGGTTATCATACATAATGGAGTGTATTTCATAGTAGTATACAGCATATACTAAAGAAAATAAATCCACTGAGAATACTCATCAATTCTTCATAAACAACAGCTAAAAAAACAGAAATCCGAAATAGATGGATTTGAAGTGATCATAGATGCATAAATGAATTTCACAGCATGCACAAAAATAGTCACTGAACCCTTCATAGTAGGTCATCATACATAATGGGGTGTATTTCATAGTAGTATACAGCATATACTAAAGGAAATAAATCCACTGAGAATACTCATCAATTCTTCATAAACAACAGCTAAAAAAACAGAAATCCGAAATAGATGGATTTGACAAGTGTTCGTAGATGCATACATGAATTTCATGACATGCATAAAAAATGACCTACAGTAAAAAAATGTGCTTCCTGTATTGAAGGAAATATTTGTTTTAGCAAAGGTTTGTGGTCTCTAGAATATTATAAAAAGTTTGGTTTAAAACGGTAGAAGTTTTGTAATAATAGAAAAATTTTAATTGGAAAAGCAGACCACCGAAAGATTTAGGGATGAGAAAAGAACAATCGTATAAAAAGATGAAACTTATTTACATTCATCATACATTAAATCGCACTCGTGAACAAACGACTCAAATGTAGACCCTCATACTTCCATTCTCAGGGACAATATACCATCAATGTGCATGCTGGCAAGGAACAAGAATTAATCAAAGAAGCATTATTAATGTTTAAGTATAGAGAAAAATGTCGTGACCATCACAACTCCTTGAATTATAAAAATTGGTTAAAGGGTAAGTTAATTCCTAATCTTCCATCTAACTCAGTTTTTGTCATTGACAATGTGTCATATCAAAACACACAGTTAAACCCATCTCGAAATTCTAACTTCAAAAAATCTGATATAATCACATAGCTTCAAAAACAATATACAGTATCTTACCATGATAAAACGTTCAAACCAGAATCGTATTCACTTATTAACTTAAGTAAAAACAGAACAAAACATATGAAATTGACTCGTTACTTGAAGAATGTAGTTAGTGTAAGCAGACCATTCACCATCCCGATTTGAACCCCATTAGATGAAAATCATGTTTCTAAAGACAATACATTTAAAGTGGAGAACTGCATTAATTGGGCTAAGGATAAAATGTATATGATAACCCAGATGATTGGCTAAAAAGGTGTAATCTAGCTGAAAAGAATGAGGATGAATATTTAAAAGTTGGAATCTGTTATTGAAAGAATAATTGTCAATTTAGCTGAGGACAGAAGATGCAGTAGTAGTGATAGTGAAGATAGTGTTAGGAATTATGAGATAATATAAAAATTTAGTCTTTATTCTAAGTCCCAATGCAATCCACAAAAAGTAGCTTGTTTTTTCATCACTGCTTGTATTTCTATAATCAAACACCCAAGCACTTACCTATTACTAGATAAGTTAAATTATACTTAAATGTTAGTTATCAGGGAAAAGAATTTTATATTTTACCCGGTAGTGAAGGCAACAAATAGTCTTTTGTTTGCTTTATATAATTATTCATTGCATGTTATGTTTAGACAATTTAAATATAGTAATTGAAATGGTGGTTTACTAATGTTTTACTTGCTGAAAGAATAAAGATTGAAGCAGTGACATAACTTTATTGATTGCCACCCCCGCAGCTACAAGAATGGCACCCCCAAAAAACGAAGTCGCAACTTGTCAGCTTTTGATGACCCCTCTTCAACCGTAAGCAATCCCACCCCATGGTCTTATAAGCAACTACTATTTGGTAGTAATTAGACATTATTTTTACTCTAAATTGAAATGAAAGTAAATTAATTTAAGTATAGGACATTCTTTATATAACCAAACTATCTGTTGGTAGCATTGTAGTTAAATATGCCAATGCTATGAAGTATCATATTCAAAAGAACATGCAAGCTTTAAGTTTAAAAAAAATTATCATCTATAAAAGGGAATGAAAAACTGCAACATTAAACATCTAGGTTTTTATTTTTAAAAACCTTGTAACTTGTTATAATTATAATTAATTATTTAAAACCTTTTCTTTTCTTCATGTGAAAATATTTGTCTGCTAATATGTTAAGATCGATAGCACAAGCTCGAACTCAGTCTGGAGTTCGACATTGTATTCCTCAAATAAGTCTTGATAAGTTTGGGCGGGGTAGCACTATTGTTAACTGCTAGTAAACAGATTGCTCAATCGTAATGATTACGGTTTCAGACTTATGATCCATGGTTATATTATTTATGGAACAGTTTTATTAAGATATCTTAACAAAATGTTGTTCATTGTAAAATTTATTTTGATGGTACAGTAGTGTGTTTACTACATTTATTTTTTTAAATTCCTTTATATATATTTTTTTACGCCACTGGATTAAAGTTCCACAAAAACAAAATAGAATCACAACTACTGTACAAGGAATGTGTGTTTTTGCCGTTCTGTCTTTGGCACCCTCTTTGTTTACTTCTTTGCCACTAGCCTAATTCACCACTTGCTCAGCTACCTACTCTTCCTTCAGGTTTCTTCACACAACAAATGAGATATATTTAAATAAAGCCTAAGTTTGCTTCACTTGTGCCATAAACTTGTAAGGGTAAAATCATATTTTTTGAAATTAAGTCTTTGATAATAAATAGTCTTTAATAATAAAACAAGCTTCAATTTTGTTTTTTTGCTAATTATTCCTGAACTGCAATTATTTGTTACTTGCAATCTGGCAGACTGTTTTGGGTTGTTAATATCTATATTTTATCAGCCATTTTCAAGTGTTATGCTGGGTTTTCCCGTTGTCTTAGTTTAAAATCACAAATTACGAACACACGACACATAACAAACACACAAGTTCTTTAAACATTTAAAACATGATGCAGTAGGCCCACTGTCACAACGCGTACTCAGTACTGGAGTACTCGTTGTGACAGTGGGCCTACTGCATCATGTTTTAAATGTTTAAAGAACTTGTGTGTTTGTTGTGTCGTGTGTTCGTAATTTGTGATTTTAAACTAAGACAACGGGAAATCCCAGCATAACACTTGAAAATGGCTGAATAGCCGAAATGGCCTTAGTGATATAACTACAGAAAAATATAGACTATTGTGACGGTAAGTCTTATTAATATATCTAATTATATATATATATAACCAAAAACTTACGACAATATACAGAATTTTGAATTTTTTTTCCATTACTGTTTGTTTTAAAATGTATTATTTCGGTTTAGTCTGGATTCAGAAGAAGCCCATTTTCTGTAAACCAAGAATCTAACTCTTCTAGTGATTCAACTACTACATTGTTCAAAGTTTCAAAAAATTTTGCTTGATAACTGCTGTGGTGTCATCTGCAAATAATATTAATTCTAAATTTGTTGCCGGTGAAAGATTATTTATATAAACTAAGAACAATGGTCCCAGTATGGATCCCTGTGGTACCCCAAATTTGACATAATCCAATTTAGATAGATATCTTTCACTAGCACTGTATAAAATAGTCCTTTGTCTTCTATTCCGTAAATTAGATTTTATCAAAGATACAAGATTTTCAATAATACCACATTTCTTCATTTTCTGAAGCAATAGAGAATGATCCACACAATCAAATGCCTTGGACAGATCACCAAAAATACAAGGATACAAAGAATTAATACTGTGTTCTACATATCATATCCAGTAAAACGTTGTAATTTTTTTAATTAATCAACCGAACTGAATCTTATGGTCGTGAGCACAACTCATTCAATAACTCATTGACTGTTATTTAGTTGCTAAAAAGATTTTGGTTTTAAAAACATTGATATTAAAAAAATCACCATACCAGACAGCACAAACATACTTTCATGCAGACAGCACATGCTCAGTACTTTCTTTAAGAAAATGCAGAATGTGAAAAGCACATCCTGGAATATTCCAGAATATGCCTGGCATATTCCTGGTATATACTCAGGAAAAGTGAACGACAGCGCTCACAAGGTGCCTGGGACATGCATGAATATTCTCAGAACGTACTTGGCACATTCCGCCTTTTCTCAAAAATAATCGTATTATTTTTTTCCTCATCATAACCTGGGCACGTTTTATGATCACAATATGAACTATGCACATGCTACACTTCTAGAGGACATGCCTAGCATATTTTGGGCACATTCAAGTCAATATGATTTTTACACATTATACACACATGCTGGGCACATTTGACTATCTTAATATGATGAGCTACACACACATTCTACACACATGCTGGGCATATGCTACACTTGTATAGAAAATGCCTATAGAAACTCTAACTTTGCTAACCACCTTTTGGACTCAGGTCATAGTTTTGATCCGAAATTGAATGTTAAACTCTTACATACAAAAAATAAAAGCAATAGATTAAATAATTTAGAATGTTTAGAAATAAATAGATCTATTTCACGTAGGCCTATTTTCAACTTAAATGACCAAATTGTATTAAATTCTTCACCCCTTCTAAAACACATCCTAACATAGTTCATCAACCTTTATCTACCTGCTAGGTCATTCTCCCTACCCTTCCCGATTTCTCTATTAGTATTGTATATAGTTTCCTGTTACTTGTGTGTGTATAAATAGTTGTCAATACTTGTATATTATCAGTTGTCTGATGATGCCGCAAAGCGAAACAATTGTAGCTCATTTATATTATTAAATAATTTTTGAAACTAGCTTTTTCGCTTTATTTTATTCTTGTATATAGAAGATGTCTAGCATACTCTGGACACATTCATGATCTTAATATGAAACTTGTATAGAAGTCCCAGAACTGGACACAATGAGATCCAGTTCATAAAGCTCTAGCCTATATATGTAGTATTTAATACTCCATGTATGTGTATGTATGTCAACATTTAGTATGTCGGTATAGTCGCAGTTTATTCCGCCTAGACAACTTAATGTACAGAGTGACAATTCATCATTCATCAAGGGTTGGTTGCACACACAAAATAATTCCATATTATTATTAGATATAGGTGATTAAAATTTGTTTAAATCTTGGCAATTAATACAAACTTATATCAAATACTGTAGTTTTTTAAATAAGAAATGGCTATTTAAGTTAATAACATTTATTGAATTTTGAAACATTGTATGACTTTATACAAATTTTGATATGTATTTAGGGCCTAGTTCTATTTAATAAATCCATGAAAATAAGTTTAATTAGCCATAGTTGTCATAATATAATTTTATACCAGTCAAAATGCATTAAATGTTTAGACTGTAAAACATCACAGTTTAGAAACTGTATAAATATTATATTAAAATACATTTTACCATAGGCCTACGTATACAGAAATATCAAAAAGTGTCTTTCCATGGTCACGCTGAAAGTAACTAAATAGAATAAAATTACTTGTATCTTCTATAGTTTAATTTGAAAAAAACATACTTTGACAAGTTGGTTCAGGTTAGCTTTTTATTATACTTATTTCTATCTAATGATTACAGATAAAAGTAAACCGTTCAATTAGAACACAACAACCTTTGTTGACTATTATGTATAAACAGTTGCATAAAATTCCTTTTTTTATAGAAAACATATACAGTATTAATATATATCCAAAGCTAATCTGACCTAACATACCACAGTATATTTTAAAGTCAAATGCTAGTTTTGTAGCTATCGATCTTAATTTTATTGGTAATAGGACAGTTAAGCTTGACCCCGCCTTATTGTGTAAAAGACACAACACTTCACTTATCCCTTTATATATAAGGGATCTATATACTTTACTGTTGGCGGAAATCAATTATAAACAATATACAAGTAGCCTACAACTTGAGAAATTACCAAACCAAAAATGTTTATAAGAATAATTAACCTTGAAAACTTTAGCCATAATTTTCAGGCAATCGCCAGATAGACTAACAACTGTAATACAACATCGCCAGATTATTTCTATCTGGAAATAAGAAGTGCTATATAATATATATTTAACAACTAAAACTAAAAATATACTGTGATCGCATATGTTTTATGTATAGAATAAAATACTTTAGCAAAACGCCAATATGGCTTATTTATTTGAGACCAATAAATTTATTATTTCACAATGATGTTACATTTAACTTGGCAACGTTAATCAAGTTGAGTTTTTATTGTGTCTTTTCATAGCATTTATTATTGTTTTTTGTGCAAGATCATTTTTAGTTTTTCACTTTTTTGGTAATGAATTAATGACCACCACTAATTGTATTTAGATTTTACAAAACTATTTAGACCAACAACTTTGCAATACATATAATTTGCTGAGAATATGTTACAAGTTTTGGTAAATATGTAGTGTTCCTGTTGTTGTGATTTAATAGCAAAATTTATGTAATTTGTGTTCTACCTACCTCCTTTTGCAACAATTAGATCATCCTTTATTATTCAATTCACTTTTGATTTACCAAAGTCCATTATTTCTGTCGAACGCAAGATATTTAAAAGGACAATATCATGGGATTTTGAGGTTAGATCAGGATATTGATGTTACTACTTATGACAACTTGTGAATCTATTGTATGTCTCATCCCTCGATATTTAAGTTCATCCGTGTAAGTTGGTCTGTTTAGAGATTTGTGAAACTACCTAACCAGACCTAGTTAAAGAACTACAGGTCTAGGAAGGTCAATATTTATCCTTTACTAGGTCTGGCAAAGTAAACAATTACCAATGATATAGCCTATATATATATTCACCTTCCAAAACCTAGTTTTCATGATTCTTAAATCATATAGCTTAATAATATTAACCTGTGAAATGTATTGTAATGCACATTCACCCTATAAAGTCATTTCACTATGCATAATCTATGAAACCTAGAGGCATAAAGCAATTATGTTCTTTAGAGTCATGAAATTTCGAATGTTGCTTATTTTTAAGTGAAATAGGCCTAATGTATTGTGAAACATTAAAAGTGTAGGGCGTAATAAAGGATTATCCAACTGTTCCAACAAAAGGTGTGTAGAATATGAATTGCATAAATTTTGCTAGTAAATCGTAAGGACAGTAAGACTACATACTTAACCAAATTTGATCAATATGGATTTTACACATTTTGTTGAAAAAATAGTCCTGTTATGAACTTATCAGAAGATTTGTAGGTTTAGCCTAAGTTATCAATATTAGAATTCCACATTAAAATAACAGGCCTATAGGACTGGGTAAAAGAATTTATTAGATTATTGTAATTAAGGTTATGCCAGCTGTTATTTGAAAATGTAAGCCTGGCAGTTAGATAACCTTAAATATCACCTTAACACAGACACACTTTACTATTGACAACAGCTAAGGAAAGTATTCACAAAGTACACTAATTTATTTATTTTCATGATCTTGTATCAATGAAATCTGCGTTCATAAACACCATACTAAATTCAATAACAAACATTAACCAAAACAGTAAAACAGATGGAGTAGAACGATTTTGTCTTCTCTTAACATTTTCTAAATTTTGTTTGATTATTTTGGTCACAGGGTCACAGGGGCGTACTTGCATTGCACAGGTTCAATTAATAACTTTCATGTCTTGGCATTTGTCAAAATCATAGTACAGTATATATATACATGTATGACAGAAGTAGTTAAATTGTACTGGAAGCAACCACATAATTCGACCTACGTAATATATATAAATATATTCGTAATATATCAATTGTTAGAATCTACCTCCGGAAGCAGTTATTAAGGATTCACATAGATGGAAGATGGAAGCAGTATTTATTAAAATTTACAGATGAACAAATGAAGAGTATAAATACATTTTATGGAATATAAACATCATACAGTGCATTCTAGAAATATATTCCAATGGGAATAAACCCGTGAAAATAAATTTAATAGGATATATTCCACTTCTAAAGTGGAAGCAATAACTCATAAATTTTTAATGTGAAGCACTTACTAATAAATAATATATATATATATATATATATATATATATATATAATTATTATTATTTCACATATATTTCTGAACTTTAAAGGTCCAACATGAGGATTCCGCGCTTCAACATCAAAAACATCTTGAATGACAGTGTGTTTTGTGTTGGCAGTTGGAAAAGAATCCATAAGGTCTTTTCCCCTTTTCAAGTCTTTTTCTTCACACCTGTTCACAAATGGTACACCTGTCATGAATTAATTTGTAGTATACCTCATTATAACACACATTAATCAGGTCAAACTCACCATATCAATGTGTAACAATTCCTTGCATAAAAAAACACTTTTTAAAAATCATAATTTCTTTGAATCTGGACTGAACATCTATGGTATTGTTTATCTTTGTGGATTGGGAGTCTTACAATGAATTTACACTGGAACCGGCGTATGTTAAAGGTTTTATAAAAGTTTTGTTTTCTTAAGAAATTCATAAAAAATATTATTTTTATACAAAACCTAACTTATAAGGCATCATTTTTCTCAGAAAGATGCATAGAATTCATCTATGTAATAATTTTTTTTTTTTTTGAAACGGTTTTTGAGTAAGTATGTTAGATGTCAAAAAATGAAGTTAACATTTTTCAGAAAAACCTGTATCATCTAAAATCAATAGCTTACCACCTTTTTCCAAGATATACAAAAGTTTTGTGTAATATTTAATAGCATTGGACACTCAAGAAGATGTTCTTATTCATATATTGAGTATGCCAGTCACACAGCACACAGTCATCCGAGGCTAGAGTTCTATTCTACACAAGTGTGCTGCCAAACATGAACAAGAGTTTCTCTTCTGGGTTTGTTCTTCTTGTGTTGTCGCTTCTTCTCTATATCCATCCATATTTTCCCGCTTTCCAAGGCCCATGCTTCCTCCAGAAAGTCCTGTTCCTAACTAGTTTCAACTGTGAATTAGTACTATATTTTTAATTGTTAATATTGTTTTAAATCTGTCAATAATATGAATAACTAGTTTTAAAGTTATTTATTATTTTGCAGGAAATTTAGTGTTCGAAGTGCTCATATCAGTGATTTTGAAATCATAGAATCCATGATTTCTCACATGTATAATAACAAAATGATTTTGAATGAGCTTATGTTTGCACTTACTGATGATGAGACAACAAGATTATCATATGTATTCTTATCAGAAGACTCAATTGTGGGATTTACAATAGTCCGGTAAGTTATTAACTTTTAACAAATTTGTGTTTAAAAAACAAAGCATGTGTGTAAACGAAAAGTTATTAGTAATCATTTTAAAATTTGCCTGAAGTTATACTAAAACTAGTGACAAAATTGTATTTAAAAAATTCAATAAGGAAGAAAAACAAGTTGAACATTACAACCACAATTTTGAAGAGATGTAAATGGCAAATTCTAGTTAATGACTATTTCTAGAAATAGTAATTTTATTGTTGGTAAATACAAAACTATTTCTGTTATTCTAAAATTACATACTTGTTATATTCAACATATGTTAATAATGTTAAACGAAAAAGAAAAAAAAATACAGTTCTCATATAAACCAATTTTTTTAAAGAAAAGTGAATGTTAATTATTCAACATAGGAAATTTGTTTAGAATAAGCAAACACTTGGATAAAAAAAGTGTCTTCGTTTTTCTCAAAATATAATATTTGACTTATAAATAGAATAGACTCAAGTTTTAAAATAATTAAAGTACATAAGTTGTTGTCCCCATATTATTTTTTTTGATTTCTTACTGTTTAATGACAAAACACGTTTCGGTCATCATCGCCTTATATAAAAAGGAAGAAAACAACATAAAATAAAAACTTCTAGCCTTCGAATACTCTAATAGCATCAGGGTTGGAAAAAAAAAGAGTTAATCCAAATGACAGAAAAAGAGGTATTTAACCCAAGACTACACGAAAAAGGCGTAGATCCTGCTAGGTCCCTCGGGATTGCCAAGTCCGTACTCACTAAAGTAAGCCTCAGAGGATTGTACCCATATTAACTTAAACAATTTAAACACATATTCCAAAACTTAAGTATGATAAGTCTAGATCATAAACCACTAAAATTGAAAATATAAACTGATAATCCTGGCAAACTTACTTTTAACAAATTTAATGACTGCAACAGTAAATATTGAATAAAAACTCTAAACTATGTTCCGTTAAATTCATTATAATTTGCTATTTACAATTATTTCATCTTAATATTTTCCCTTAATTTCATTTATAATATTATTAATATAGTATTGACAACATTAAAAAAAAGTGTTTTCTACAAATAATACTTGGAAATTTGTGACCCTCAGGGGCAAAATTATTTACAATCCCGATGTCCTGGATCTACACCTTTCTTTTTTGTATTCTTGGGTTAGATCCTTGTCTTTTATTTTCCCTATTTCTTGTCTTTTATGACACTGATGCTATAAGATTATTCAAGGGCTAGGACCTTTTATATTATGTTCATTTTTCATTTTTTTTTTTTTTTTTACTGTGATAAAGGTTTAAAGAAGGTTTTCAATTTTAAACAACAAGAAAAAATGGTACTTACGTATTAACCCCACCGCAGCAGAAGTTGCTAATGCACATGCGATGCGCCAATATTTGCCTACTTTGCGATATAATTATATATCACGACAGGTTTGGCCAGGTAGCTATATATATATATATAAACACCTGGCTAAACCTTATATATATATATATATATATATATATATATATATATATATAATCACCTGGCCAAACCTTTCGTAAGTTTATTGAAGTTAATAATTTGAAATTAGATCATGGATAAACATGAGCTTTAAAAGTGAAGTGCCGCCAATCTACGCCTAAAATTTTTGCGACAAATCATAAAATGAAAGTATATGAATCTCAAAGCTGAAAAAATGGAATTCTGCTTCCCTTAAACCAGTTTGCTCTTTATTGGCGCATGCGCTTTAGCGCAACTTCTGCTGCGGTGGCGTTAATACGTAAGTACCGAAGAAAAAATATATGTTTGTGAATAAATTCCTGACTATTGACCAGTTATCTTAAATTGGTAAATTTGACAGTCGCTGGACAGATTAGTTTCGTAATAAAGTAGTCACAGATAAACAGTCACAAATTCAAACTTGTTCTTAACCCTGTAAGCGCTGTATGTTAAATTCACTTTGTTTGTTTAAACATTAATAAAAAATATTATTATTATGCAAAACCTAACTTATAATATATCATTTTTCTCAGAAAGATGCGTAGAATTTATCTATGTAAAAAAAAATATATATATTTAAACGGTTTTGGAGTAAGTATGTTAGATGTCAAAAAATGAAATTAACATTTTTCAGAAAAACCTGTATCATCCAAAATCAATATCTTACCACCATTTTTCAAGATATACAAAAGTTTTCTATAATATTTGTGAATATATTTAGGGATAAAATAAAGCAAAACCTTAAAGTTTCAAATATTTTAATAATATAAATGAGCTACAATTGTTTCGCCTTGCAGCATCAACGGGCAACTATTAATTTACAGGTATAGACAACTATTTAAACATAAGTAACAGGAAACTGAAATACAACAGAGAAATCGGGAAAGGTAGGGGGATGACCTAGCAGGTAGATAAAGGTTAATGAACTATGTTACGAATGGGTTTTAGAAGGGGTGACGAATTTAATACAATTTGGTCATTTAAGTTGAGAATAGGCCTAAGTGAAATAGATCTATTTATTTCTAAACATTCTAAATTATTTAATCTATTGCTTTTATTTTCTATATGTAAGAGTTTAACATTCAATTTCGAGATCAAAACTATGACCTGAGTCCAAAAGGTGGTTAGCAAAGTTAGAGTTTCTATAGCCATGTTTCCAGCTATTTACATGTTCTTTAATTCCAACTTTTATTGAATCTACCTGATTGACCTATGTACTCAGAGTCACAATCTTGACAAGATATTTTATAAACTCAACTATTTTCTAACATTTCTTTTTTATCTTTATTATTGACCAACATTTTCCCTAGATTTTTTGTACAATAAAAAGCAACTTTACGATTACATTTAGTTGAAATAAGGTTACTGATTTTATAACTAGTTCTGTTGATATAAGATAATTTACAATATTTAACTATTTCAATGTTCTCGTTATGGGAAGAGTAGACTAAATTTTCAGCTCTTCGCTTTAACTTTTTTCTTAAAATATTATCTATTAAACTAACATCATACTTATTATTAACAGCAATTTGTTTAACGACATTCAGTTCATCATAAAAGTCATTAGGTGAAAGAGGTACACTAATAAGTCTATGTACCATGCTGTGAAAAGCAGCATGTTCATGGCTGATAGGAAGGTTAGAATCAGCAGGTATTACTGTATCTGTATAAGTAGGTTTCAGAATATATTTAGAATTTTAATTTTTTTTATTTAAAAATTTTTTTATTTTTTTTTCAAAATTAGGTACATTGTTAGGCTTTATTTTCAAAAATCACCAAAAATAGTCATATTTATGGAAAACACAACTTCTATATATCATTATATTCAGAAAGGTGCATAGATTTAGCTGTGTAGTAAAAAAAAAAAATTAGATCTAAAAATTTTTGAGTTAATAGGCCAGGAATCAAAAAATCGTCCTTTGGGCGAGGACAAAATTTCACTGATATGGTAATGTACACCATTCAATTTTTTTTTAAATTTTTTAAAAGTATTACTAGAGATTTGTAATATATTTGTAGATAAAAGTTGCTAAAAAGAAAAATAAATTTATAAAATTTTCAATAGACAAAATTATTTTTATATGTAAACACATGGAAATTTGCTAAAAAGGTAGACCAGATTATAACATAACCTATCTCTAGACAGCCTCAAGTTTAGATAAGTCTGACAATAACATTCACTCAAAACAATAAATTCTACAAACAATAATACAGATATTATAACTTGTGTACTCAAATTATAATAAATAAATAAACTTACCTTAACTTCACAATAACAAATAATCCCATGCACAACGCCTACCACAATACGACATTTTAGTACATAAACAAGGCTGGTAAAACGGTAAGTTGCAAGTCAGAAATAATAACCTAATAGAAACTCTAGGACATAGTAAGTAGTACCAACAGAAAGAACTAAATCTCCTCTACAAAATAGTGTAAAGTTCGTTACAACATATAGATGTAGGTAATTGATATATCCAAGTGAACTGCAGCGAAAGAAAAATGGGTCTGGTTCGGTTTGGTTAGTACTTTGTAAAATAGATATATCTCGCAATCTATGACAGATAGAAAGATTTGGAAAGCACAGATCGAAAGAGAAAGATGTGATCTACAGAACAGTGTTATGGTCGATCTGTGTGACAGAAAAATAGATTTGTGAACATCTGAGAAAAAATGGCGTCATTTATGCTTACTACCGCAAAGTTCAAATCTTTGATTTTACGCATAAAAATATGCAAACTTTAGCAATTTTTTTAATATTATTTATAACTTTGTGGTATTTTTTTTGCATGATTATGCATCTACGGAACATTAGCTTTCCACGGTATTTTATTTACTGCAATAATACAATTCTAAATGGGCGAAATGTTGAATTGCAAAATACATGTTTTACGGGTCGTTAGACAAAACCATGTGTCTCTAATCGACCCGCTAGCGGGTCGAATGGCACTTGAAGGGTTAATTAAGTTTTTGAATTAATGAAGTTAATAAAATAGGTTGCCTAGCAACAATGCTCAGTCAATATATGGGACAAACATCTTCAATAAACCCGGTTGTTTATTTGGTTGGCTTGGACGAATACGGATTGTAAATACTCTGGTTGTCTATAAAGATCTGTAACATGTTCTTTGCCGGAATCATGAAATATTGTAAAATATCAGTAGATTTCCTCTGTTACTGTAATCTTGGGCTGCATCTCGCTTGCTTTACAGAACCGACTATTTCACATTGCTTTCCATATTTCTATCGGAATAGATTGAACAAACCTTTTACGAGATATTGTTGTGTTCTTCCGTTCAATATAAAATTAACCGTGTAGTCAATTTGTTTCCTAATCGGAACGTTGTTACTGACCGTCAAGTGGAGCATTGCACACAAGTCACTGAGGCTGCATCGCTCGGTGTTCTATAATAATGCACGCTTGCACCTGATAAACTGACAAGGTGGACGAGAATATTTTATGTTCGCCAAGTACATAAAATAATTAATTTACTGTTACAAGCTCATATAATTATTTGATCATAGAAAAAAATAGATCATTTTATACGATCACTTTTTGATATTTTGCATTTATTACTCCATATAGAGTAAGTTTGCTAATCACAAAAAAAATCAACCTTTGTTTTGTAACTGATCTTGCCAGTCAGTCATAGCCTCAGGAAACCGAAATAGTGATTTTTGACATGTTGCCAATCCAACATCGTTGTCGTTGTTGTCTGTAAGAAACGATAGCAGACACAAACATTTGAAACATGAAATTTGTAATATAGTGTGCCGTACTGCAATTCAGAAAATTTTAATTAAAAATATCAAAATGGCGGCCATTTAAAACAGTTTTTGTTAATATCTAATCTATATTCAACTTATAACACACTAAATTAGATAACGAATTGTAGATTACAATTTTCCATGTAGTCCATGTGTATTTACCAACCACATAATAATTATGTTAATGGCAGAAGATGGTTAATACAATAACACAGTTATTAAACAGGGTGTTATGCCAAATAATCCACAAATGGTGTTAACAATAATTTAGTTTCTTGGAATAAACTAATAGTAACACAACACATTTACAGATTATTTTTGTGATTTTTAATTTATGAAATTGGTCAATAATATTATTAGCGAGAAATATTATATTCTTTGCATAATAATGTGTAACATCTCACATTTTTGGATCTCAAATTTGTGTTAGTACTTGATTCGATATGTGGAGTAAGCATATATGACATAAGAGACTTGCGTCATATCTCGTATTGTAATTGTATAAAGATCACGTATTGATGAACTGACGAGTTTCCAAAATTGGTTATTGTTATAGAACCGTGAATAAATAAGTTGTATGATTGAAATTTGTAAATTATTGAATGATAAATGTATAGTTTTAAGATATAATAATTGTAAATGTCGTGTGTATTAACTTTGTTATAATTTCAAACTTCACCATAGTAAAGTGAAAATTTTAGTGTATGCACAATAGGGATGAGATTTCATATGGTTTGTTTTAATAATAGGTTCTTTCATTAATAGGTTTGTCTATAAAAACCATTTCAAAAACCCCGCAAAAGTGCCGTTGTGACTGTAGGTTAGGTCACATGGTCCTGTCCGCTCTCTCTCCCTCTCTCTCTCTCTCTCTCTCTCTCTCTCTCTCTCTCTCTCTCTCTCTCTCTCTCTCTCTCTCTCTCTCTCTCCCTCCCTCTCTCTCTGTGTGTGTGTAATTAAGATTTCCAATGAGAGCACAGGAGTTCTGTGACAAACATATATTTAGTACTGAATTATATAAGATGTTAGTCTGGAGTGTTCACTGAATCTGAATAAATTTAGTGACTAATAATTGTGTATTGAATTATGAAGGTATTTCATTTGAACGGTAAATATTTTTATTCGTCTCAACTTATTGTAGAAACTATATTTGTATTTCCAGACTTGCTGCCCTTTAAATCTTGCAACCCTAGGCATTTGTCCTTTTTAGTCCAGTCATAAATTCGGCCTTAGGTTGACCCTGTCTGGTTTTCTGAAGTTCCATTGTGTATCCATTAATAAGTCTTCTTTATTCTATAAAAACAATTACAGGAGCTCCATCAAACTCTCCATGTAAAACAAATTCTTTAAACAATGTGAATTTTTTCTTTACATGTGTTTTTTTTTATTTGAACACCATTGTAGTCAATGTAAACAGTGTGACAAAATATGTGTTCGGTTGAAATAATATTTTTTGTGTTTAAAGTATTTGAAAATGTGATTATTGTGAAACAGATGTAGCACTTAAAAAAAGCTAATGTGATCTTATGTGTCCACAATATTCTAAGTCTGTTTAAATAAGAGTTAATATATTTTTAATTTCAGTATTTTTTAATTACTGTTTAATTAATGTTTGTTTAAGGCCATATTTTGAGACTATGACTTTAAGAGGTTTTTATAATCTTGAAGAACTAATGGAATTCTCATGTTATGACTTAAAAGAAAATGGATTAATTCAACATTTTCTTCTGAGTCCAATATTTTTAAAATTCTCTCAGTTCTTTCTAAGGGAAACTCTAAGGCTTAGCAGTTTACAAGGCTTATTTTACAAAATATATTTCCCTTCAACAGAAGTATGGTCTGTAAGTAATAAAACGAGTTACGTAGTATTTATTTAGATGTAGAATAGAATTATTATTCAAGGCAAGTGACTTAAAATTTGTTAAATAATTATTTCAAGTGAAAAATTTACTAATAATACTAGCTTGATTAAATAATATATAAGTGTTAAAATACATTAATATCAATAAATACATACATAAAACCTGCAAGTCGACTAAACAGATTAATTTCAATGTCGTTTGTAATGACGGAATTAATCTAATAACTCAAAATTGCAGCAAAAACAAAGTCAAGTGAGAAGTTTACGCTCTATGCTGGGAAGCAACCAAGGATATATCTGTTTGTAGACCATTGGCGTTTAAAACCTAAAGTCCTAAATTCAATTTAATTGGTATCTACTTAGTCTACCACCTGTTGTCCATTTAGTGAACCTATTGCCTTCTGCAAGTTGAAAGATAATTTATAGTTTCAAAAGGAACATTGGACTGTCCGAACTACATTGACCTTGAGAACAGACGAAATGAAAATGGTAGCGCCCGATTCGTTCCGAACTTACCGAGAACAACACACGCATTATACTCCACATCATATAAACAATGTTCAAAACTACATATATATCTCCAATACAAATATCCACAATCATATAAACATGTTCAAAAACTAAATATGCATCACACAAAACCCAGAAGTATTCCAACTATTATTACTTTCATTTAATTGAAGTTACTGACAATACAAGTGCCTTTATATATCAATGCTTGCTCACCTCGTAGAGTCTCAAATTCAGCCAGTCCCTTTTTGTCCTTCCGTTTGTATTTGAACTTCCTGGGCTGTCTTCCACCACGGCTAGCGACGCCCTCTGTATCTTCTAACCTCCAAAAGATCCCCTCCACATTGTGCCGACTGCTTATATATGTTTTATCGCTTGTGGTGTTCTACTTTCGATGCAAGTCAATCATTTCAACACTTTTTTAATTCTTTCGCAATAGTTGGGCGACTCTGAGTTTTGTATGATTATGTTATAATAAAATGAAATAATTATAAATTAACATTAAATTTAATATATTCCTAACATCACCGGCGCCCACGAGACATCGACCCGATGTCACATGATTAATCTACTAGAAGGTAGGATAATCTCTTTCTGGAACTTGAATATGTCTTATTTTTGTTATGAAATACATTTTTACACACAGGAAAAATAATATGACTGTAATTAAGGTCATCCATATTGTCAGTGTAATGTGTATTAACGCCGTAGTATCCAGCACATCTGACCAGTTTTTGGGCAGGGATATTGAATTCAGGCCTTCCCCCATTATGTTGTTGTGTATGAACATTACTGGAGTGGAAAGAGACCAGTTTGTATTTAGGATATGGGTTATGTTTAGGAAACTCGGGGGATCATGTTGTGTGAGGGGCTTTAGGATTGTGAGGTGAGTGTAGTCCATGAGACAGGTACCACATGGCGTACGGTTGGATCCAAGGATGCCCTGCTGTCACATGGGAATTGTCTGTCTATTAGGATATGTTTGTCGTCGTGTAAAGATCAATGACATGGCAATGTAATCTCAATGGTACCTGGGAGATCATGTGGGATGGTTATACTATGATTTGTGCCTACACACTTTAGTATTGTGTCAGGAGTTGGATTTGTAATTGTGAAGGTGTCTCCTGTGATCTCTGTAATCAGAATTTCCTTGTCGCTGGGCCTGCAGTTGAATGTACATGCTCCAGCTATGCTTTGAATATCACCGCCTGCTATTAGTTGAGCCGCACAGCCTCTTGTTATCGTCCTTGATGCATGCTGTCGTGGTAGGAAGCATAGACCAGTCTTCTTTGGTTGACAGTCGTCCAACTGCTTTCGTGTTAGTGTTTTTATGGAATTCCCATTTGTGGCCACTATAGTTGGTTCCATGGATATTGTGCAGGTGTGATTCTTCCATCGAAGCGGCATAGGTAGGTAGTCGTACAGTTTCCAGGTGCTATAGCGATGCTTGATTGGAATTCTGATAGTTGAGATCACAGAGGAAGGGGTTATCGTGCATGAGGTAATGGCATCGGTGGTTCAGTGGTAGAATGCTCGCCTGCCACGCGGGTTCGTTTCCCGGCCGATGCACCATTTGTTAGGAACGACTCCTCTAAACTGCCTGGGTTCTTTCTTTTAATCAAAACAGTGGTTCAATGTTTAATTAATCTTTATTATTAACATAAATTTATATCTATCTTTCTTATGGTAAATGGGTTAACAGTTTCTTTCTAGATAATTAGCCAATAATAACTGTTTTGTACTTATACCTTTTTTTTTTTTTTTTTCCAAGACAGACGTAACGTTTAGTCTTTACATTTATTTACATAATGCTTTTTTTTTACCTACAATACAATTCCAGAATTAAAATAATAATACCGGGTGTTTCAAAATGAATAGCTGGGTTTTATCGCTTTATAACTTTTATTACATTAAACTTACCGCTATAAATGACACATCAAATGAAAAAGCAACTCAAAGAGTTTTACAGAAAAGCCTACAAGTGTTCAATGTGAGCACCATTCGTCACACGGCACACGTCAAGGCGATATGCGAGTTCTTCCCAAACTTTGATTAGTGTTTCTTGAGTAATAAAATTGTTGTAACAGCTACTTCAATACTGTTTCTTAATTCGGGAAGGTCAGTTGGTAGTGGAGCCACATACACACGATCCTTTATGAACCCATAAAGGTAGAAATTGCAAGGCGTTAGATCGGGTGACCGTGGAGGCCATGTGAAACAAACTCTGTCATTGGGCCCTTTGCAGCCAATCCAGCGGTCAGGTACAGTAACGTTCAACCAATCGCGTACTTCGTTGTGCCAGTGAGGCGGCGCACCATCTTGCTGGAAATGAAGTTCTCTTGTTCATCATCTTTCAACTGAGGGAAGGCCATAACTGTAGAGTATCAAGATAAGAAGTACCAGTTACAGTTGCTTCGCCAAAAAAGAAAGGCCCATATACTTTCTGCCGGGATATAGCACAAAAAACATTCAATTTAGGGGAGTCGCGTTGCACTTGTATCATAGCGTGAGGTTTTTCTGAGCCCCAAATCCGCACATTATGAATGTTCATAAAAAGCTTTCTGTTCACTAGTCGCCATCTTTGCCATTAGCGCTTTCTAACGGATGGCGGCGAAAACATTGCGCACACTGGTGCCAACAAACAAAACTGTTTGAGTTGCTGTTTCATTTGATGTATCATTTATAGCTGTAATTGTAGTGTAATAAAAATTTTAAGGCGTTAAAACCCCAGTATTCATTTTGAAACACCCGGTATATTAAACCGTAGTAAATAGATTTCAAGATATCACACAGAAGACACCCAATACATGTTTACTTCAAGTAGAGACATTGAGTAACAACTAGAATTTAAACAAGGAGTTTCTTTCTTTCTACAGCTAGATCTGAGTTTGATATCAGTCCTTGCTGATATGATTGCAGTTCAGCCAACTCATCAAATTCAATATGATTTAAAGCGACTTGGAGAGTATGCTCCTCCTCAAGAATACATTGAAATGGAACCACTGGCCTTGTATTATGTTAATGAACAGATTACAACGACTAAAAAAACTGAAATAAATTCCAAAATAGTCATAGTTGGAGGTTCAGACACTGCTCTTGGTTTTATTGAGCATCTCATTTTCAGGTATTTTAAAATTGATAATACAATTAGAATGGTATTAATCATGAAATTACTTTAACATTATATATAATCTTTGTATAAGGTGTAGCTATTAAATATCCAGGTTGATATTGCTGCTTTCCTGTGATTTCAGTAACACAATTAAGGTGGCAATTGACCTGTAGCCTACTTTCTCCTCCATATACTGATCAATGTCTAAGCATGTGTAACTAACAGTTCGGCAATAGACTTTTTTTTTGAAGCAACTACCGGAATAATATAATGTGATAGATCAATGTGTCAATGTGATATTTTGTATGAAGTTTGGAAAATCTTCTACAGAAATGAACCATTTGTTTCAATTGTATGGTGTATCTATCAAGTAGTTAGATTTTTTTAATTGGTTTAAACAATGTAAAGAGAGAAGAGAAGTGTTTGGAGATAATCTGTGTCTTGGTCTTCTTTGCATATCAAAATAGAGGTTAACATTCCAAAGATTAGATAAATTGTTTGAAAAAATTCTCACCTGAGCATTCAAGCAGTTGCTCAATTGGATAATATGGATAGAGAAACTGTTTGACAGATTTACAAGAAAAAGTGTGCTCGAAGATGTAATAAGAATCCTCACTTCTGTGACAAACGAAACCGATGAACATTTATGCTGACATTTTCAAAATGTTTTAAAGATTTGAACTTTTGAAAAATGTAATAACTTGTTACAAATTGATGGTTTTTCAGTATGACCCAGAAAATAAGTGAAAATCCATATGAATTGCTTATTTATGAAAGGCCTCTTGTCACATTTTTAATAAATCCACTTTCGTGTAAAAATGGTATCTTAATGCTTCCATACATTGTTTCTTTATGAAAGGTCTCTTCTCCCATTGCTCCAATACTGTCATTAGACCATATGAAATATGTGTTTATTTAAGAAAGGCCTCTTGTTTCAGACAAGAGGCTTTTCATAACTAAAATTGTTGTGGCTGCATTGAGAAACAGCTGTTTTTGTTACATTAGTTCTGCTGAGTTGGTCACATTTGTTTTCTTTGTTAGTTTTCTTAACAATCCCAGCACTGAGGTTATGTTTACAGTTAAAAACTGTAATTGTGCAAATTAAGTTTCATTTTAGTTTTACGTGAAATATTTGTTTAAAGTGTCCTGTTGTCTTAGTAAAGTGAACTAATACTTTGCGTAATACTAAAGAGTACTGTACCACCTATGAAAATGCACTCCTTTTATGTTTTGACTACATGCAAAACATCTCGCTACCAACAATCCCTGTTCAAGAGATGTACTATCTCAGACAACTGTCCGTTCTTCCTTTTGGAGTACATAATGCCAAGAACGAGACTGCAACTTTTTATTTGTATCACGAGGGGATTGCACAAAAGGGGAGTAATGAAGTATGCACCTTTTTATTCAGATACATCAATGACAATGTTCCCTCTACCGTTGATGAACTCTACCTATACAGTGACAACTGTACTGGGTAGAACAAGAATCATGCTATGATAAGATTTTTATTGTCTCTTACTGACAGTGGTAGATTTAAAAGTAGTCTACAGGCTACCAATCAGAGGCCATTCTTATTTACCCTGTGACAGAGATTTCGGTCTAGTAAAAAGGAAATTGAGGAAACAAGACAGGTACTACACCGTAAAAGAAGTTGAATCCATGATTTTGTCCTCAACCAAACCAGGTAAATTCATGGTTGATCTTGTTCAAACAGAAGATATTTTGGATTTCCAAAAGTGGTGGCCCCAATTTTACAAAAAAACTACAGCTTCTGAAGAAAGTAAGAAAGAAAAGAAAGAAGGAGTTTTTTACTGTATCAGTATACCATGAATTTATCTTTGAAAAGTCAAGAAAAGGAGAAGTCTCAGCATCTGACTTCATTGATGGAATCCAGAGGAAAACTTCAAGTTTATTCCCTGCAAATCAGATTTGGTCAGTTTACCAACACAAAAAGCATACAAAAAAAAAAAGAAAAAAAAGACCAATCCGCGAAGAAAAGATTAATGATTTGAAAAAGGTTTTGCATTATGTACCAAGTGAACATAGCTGGTTTTACAATGAGATATTGCAGTGGCCGATTAAAAAGAAGGACTGAAAGGAAATTTAAGAACCACAAAAAGTTGACTTTTTTCTTTGTAGCAACTACGTAATATTAGTACTGCTATTTTGACCGATGCAAAATGTATATGTATTTCAAAGATAGTTTGTAGAGTAAATAAAACATGTTCTTTTTTAAATGTAAACTAACAATTTACTTTGAGAAAATCAACTGTATTATAACTTTGTTCACCTTTGTTTATGAAAAGCCTCATGTCAACGACTTTCAAAAAATGAAAAAAAGGTTAAAATGTTAAGACAAAATTCCAAAAAAATAACCAAGAGTTCTGATGATATCTAAAATTGAAGTAAAAATTTTAATTATTTTTTTTTAAAGATGTTTAAGAAATAAACAGTTTTTCTTTGTTTACCGAAAATTTATATTTTGTGACAAGAGGCCCTTCAAAAATAAGCGATTCATATAGTGTATGACTACAACTTCACCAAGACAAAGGAATGGACAGATGAGCAAGTCCAAATTCAATACAACAATATATATATATTTTTTATATATCTAAAGGATTGTTCATGTTGAATGTATGTATGAACGTCAAATTGTTTATCTGATCTAGTAAAAGGAGGTTTTGATAACGCTTCATGAGTGGGTAAAAAGAAATAAAGGTCACAAATGTACAAGAATAGCTCACAGCTTCATCACGAAGACAATAATGGCACACGTGTTATCTGTGAAGACATTTTTGGTGAAGCATGAACTTTCCTACTTTGGAAGATCTGTTATACTCATCTGACCTAGCTCATGAAGAACTTATTAAAAGATGATCTACAATTTTGTTTCTGACAGATCATGGAGAGGTAGGCATCAGAGATGGGAGAAAAATGAAGCGGATAAGATTTCCATTGCAAACCATTTTTATCAAACTTGTTTCTTTATAGCTACACCTCGTTTTACTTTATATAATTTAATAGAAATGTACTTCATTTATTATGTGCAGATAATAAAATGCAACTATATGGGTACTTTTTGTTTTCACTTTTGGAAGTTGAAGTTCACACTTAAAATTTTAAACCAGAATGACTTGGTATATTTTTTATCTCAATAATTTTTGTTTAAATCCAAGAAGAACGGGTCTTGAAACTCTGTTTTATATATATTATAAATCTGCGGTTGTCACTACAGTCAAAATGTTGATGGGAATCATCGTGGTACTTACCTATCCCCATCATATAATGTAGTACCAGAAGGTCCTCTAAATGTAATGCCCAAAAGTTGATTTCTTGGGCCGTGTAGAAAATGTTAAATTGTATTGGAAGATCCAGTAGAGTACATTTGTTTAAAACAGTTGTTACACAGGTTTCTTGAAACTCTTAATTGTGTAATATCACTACTTTATAGACATCGGCTGAGTCCTAACAAACCTTGTAGATATGTATATATTTTAAGAAATCTTCATTCACTTCCTTCATGTGTCTTGGCCATGACAGTCCTAGAAGTTGTACTTATATAACAGAGTTTGATATCGATTCTCGTAACTATACAAATATTACATTTTCTTAGGAGTCAAGATTTGAAATGTTTGACAATACTTCTCTATTTGTCAAAGGTTGTATTAATTTAATTAAATTAACCTCTCTAGAGAGGTTAGATTAGTACCATTATATGCAGTAGTGAAATCTGGAAATTATCTATCTAATTTAGTATGTTAGATAATACTCGTGTCAATTACACACGAGGTATGAACTAAAAAGTGTTTAAAATAGTCACAATTTTACATTTTTAATTAGATTTTAAAAATTTCAATAGGGTTCTATACGAGCACATTATAGTCCTTTATAGCAAATTTCATGTTCCTATCTTAATTTTTGTGGCAGCTATGTGCTTATGTACAGCAACAATGACAACAACAATTTATATTTCACTTACTTTAGCTAGTTCTCAACGTTAGTCCAAGTATTTAGTAATCTGAACTGGACTCAATCCCATTTAGCTCTGACTTTCGGGACTCAATTGTGTTACATTTCAATAGGTTTTTGTGCATTAGTGGTTGGGATAAAGTTGATACATCGCTTATTTTTCAGACCATCAAGGAAAGATTTTATATTCACAAACATCACGTTAGTAGCTAGTCATGGATTACCCAATGAGATGACGCCCCATGAAGCAAGGGATGCTATGATTAAGCACAGTGGAAAATTCAAATATGTGTATATAAAGAAACTAGGGCTGCATACATATGTTAATATCGTATATGGCTGCATGACAAGTATTAACAGGTCAGTAAAAAAATAATAGCGTTACAGTCAGTTATAGAAGTTTAAATATTTAGTGTGAAGATTATATTTTAAATAGCCGATATAACCATCACACACCATTTTCAATTACTTAATTAAAATATCGTAAAAAATTCAAACTCACCACTTTAAGTAATATTTAACTAATTTAAGTTTCATCTAAGTTTCAACTAATTTAAGTTACTAATTTAAGAAATTGTTAAAATTTTGGTCTTTTGGGAATACAAATGTATTGAAATTTAACATTTTAAAATATTAAATTCCAACAGTTCAAATATTATTACTTTTATCAAAATTGATCATTTTCTAAATTTTCTAAAAATTATACTTTTATTTACAAACTACAGTAGAACCCCTCTTAACCGGTCTAGTCGGGACTGACACCCGGGCCGGTTGCCCGTTTGGCCGGTTAATCCGAGGTTCCCGTGAAAAATCGGTTTTCGTTCAAAGAAAGCTTATTTAATCACGTAGCACTAAGAATTATGCAATTAAGATGTTATTGCAACTCATTTTATTGTACATAAATGTATCGTATATATTATGTTATGTATATTATACATCAAACATGAAAAAATTAAACACTACAAAGCTCTTTTACAGATTCCCACGTCTTTTGACACATTTAACCGCGTCTCAAACGAAACCAACACACGCTTCCGAAAACTGAAAAGAAATGTTATATTTTCCATTATGCATACTAAAATGATTCGTGGAAAAAAAATAGCCCATCAAACGTTTTTGTGGGTGTATGTCTGCTATACCGACGGGTGCCAATGCCGCGGTGTTTTTATGCCGCCGACAATAGGATTCTGCTATCGACGAAATCGCTTGACTCGCCGCGGTGTTTTTATGCCGCCGACAATGGGATACCGCTATCGACAAAGTCGTTTGATATCGCCGCCGCTTTGGTGTTTCAATTACAATTTATTTTTGGAAACTCTCATCCAACCAGTACACTACGATATCGGCCGGTTAAACCGAGGACCGGTTAATCCGAGGCCGGTTAACAGAGGTTCTACTGTAACTACAAAATATTGAATCATTCTGACAATCTGTTCTTTAGATAAGTCACTACAATCAATTCCCCCCCCCATACACTACTTTTAGTTACAACCCGTATTTAGAAGAGTGCTCGGGGTGTTGGGTAGGAGGGTGCTGAGAGTAGAAGGTGGCAAGTTGAAACTGGACCATGATGAGTCAGCACATATGCGTATTGGGACATTGACTGACATGACGACAGTCCACGTTGAATTTTGACTTGTTTGTGACTGTCAAAAATGTCTAGAATAAGTAATGTTACACTGATAATATCAAGTTAAAATTTTCAAAAAATGTTAAAGAAATCATCAAGAGGATATTAGTGGAAGGATGTTAGGGAGAGAAATAAAGCAGTACAACAGTCATTATTATGGTTGTGTAACAAAAACTCTAAGTTTTAAGTGTCATACACTGATTAAAAATTCAAAATATTTGCTGTAAAATAAACAAAAATGGAGTTTTAGAGAGATATTTTTTGAAGATATGTTTTTTGTTTTTGATATTTATAATTGCTTATTGTATATGGTATGCGCCAAAATAAACAGTACTGAGACTGAATCAGCTATAGCTGCCTTCTCGATCAGCTGTGTCAACTTTTGATTGTTGCCACATCTTCGTGATTATTATTTCTTTCTTATTTGAGGTTAGTTTTTGCTGACATGGTGCTAACTACTGCAGAGAAAGCTTTTATCGTACAGCATTATTTTCGCTCACAGAATTGGACGTGCGGGTGGGCCAAGTTTGTCACACACTGCATTATGTTTTCAGGAACATTTCCACAAAAACCCGTCTAGTAATGCTGTGATTATTATTATTGTTCAAAATGAAAATTTCAAAGAACAGATAGTGTTTTCATAGATCGGAAGGGCTATTCAGGTCGCCCAACTACTGTCTGTACAAATGAAAACTACGGAAGAGTGTTGCAGCAAGTGTTACAGTCACCGAAAAGAAGCCTAAACCGAACATCTTTGAAACTGAATATAAGAAATACGTCGTAGTTGAGAAGAATGTTCAACAATGTGTGGTTTTCCTTACAAGATACAAACTGGGCAACCTTTGAACTGTATAAACAAAACAGTCAGAGTTCAGTGTTGTGCTTCAATGTTAGCAATGTACTATGGAGAACCTGAGTTTCTGAGTGTTGTATGGTTTTCAGATGAATGTCATGTGTACCTAAATAGTTTCATAAACAAGCAGACAACACGTTTTCTTGGGTTTGAACGTCCTGACAGTGTTGTAGAGAGGCCACAGCAAAGTAAGCGTGTAACCATTTGGTGCACTGTATCAGGGAGAAGCATAATTGGTACATATTTTGTTGAAGACAATAATGGAAATCCTCTTACTGTAAATCAGGACCGATATAGGGTCATTTTTGATCATTTTATAGGAGACCTCAGGAGATTTTGTCGTGCCTGAAACTTATCTTTTCGTTCACAATGGTTCCAGCAAGATGGTGCAACCAGCCACATTGCCTTAACCAACATTGCTTTCCTTCAAGAAACTTTTGGCAACCGCTTCATCTCCTTTAGAACAAACTTTTCTTACCCAGCCCACTCCCCCGATCTTACATCACCTGACACCTATGTATGGGAAATGTTGAAGGAGAAGATTTTCCATGAAGACCCACCAGCTACCATCGTCCAACTCCAGGAAAAAATAACCATGTGTATACGAAGGATGAACCAACTCCTCTTCACTAAAATGATGCAAAACCTTCAACAAACGGTATGAGTGTTGCCTAAAACTGAACGGAGGTCATATTGAACATATTATTACCCGAGTCTAACCGATGTGGGTTCCTTTTACTTACTGTATATATTTTGATAAAACTATGTAAATAATATTTTATAATTTCAGTACTATTTATTTTGGCGCATATTGTATTATTAATTTCATGCAGATTTTATACCAGATTATAACATCAAGGTTCAACTAACAATATGTACTTTTGAGTAAATCAAATCACACAATCTAGAATTAATGCATGACACAGATGCAATAAACAGACACACATTATTCTAAAAATACACTCAGAGTTTCTTTTTAGTGAGCATAAGCGGGGCTTACTCATCCATCCCAATGGACCCCTTTATTGGAGCTACACCTTTTTTCATGTTTAGATTCCTCTCTTTCATCTTTCCTATTAGGTTTCTCTTGACCAACTCTTGTTGTCTTCTGACCCTGACGCTATTATTAGAGTATTTTAAGGACATAGGGTTTTATTTTATGTTCTTTTTTGTTTATAAAGTGATGATGACTATAAGGTTTATTAGTATAGAAAACAGACCTCCATGAGGGCATTTATTTTAGGTTTGTCTCTATTTTTACAAATTAAAGCTAAAAATTTCATATTTTTGTAGTCAAAGCTCTGGTTTAAATCATTTTGTCACTAAAATAATCAGAAATACAGACACTATAATGCATATCATCAACCCTTCTCAAAATGTTATCATTACAGGCGTCATCACCACTATCATAAATGTCATAATTATTACCTTCTAGGCAGGTCTACATTCTTGCTGAGCAAAATCTATTTTCACTCGCCTCCGATAAAAGATGCTTTTCGTCATTCAACCATCTATCTATTTCACCGAGTTCTGACTAACCCAAACTGTAACCACAGATAAACAAAGGATATTTAAAATCAAATTAACAATCATAAACTACGAAATATCTACGAAGTTAACTTTTAAAACCTACTGTACACTGTCAACTATAGTAGAAAACTGATAATTATATTACAGCTAAATAACACAAGTAATAAACCACTTTTCATATGAACAAAGCAACTCACTCCGTGACTGAGAATACGACAAAAGACAAGTTTTATTTTCATTTACTACTATAGGCAATTGTTTGTATGAAATGTGATTCAGTTACTTGAACATCATAGAGTATTTTCCATTTAGTTCGGAGTCAAAATAGTTCACAAAAATACCAAAAGATATCACCACATGACGAACAGTCAGAGGGCAAACCCTGTACGGCAAACCACCGCCATACGCGCTTTTTGCTTGCGTAAGGTGTATGGCAAACAGCATTGAAGGTTTAAACAAAAAAATATTCTGAACATAATCTGATAGTATCGAGAACAATCAAAACTATGATTCCAAAGCTTTTATATGATCACAATATTTTCATTTTTGATTATTGCAAATCAAAACTGTTTATTCATAAGAAATTTTAAGGTATATAATATACCTTAAGAACAGTATATGATAGATTTATTTCATATTTGAAAATAATCGAATATATATATTTTTTTCCAGTAAATTCATTATTAATCTTTAAACTGCCAATCTCTATTTTAGATGGTCATACCTCATTCTCAAAACTGACATCATTTATTTTTAGATCGTTCTTTGTTTAATATGTTGTAGATGATGGTTAGCTTGGACTCCAATCCTGCATCCATCTAGCATCCCAATATAGCTTTCGATAAGTCATTAGTTTCTCGGATTTTCATAGAATTTTTGACACTATTAAAACTATTTGGGTCAATGGAGAGTGTACACATTTCAGAATAATTGTATGCTGTGCCTCAAGACACAGTCTTGTGGAGTTTATCATATTGAATATTAAGATCTACATTAAATATTGCTTAACTTTTTCAAATTAAAATTAGACATACAGACTAAATAAAATAATATAAACGCAAGTATATTTTATAATACTATATACTGATAATTTATATATATATACTAAATATAATCAATACTAATTTAGGTGTTTCAATTTATAAGGTGTTGAAATTTTTAAACTGTGTTATTAATACTTTTCAAACTTAAGTTTGAACCTTTTTTGATGAATAATGGTATTAATCTCATTTTTTTCATTATTTTCTGGAGTGAGCTCGTTTTCAGCTCAAACCTTATTTATCATGTTCTTAATTATTATATATTATGTTACGTTTATTTAGATTTAACCACAACACCATGCAACATGGTATTTGCCACTTTACAAGTTCTAAGTATTTCTAGACAAATCAAAGCTCGAAAATATTAAAAATTCTTTTATTCCTACCTATTTGTATGAAAATGTATGTTAAATTGTGTAGTAACTGTACATTTATTATTAATGTACTGACATCCTCTTTACATAATATGGTAACTTTATCTTTGAAAGTCCACAAACAGAAGAAATAATTTAGGTTAATTATTAGTATATTTTATATTTATCCATACCTATAAATACTGTTGGCAGGAGAGAGAAGGGGGATTCAGCATGGAATGTAATCAAACTTTCTTCTTGAACATTAACTGATGTGTTAACAACTAAGATAAGAAATGTTACGGGAGCCAAAGAAATGTTCAAATTGTTCAAATATGGGTTTTGGTGGTAATGGTATTTTAGGTTATTTGTGGCTACGATGGCACATTGGCCATTGATGATATAAATCAAGAAAAATTAAAAATACACCCAAATTATCTTCTCTTTTTCAGCAAATAGACATTCGATGACCAGGTTTTGCAGATTTGAGTAATTTAATTTTTCTCTACCAGGATTTTTCATTTACTCTTGTTAGATTCTTGATTTCAGCATTATGGGTCTTTTCAGTTATTAAAATTTAGTTGTTGCGGTTCTAAAGCTGTTATTTTTTATCAATTTCAGTAATGTATGCTAAACCTGACTGTATGAAACTTAAAATAATACAAAATACAGTCAACTTCCTTTTATCCAAAATCGACATAGGACAAGGATATGTAAAATGAGGTCCTTGAATTTTTCTCCAAGATTCATGAAAGTGTAGTTGTGTAAGTAAAACAGACAATAGAACTATCTTAGTTCAGAAAGCATCTTTGTTTGAATATTCTAAGGAGTCAGATGACTGTCTCCTAATTACACCAAACTTGAAGTGTGTTTATGTTCTAAAGCAAAAGGAGTGTCAGATTATTTCAAGAAATAATTTCAGTAATGCGTTTTTCTTGGCAATTTTTTGATTTTGTATACACAGAACTGTAAATATTTGTTGAAAATATTCTCTTTTCTTTTATTACATATAGTCTCATCCTTATTGATTTGTTATTTATTGTATTGTAACAAATAATTAAAGCTACTATATTTTACTCTATCATCTCAAAATTAATATTAATATTATTATAAATGTCTTCTTTCTTTTAATGTTTTTGAAGATGTGATGTAGTTCAATCTAGAAAAGTACCCTCACATCTATAGCATAGTGTTTTAGAGCTTTTTGGAATATCCTTGACCCATCACACTCACATTATCATGAATAAATGTCAATTGCCTATACTTAAAATTTTACATAACAAAACAAAATAACAAATTGATGGGACAATCAAATATATTCAGAATAAATTGAACTGTACAACTCAAAACATGATGCATGGTACCCTATCTTTATATCTATTATTATTTATTCCATTTTTAAGAACAAGTATTTTTTTCAAAATATAATATTATTTAAATATTATAAATATATGTATAATTAAACATATTATTAAAATATATTATTTTAATAAACTTCTTCCTTTTAAGGCTTGATAAGACTATAACAGTGGATGGAACAGACATTATATATTATGATTATTTGTTTTTGTTTACTGGAGTTCAATATCCAATACCTTTGCAGTATGATTTGAGGAAATTATTTTCCAGCACCAACTACTGTCGTAAAAATCTTGCAAGGTAAACCTACAAATATTTATTCTCTTCTTTTTACATAAAACACATTAAACAGAAAAATACCATTTCAAAATATGTCTTTATTTTATGTATTAATTTGTATTGCTGTAATGCAATGCTGTTTAACATTTTATATAATTATTCAGCTGTTTTATTATTATTTTGTGTTTCTCATAAATCATCAGTTTTCCAATAATTCCTTTCCAAATTTTTTTCCAACAAACTATTATTGAATATGTTAAATATGAACGGAAACTTTTACTACATACAAAAAACATAATCAATTTGTACATCCTAACAAAACTTTTTAATGAAATTGGTGTTATCCATAATGAGTACAATCCTCCAGAACAAACCATTAATAAGGAGTGTTATTATTACCGGTATTCTTTATTAGTCTTCTTGACAAATAGTATTTGTACAAGACAAGTCAGTAACAATTATATACACGAAAAATAACAAAGTCATCATAATACAAAACCAAAACAACAACAAAAATATACAATAAATAAATGTATCATAGAAATAATAATACAATAAATTACAGATAGATGATTTCTAAAAGAGTATGTTACAGACTGTTTTGACAAGTGAAAGACACACTAGGGTAAATATGTGAGGTCTAAAGTGAACTACTTTGTAGAGGACTTTTTTTATTGATAGTGAAGGCCAGGATTCACTGTCCTGTATATGCCTCTAGCTAAATAGCTTATTGTTCACCCTCATTTACAAGACCTTATCAATCTAGTCTCAGGTTCTTGGAAAACTGAGATACTTCGGATAATGTTAGGATGTTTCTTTATCTGTCCCCCATTCAATAGAGTGCCTAAGGATTCAAATCATTTCCTGTCCAGAACTGGACAATCAAAAATTATGTGTTGAGCGGTTTGCACAGCTGCACCACATATCCTACACAATAGTTTTGGTTTGCGTAACCCCATTTTGTGTAGATGGCTATGAAAAATCTAGTGACCAATCACAAATCCAGTCATTATATACAGATCAGTCATGTACAGTCTAAGAGCCTCCTCTATATGGAGTCTTAACACACCTTTTGAGCATCCTCTTAGACTTCCATTGGAAAACACATCTACAAGATAAGGTATAGGGATACTACATAGGCATATTCTAGGTCGAAGGTGGTATTATCGTTGTAGCCCCTATCTATATTTGTCCTCATACATTTTGCAATGGGAATCACCTCGACTTGAAAACGTTTTTCATCATTTCCATGGTTAGACTGAAGCTCTCTCTGTGTCTGGCTCTGTAAACACCTGACACCTTTATTCTTTATTTTGTTTTGTGACAAATATAATTTGCATAACAAGGATCATTACAGTGGTTGTATATAAAATGCGCTTACATAAGATATTAAATTTAAATTAAATAATAACAAATTGAAATAACACAGTTACAATCAAAATATCTCACACACACCTGAAACAAACACCCCCACAACACAAGTCACACCCATATAACAATTTACAGCCACTCAACCAATTTATATCAAAAACTTTATATTAATATACAAATACTACCAGCATTAAAGAAATACACAATACACACATCAGAAACACCTTCCAACTCCAGAATAGCTGCAACAATATTTATTTTATGATGTTCTTAGTTATTTCCATTTTCCCAGTCGTGGTTGAGAAACTCCTCCACCGAATGAAAGAATCCAGAAAGTAATAACTTTCCCAGGCTGTTTTAAAAGGACATTTTATTCTGAATTGTATTAATTTGTAGGAGAATTTATTCACAAGGATAACATCAGCTCGACTTGGCAGCTTTTTATGCTTTTCAAGTTTGTATGGCTCTCCGTACATGGTCATTTCTTTTCCTGCTATTATACCCATGCACTTGTCTTCCGACAGTAGATATATTTTTAAATGTGTAGCACAATCATTAGTTTTTCCACAGCCACTTCATCTGCAAATGATTTAACAGCCTTCCACCTCATCTCTTTGCCTTCTTCTTGCACCACCTTCGTCATGAATTGCATGGGAACTGCATATTGTGCTATATGATAAATGATAAGATTTAATTATTATAAACACTTTTATAAAACATTTATTTTAAAAAACTCATGAATGTGGCATTTTTACATATAAAACACTTAAATGGATTGCTAAATGTAGCACTTCAATGTTATACTACTGTTGAATGCTCCTTTCCTATAATTATCGATATTATTAATTACAATATTTGTCCATGCATCACATCTTCCAATCATATTTTTGTAAAATTATTTTGAAGAATAATAGTTTATCATTTAATATTTTATTTGGATTACGTTTAGTGGTAGCATAGATTTGATATTCTTCCAAGGAAGAGAATAGAACAAACATGAAGAATGTCCAAATGATTATCAATCTTGGTATCAATAGGTGTGGTCACAATCTATGAAGTGTCCTTTGAAATATGGTTTATGTTTATTTATTATAGGCCTTGATAAATGTTCTTTAAAATGCTTTGTAAAACCGGAACTAAGATATTTCTAAACCAATAATTGTGTTGGATCAATGGACAACTATTCCACTAAAAAATAATAAGGTAAATAATCTAATAATTAAAATTGAAGTTAAACTTAAAGGAATTTCTCTCCCAATAATACATTTATTAATCAAACATATTTTAATGACAATGTTGGCATCATCAATAAGTTATAGTTTGATTATTGAATCAATACATCAGTGAATATGGTGAGATTGTCGTTGAAACAAGTTTGTGTTAATAAATATATTATGTGTGAGAAATTTTGTTCAAGTTTTATTTTACTCATAATTTGAAAACATCTCTCAAGTCAAGCTCAATATTATTTATATAATCTAATTATCAATAATACAATAATCGAAGTTACATACATTTTATATTAAAATATAAATTAACTAATAATGTTTAATATATTTGTTTATTTTGTAATTACAGTAGTAACGTTTGTAATTACTTGGATAACCCTCCACAGAATCTGTTTTTAATTAATTCTCAAAGTGATGCAACAAATGCCCTTCAATTTGTAAAAGAATGTTTTGATGAAATGAGACCACGTAAGTCAACTTTCATTATTAAAAATAAGTAAACAAATAAATTATGTGTATTTATCTTGAAGTAATTATTATCTATTGTATATTATACAGAATTTCATTTCAATTTTAAAATAACGAGTTCTTAAATAATATTATAATTAACATTTACTCATACATATTTAGTTTCATAATACATTGAATGAAATTTTTTCATTAGCAAAACAACATTAATGTTACTTTCAACATGAGAAACATGACAAATTTAATATTAATTTACAAATAAAAATAAAATAATATATGTATAACATCAATAGGAAATAAATTAAATGAAATTGATGACAAACAAAAAGATGCATAAGCCTTTCTAAAGTGGTACCATAAATATATTGTATTTCCTTTTCAATTGACTTCTGTAAGTGATGATGTGTTAGAATTGTGAGAGAATAAACAATCCTGAGATTGCATCTCTTCAATCTGAAGAGTGGCCTTTACCCTTATATGGATCCTTTTACTCTGTTTATAATCTATCCGTACATTCCATGCACCTTGGTGGTTTTTTTGTGAGTCCATGTTATAGGAACTCTCCTGCACGTAGTATGAGATAATCAAATACTGGGTGTCTATTCATATAATCAAGTGTACCCATTTTTAACATCTCGTTTGCTCTTTGTTCCATTCCACCCCAGAGTCCACACTACTTCCTTCTCATTAATATGTTGAATGGCCACTTTGCACTTGTCCACAAGTGAGGATGTGTTAATATTGAGGATTTAAAGTTAAGTTAGATTCAAACTAGGCAGTAAAAAATGTACTAAGTCCTTTCAATAGACATCAGAACATAAACACTCATTACAACAGAATACAAAAGTTAGGTAATTGCTAGGCTTGCAATTTCATAATACATCATTACTCAAAGAATATATGTCTAGGTTGGTGTGAATCGGGGTCAGATTCAGCAAGGAGTTTTCGACGGAGTTGTGTTTATTTATTTTTATTAAAACCAACAACTGGAATTTTTATTCGTAACAGTTCCTAACTTAGCCAATGATAAACCTTTCAAGGATATACGATTGTCAGAGCAAATCACCAACTCATTAACTCAACTTCTCATGAGTTTATTTAACCATGTGCAATGGTAATTGTATAATTCTTTCATTATCCCAATTAATTGTGCTATGAAGGCAGTAGCTTACAATATTTTTATTTCCAATGGAAATTTATTAATAAACTAAAATGATGGAGATTGTACAAAGAAATAATTGAAGTCCTTTTATAATTTTATAGATTATTTAGTTTCAAAGATCAGATAATCTGACTTTAATTCTTTAGCATTTTTGAGGTTAAGCTGGAATATACAACTTACTTGTGGATAATCTTCAGAAGGAACTTGTAACCATATTGAGTGTACTTTACAAAGTTATTTTGTAACGGTAAGCATTATAAACAAAAAGTTATTTATTAATTAATTATTCTTAATTTTACTTACTATGTTCTTTACTTCCCAGCTTCAGAATGTCCAAAGTGATCAGCTAAATAGGTGTTCTTAAATAATTTTTTAGAAACTCATGTTAATTTTTTTTAAATACATAAATTTTTTAAAAACATAAAGTGAAATTTATGTTATTAATATTAAACAACTTACACCTAAAACAAGAGTCTTCATTCTAATGTTTGTTCATCTTAAAATCTATTAATCTTTCATTGTCCCTTTTCTCTCTTTTTTTATAAAGTTTGGTTATGTTAGTAATTGCATTTCTTACGATTTAATTTGTCCATTTTTTTTACCTTCATAGGTTCACTAAACGCCATTCTTTATTCAAAATCAACTTATTTATACTCATTTCTTCTTTTAACATTTTAAGAATAAAGCCTCGCTTTAAGGACAACTGTCTTATATGTCTGACTACATTGAAATATTCTCGAAGAGGCCCCTCCTGTTCCAGCCAGAGTCGACTTCCCGTTCACATCTATGCAACTCCCCCTCTCTAAGTTTATTTGAATTTTTACATATTAATAACCTATTGACCAATCAAATCACAAGATCAAGACCATGTCCTTTTATGGCATGTCATGTCATGTCATGTTACAACTTAGCAATGTTTCCACACAAAAGCCATCCTTCCCACTACAACACTTTTATTTATCATTATAAAAACACCTTTATCCTTTTTTCATATTTTAAAATTCTCAAATTGATGTTTTTTAATAATTGTCTCTTTATTGCCTAATTTAATCTTTTATTTTAATTACCGGCTACAGATTGTTATTGGTTGGAGATGTCCCATACTTACAAACTTGGTCTTGTATCTTTTGAGGAAAGATGTTATATTTATCTACAAGCTTGTCATTCGCATGGTAGATTCTGCTGAGAAACGGCAGCTGGTGGACTTCGGAGTGCCAAACCAAACACGGCACCAGAGAATCATGACACCAATTATCCATTTACAAGGTTGTGTGCTGCATTTCCTTGAGGGTTGATTTATTTGGTGTCACCAATATTGTAATCATTAAAAGTAAAGTAATGAGATTATGTGGAGTGTGGTGTTGAGGTGGGGGTTTAGGGATTTCTTCATTTGGGTTATTGTTAGATGTGCATTTATTTATTTTGTTTTATTGATTATTTGTTATTTTGTTGCTACTGTTACTATGACTGGAGTCATGATTTACTATTTTGCCCTGTTACTCTACTTAAAATGTAACTGATAAATTTGTACTTAAAATATGTAATTTGAATTTAAGTATTTTATGGTTATACCATCGATATACATAAAATAATGTTCTCATAGTATGATTTCAGCATTGTACTTAAGCTGTGTGGCTTGAATTACTTTCTTTTATCTTGACTTGTTACAGGTAAGTTTATAGTATACGGTTCCGGTATTGGACCAATAAATTGTATCACCTCTTTGCTGATGTTTGGTGTTCCTGCAAAAAGAATTGAATTTGTCTGTCAAGATTTAGCTGATGAAATAAATTGTTTCAACAATTATGATGTAAGTTTAAATTAATTTATATTCGTTAACTGGCGAAATAGTTTATGTAAATTTAAGTGGATTGACATGGTGTTTATTTTGATGCTTTTTGGTAACTAATTCTGATTCTACTAGAATTCCTCCCAGATGTTCCCTAGCTCCTCATGAAAGTCGCACCTCTAAAGACTTTAGAACTTATATTTTGCACAGCTTTCATGACCTCTTCATAATAAAACAAAAATGATTCCCTATCAACTCTTCTTTCAATAACCAAAAAAGATCAAATACTCCTGAAGCCTAATTAGGACTGCATGATGGGTGGTCCAGCAGCTCATAACCGAGATCACGAATACAACAGATATCGTCTTGTTGGCGGTATTGAGTTGAGTGTTATCCTGAAGTAAAATTACATCTTTTGAAAGTTCATTAGGCTTATTGTAAACTGTACTGATAGGGCTCTGCTCAAGGCTATGCTCATAGAATCGTACCCTGAGTGATTTAAGAATTGTGAAGGGAAAAAGCATCTGTAATATTGGGTGTAATTATGAGATTCAATATGATTTATACTAATAACCAAAGGTACTTGGTAGAACCTCATGTTATATGATATACAATATTTAGTGAAATTGTAAAATTTATTTAGTCTTGCCAACCATAATTTTGGCAGTTACAGCATTTACGAACTGTTAAATTCCTGAAAAATTTGGTTCTTGTTTTGCACAGTAAACAATTTTTACATTTACTAAATATTTTTAATTAAAACTAAGAATATTATATGATTAGTAAGCACAGATTTAAATTTACTTTGTACATACACTTGAAACTAGGTTTCTTAAGAAAGAGTTAAATTGGTCATTGAAAGAGCATACTGTAATAGTAAAAAATTAGGAACCCTAGATAAATTAGAAGTTTTGTAGAAATGGGTTGTTAGTATAGAAATTACTTTTGCCAAACAAACGTTGATCAAGCGAGTGTCTGTAATTATAAAAAAATGAGGAAGTTTCAAGGTAGATTAGTAACAGAGTTGTTACTAAGGAAATAAATGTTGCAGAACAAATGAGTGATTCTATTAAGAGTGATTTTTCGAAAAGTGGAAATGGCTGATTTGAACTGAGCCAAGTCTCATTGATTCTTCAGGAGACACAGTGTTATAGTGATATACAAGAGCGCTAATTATGATTAACCGCTAAAGCTTCTAATGCTAATATTGATTTTGCTACTTTAGACAAATGAGGATAGTTGTGTTTATTTTCTTTCCGTCAGGTGATGGGACAAGATGTACGTTCTAACAAAGGTTCCTCCAAATACCTGTTAGATAAATGCATTCGAGATAAAGAAAATTAAATAAATAAATTGATTAACTACATTAGGATATTGCATTTCTTTTCTATCAATTACATGAATTTTAGAACAGTATAATATTTCAAATCAATTATTAAAAACATTTTATTTATAAACTAATTTAATTACATACCTTCGAATTTCTATGATTGCTTTAGATCGCGAGTTCTCTGTCGGTTAAAAAGTAGAAACATTTTGGTCAAATGCACTCCAAACAGATATATATATATATTTATCCCGCACAATTTCCTCTTCAAGTTCTTTATCCGTGAATTTCGATTGCCCTGTTTCATTATTTTTCCAATGCTTACACATTTCTCACTAATTGCAGTTCTCAGAAAATTAATAACATTTGTTTTGACTTTTTCAGCATTATTAAATTTATGGAAGAGAAACCAACCACTTTAAAACACATGTCTAAAAAGGTTGAAACTGACAGTCTTACTGCTTTCGAAACCACACAGTTGTTCAATAATATTGGCTATAATCTGTGAAATCACTTCTTTCGGTTCGTGGATCTTGATTAATTTTTTTTTTAAACACCTTCCAGTCCATTAGATATAATAATTACAGATGAGGCTATCACATATTGATCTCCACTAACTAGTTTTGTCAGAGATTCCATAGGGGTCGATATTCTTAATAGCTGCTTAATATTCATCCAGTCTTCATTGGTAAGATGTGGTCTATTATTGTAAGAGCAGCTCTTACATTATACATAAGCTCATCTAACCTTTCAAGCAAACACTCAACTCAATACGGCCAACAAGACGATATCTGTTGTATTCATGATTTCGGTTATGAGCTGCTGGACCATCCATCATGCAGAGTATTTGATCTTTTTGGTTATTGAAAGAAGAGTTGATAGGGAATCATTATTGTTTTATTATGAAGAGGTTATGAAAGTTGTGCAAAATTGGCTACAGACCAGACACAAAAGTTTCTTTCAGGAACAAACTCAAAAGATGGACTAGGTGCACACAAGTAGGAGGGTGTTGAAAAATAATCATATTCATGTAAATGGATATAAAAATGATGTTTTAAAAACAAATTCACTTTACTTTTAGACTTACTTTTGAACATATATTAATATTTTAAATATAATTTGTAAAGTGTGTGAAATGTCAACCTACAGAAGTATTAGACACACTGTGCACCCTTAACAGTGAATAAATAAAATCAATTTAAACCTCATTAACTGCACTTTGAATATTCAATTATAATAAAAGATAATATTTTATATAATATACCATACTTATTTAAGTTTCATTGCATATTTTACTGGAATTAACAATATTTTTTTATTCATTAACAGGTGCATCATTTTGTGATCAGTTCTCTTTTGGAATTGAACATTCATATTAGTGGACCCTATGAGTTTCAGAGTTGGGTTCTGGATTCAGTCCAAAATCAGATACGGACAGTTACTTTCCAACACTTGAACGAAGAATTGAGTTTGGAATGCCTTGGTTTTTTCTGTTATGAAAACAGAATCACCTCTGCCAAAACATACAATGGTTTGTGAATTAAAAATTATTTATATTTAAATGTTTTTTATTTATTTTTGCTTTACTGTGTTACCAGATAAATTGATATGTTGTAAGCCGATGTTCATAACATCAGAAACAACATTTTAAAACTCAAAACTTAACCTGAACAATGGAGGGCTAAATTGTCTCCATACCCTTGGTCATAAATGCCCACCTGCGTAAGTTTACCCAAAAGGCTGTTAACCACCAAATTTCAAAGAAGGGGTGAAGTACCTCTTCTCATGGGGAACTTCTAGTGGGAACTGACTTCAAGGACTCACCCTGAAAAAGGCCCTAATGCACATGACACTCAGCACAAAATCAATATACCTGTGTAGATGCACACCTGAATCAAATTCACACCACTGAGTCCTGCGCACCATTGCTTCAAACAAGGTATTGTCAAAAAAACACTTTTTATTTTTAAGAAAGCAAATAGATAACCTTAGTAGCCAGGCTATGCTCAACCCTGCTAACTAATTCGTGGAGGATAGTTATAGGAGATGCCATGTTGGTTTTGGTGAAGTGGGTTCCTGAAAAGACCCATCTACTTACATACCTTTCCATCAATCTTTCGAGAGTCTTCGGGAGAATGAATGAAGACCAATTGTTCAGTATGACTTGGCATTAGTGGGATCTGATCGTACCTTTTTAGAAATGAATGTTACTTTAATCAGCCGCCAACTGTGCAGGAATATCCTGGCCAGAGTCTCTAGGGATGGAAGCAGACCCATGATAGGAAAATTTAAAGATAAGACCCAGCTGAAGACAGGAGTTGCTAGGTTCAAGTCCCTACATAGACAAGAAAAAGGGACCAGGAGGTAAAATTAGCACCTTTATATACTTTAGCCGAACTGCACCGTGACCTCGTGCCAACCCCACACAGCACATTTCTTATCGTGTACAGCAAGGAGATGTATCGAATTTGCACCACTAATCGCCTTTTTTATCTGGACTCTTTGGCAGAGAGAAACCTGGCTGAGAAAACTGGATAATGACAGCTTTACAAGATGTGATCTATGTCTATGTAAGTTTGTAGAGTTTACAGGGTGAGTCATAATTTGTGTTCTTAAAATGTTGTGCATATGAATTATGTAATAACTGCATAGTTCACATATTTTAATTAGTCTTTATGAAATTTTGTATAAAAATTCATAGTATGTAAATAAAACCTCTATTGTTAGGCATTATATTGAACTAAAGTGTTTTAAAAGGTGACATTCAACAGTAATTTCTATATTACGTAAAACATTGTAATTTATCAATAAATACCCAAGTCATCAAACCTAGCATAGAAAATCACAGTAGCATTATTTACTAAATTGTATGGTATGTTTGTTGCAGCCATTATAAACTGTGGTATAGTGTACAATGGTTTAATAGTGATTGATAGAAACTTTCACACCAATGACCCCTGTATCTTTGCTGCTGGTCCTGGTACAAAATATGCAAATCACTATTATGCTGAAGAAGAAATGCATAGGTACTATAATTCTATTGAAGTTGGAGAAACGGTAAGTGAATAACAGAAATTATATGTAAAATATTAGTTGTTATGAAGTACAATCTGAATCAAAACAAACAAAAAAAAACAAAGTAGTTTTACAACAATGCTTTATTAGATGTGTTTACTAAAAATACTATTTTTTTTTTCAAGACTGGACAAAAATCTTCAAAAAGTCTCTTGAGGCACAATGAAGGCAAAATCTAGTTTTTGATTTAGGGTGCATGGAGTCTTTCAATTTTTTAAAAGACATTCACTCAGTTCATTGCCTTTAGTTACAGTTTATGAAAGGCAAACATTCTTTTATCCTCTCTGGTACCTTTGTCTCTATTGTAGTTACCTCTATCACCCCATGGATTAGATTTTTGTATTTCTGCAAGTTTTTCTCTACTTCATTTTGAGGTCTAACCATGTCATCTGTCAGAGTTACAAAAGAGAGTAATTGACCTCCGAGGTATTTCTACTAACAAACGTTTATGAGAATAGGTCCAGAGGTTTTCGTACTCCTTCTTCTAATTATCTGAATCTCCTATATTGTATGCTAAATCCATAAACCCACACTATCTTTAGTACCAGAGATCTCCATAATAGGTTTTTTAAATGGGTCCTACGGAATAAATAAATGGTCTTCTCCAGAACCCATAAATCCAAGTGCCTTTATAGATGGTACATTTTCCAAGTTTCTGCCTTATTTGTCACTTTTTGTGTTCCTTTTCCTTGTCACTGAGTAACAGTTCCTACTTTTTTTTATCCGTTGCTTGTTTATAGATATTAGGTTTTATTCTGAAGTGCCTACTCCTAACAGAGATGAGATAGTACACTGGATACTTTCCTCCACACTTCCTGATTCTAGGAAGGATTTGTTGATGGGTGATGGTTGAATTCTTTTATGTTATCCTCTCCCTACTCATTTTAGCTTGTTTCTGTTAACTCTCATCAAATGTAGTTTGGGTTAAGTTAATTTATTTGGGTTGAATTAAATACCATTTCATGATGTATAGTAATATTTAGTGAGAAGTAAAAGGTAAAATATATCATGAAGTGAAAATAAAATGGTTAAGTTTGATTGTTTACCGTGCAAACTATCTCAGAGTTTTGAGAATAATGGAAACGTTTACGGCAAGAGCTAGAACTGCCTATATAGTTAATGGAGTGTACTTTCATCATTTTAACTTTAGCAACACCCATTCCTGTCAGTTGTATAATTTGGAGGAGGAGACTTTGAAGCATATTTAATCAATACCACATCCGGCGAGAGAGACACTGAGTAGGATGGTGATAGAGGGAGAAGTGAGGGGTTTTGAAGATTAAGGACTTGTGGGCACTTGGTCCAGCCATATTTATGGAACATTGGTACCTTGAACTGTAAAAATTATTAAGAATTGTTTACACTGAACTATTTAAGCTGCTCTAAAACTTGCAATATCCATATTATCATTGTTTTTTACCAGCTGAAACTTATTTGATATAATGTTGTTTCTTATAATGTTATTAACTACTAGTGATATTATAATGGGAAAATCATAAAACATGACAGGTGGTAGGACAATGGATGAAAACCGATATATCATGTACATATTTTGGTACTTACAGTCCCGATTTACTTGACATCAGTGTTTACCTCAAGATAAGTAACCAGCTATTTTCACCTTATTTTACAGCAGAGGTGAAATAAGTAACTCTGCTACTTCCTGAAATGTTTTAGAAGTTACAGAACCCTTCAGTTCGCAATGGGATACAGTTTAATGGCATACTCAGTATATATAAATAATACATAAGAATAGTAATAATAGCAAAGCAAGAAATTTACCTTTTCTCAAAAACAGTACTTTTTATATAGTTTACATTATGTTTCAGACAGTTTTAATAATGTTTATCTAAATTCTGAAAGATGTGCCTAGAGAGAAGTTGCTTCACTCCTCTTTTCATCCAATTCCCAAATGGTTCCTAATGGGTTTTTCTAAGGAAGGATATGAAAACTGTGTTCCTCAGGAAATTAGTCATTCCCAAAATGTGCACGAAGGAAACCAAGTTGGTTTTCCTCCATATAGCAAGTAGACCCATTCTGCTGGAACTATTGTTCTGTGTACATAATGATCAAATAGAATCTTATCAGATCACTCAAAGATGGTGATATAAAGTTTATTATTTTTGTACTTTATTCACAGTAACAGTTCTCATTATTCTTACTTCTTGTTTACATGTGTCCAATATCAGCCTGTATCGATGGTATGATGCACCTTATACACTCGACCAGGCATCATAGTATATTTAATATAGTTCTTATTTTTTCCTAATGTTTTGAGTTTCGAAGATGTTCTGTCAATTTGTGTTTTGTAGAATTCTTGTTGAATGTACACCTCCAGTAGTACATGTTTATGCATTTCAATGTTTAAATTACATCATTCACAACGAGTAGTCAGTCAAGTTGAATCAGTGCAAGTACTGCTCTGTTATGATATTTTGTTCTATTCTAGCTCTACATATTAATGTTTGGGTCTGTCTGTCGATGTTGTTGTATATTCCAAGATCATTAGGTTCCGGCTGGATATCTTTCCACTAGAAAAGCTTTCCAGTCTTTCCTCCAAATATTTTATACAATTGCTTAACTTATGCTTTTGTAATTTTATTTATGCCAGATGTTAAAATTTGGACCATTTGGAGTTTTCATGCCATATTGCTGTCAGTCTCGCTACTTCATCCACTTTCACATTCCCTCTTATTTTTGAATCTCCAGGAACACATTAAAAGTGTATATCTTTATTCAAGTTATGTAGCAGATGCTTTATGTTCTAGAATAAAAATACGGAGATGGCTTATAGGATGAAATTGCCTGTAATGATGATTTAGATTCAGTCATTATACTTCATGGGTTGACTGACTGATGTAAAACTGTAGAACCTTATATGATTCCCAGTAGTTCATTTTTCACGCATGATGATGATATGAATAGAACAAAATATTAGAGATTTAAACCCAGAACAAAAATATACAAGAGCCATTTTTAGTTGATTTTATTTCAGTCCATTGAGCCTTCTGTTTAAGTAAGAAGATACGGTTGATATCTGGAATTTTCATGCCGACTTGCCTCAGTTCTTCAGGATGTTCTTTTTTCTTTAAATCACCAGGAAGTATGATATTTACACTGGGTTCTGTCCAAGACCAAGGCCGAATTAAGTTAACTGGTGCAATTTCTTTAGGTCTATCTATTTCCTCAATAGATGGACTGTTTCTATAGGCAAGTGATCTTCAAGGTGCGTGCATCCAGCCTCAGGTAATGCCAACCGCACGGTGTCTCTCATACACATAGCTAGCCAGTCTCCAGTAGGTGGGATCAGTCAGAATTCGTCCAAGAGTGCAATTAGGTTGGAGTCTTCTCCTCAGCTCATCTCTGACATCCGATCTGATGATACAATCAAGGAGGATGTGTTGTAGGGTTTCTTCTTCTATCTGACATACAAGACACAGGGGCGACTCAGTAAGTTGGAAACGAAAAAGATAGGACTGTGTTACAATATGTCCTGTTCTAGCTCTTGAGGCGAATGTTGACACGGACCTGGGCAAGTTATTGTAGATGACAGTGTTGTTTGAGGAGTCCGTAAAGATGGCGACCCGTCACTTCATCCCTCCACTGCTCCACCCACCTGTGTCTCAGGATTCTGTGAGATGCAGCCATGCAGCCTGTAAGAGGTTCTATAGGCAAGTGATTACCTACTTATAAAGATGATGGTTTGTGTAAAGTTGTTATTTGGTAAGACTTTCACTTTAAACAATTCGATACAGCTTGTCTCTTTTATAAACAATCCAACTCACAAGCACATTGAGTTCAATTTGCATTGTTTCAACAGATGTGGTTTTTGAACATTGAACTAATTCTTGTAGCACAGTTTTGAATTATTTCCAGTTTCCTCAAATGTGTCAAAGCAGTACCTTCTAAACGTCACATCCTTTTTCTAGTGTTATTTATAATACATAAATTTGGCTGAAAAGTCAGAGACTTTGTCTTACATTTCTTACTATTACTTATTAGATACAAATGTGCTTGTATACCTGTTCTGAATGAATTTACTCAATATTAATTGTTTTAATATTTAACATAATGTACCTTTCATTTCTTAAAATCTCATAGAATAGTATAAATCCTCAATTATCATGTATCTCTATAAAGACAAACCTTAGTGGTTAACCCTTTACTTCCAATATGTGAGATTTTGGAAACAGGAGGACATAATAAGGTTGTTGATTGATTTTTATAATCAATCCAAAACTTAGGAATATGAGGAAACAATCTTTTTTAGACAATACTTTGAAAATAGTTGCACAAAAAAAAAAAAAATAAAATAAAAAAATATATATATATATATATAACCTAGTTATTTACTCATTCATTTCAATTATAGGCCTACAACAGTCATTTCATAGTAAAAAATTACTAATTACTCCATTCGCTACAAAATTAATTTTCATCAACATTTTGATAAACAATCATCATAGTTTCAAAACATAGTCGCCATTGACATTGTTATAAGTCCAGATTTCATTCTTATGAAAAATTCAATCAATATTATGTGCAATTGTAATAATATTGTAATACTAAACTGAATATTTATTTACAAAAGTCATGCATAGAAAATGACCAAAAATGTGTTTTCATGAAATATTTTCCACTCATTACTACTTTCTCGTTTTAGGAAGTTAACAACAGATACCCTATACATATTATTATCTTTATACCAATAAGCCAATCAGTTCCTGCCAACTTACTAGAGCCTCACTTTGATACCACAACTACAATATGAAAAGGTCAATTTGATTTTATTATAATAATTATTATATAGTCATTTATTTTTATTTCATAGGTAAGTCGGTATTTCTGTGCAACCCTTGAAGCAGAATGCGAAGGGGTGAAGTATATTGAAGAAGGAAGTTTAGGAGACAGTGCACTTGTCCGCAGACTGACCATACCTAAAACTGTTTTATGTAAATTACCTCATGGACTAAACTATCTACATATCTATCCATGTGGTAGAATCCAACCTTATAGTGGGATAAATAAGGTAAGTTAGTAAACTATTGTACCCAATATAAATGGAACTAACATTTAAAAATATTTCCAAATGTTTCAAAAGTCCCACCTCTAAATTTTGACCGAGGGAATACAAAAAATGTTTTTTTAGAAAACTTATAGAACTAAAAAAATGTAATTTTTAGCAAATCAATATTTTTAAATGCTAATTTCTTTAATATAATTTTAAAAGGAATAATAAGGAGATAAACTGTGTAAAGTGGATGTTTATAAGAGTCATTATGAGGAGAAATATTTCAGGGACAAGCAGAAAAATAAGCATTTTCAAAGTTATGTTTATAGGAATATTTTCTATCATCCATACTATCATCCAAGAAGGAACACTTTTCATCACTCATAATCTAGCTTCAAAACAAATTGCTAAAGGACAATTGAATTTAAATAAGCCAGTCAGTAGTAGACAAATTGTTCACGTGATAAGCTGAGTTATTGTATTGGTCTCTCTTGCCAACATATACCGGCATCTATCTCACTTCTTGTACACTCCTGGGCACCGTAATACATATAATGAATGTCCACGCAACAGCTATTTGAAAAAGGACTTACAACATTACTATATGAATGATTATTAGAGGTGATTGATTATTTATATTTGTTTTCAATCTATACACCTCTTTTCTCTCTTTAAAATTTATATTGCACTTTGATGTGCTAACTTATAACAATAAATAAATAAAATAGAAAACTACAAAATTACAAAGATAGAAATTTGTTTTGTTTAGTCTAGCCATACAAACTATAATCTTTAAATTTAGATATTTATTTTGAATCCTCATGTCATGTTTTTTTTAAATATTTTTCTCAGACAGATTAATTAATTTAGAATTGATCTGATATGGATTATATGGGCAAAAGATGTACAGAAATATTCCTATTTAATTATTTGAAGATGGAAGGTTGAGATTTTCATAATTTTGAAATCTCAGTTGGAGTCTTGCATATTTACCACTAGGCGCTGTACGTGTCGATATTCTAATTGAATGGAATTCCTTACATGTTCCTTAAAGTATATTCTTTTGAAAACATTATGAGTTGTTGCAGACAATGTGTATTATACGTTATTAATACACATATAAGCGACAATTGAAAACACTGGAAAGGAAATATAAGACAACTTCTAACTAAGGTACCATCTAAGGGCTGTTCTGATTCCATATTCTACTATTTCTCCAAAGTGCTCTAGAAAAAAATTAATACCCTTTATTTTTCAAGTTTTATTTCAAAATATACTGTACATGTTTTTAACCTTAAACAGTAAACCATTGAATAAAAAGTGTTTAAAAGTGGTAAAATCAAAACAATAAATTAGAGAGCTAAAGGTTTTAAGTTATTCTTTACAGCAACATATTAAAGGAGATGCCAGAGGTGGCACACTGTAAACACTTCACAATCTTCGCTTTCAGTTCAATATTATAACCAAACAATGACAATGGCGGATTGGTAACTGTAGAATGAGGATGAGTTCTTTGTTTTTTAGCAAAGACAGGCTGACCTTGAACTTGTGACTGCAGCCGAGCCTTGCAAAGGCTAGCAAACGTCTATGATGAAACTATGAAAGAGACAAAGCATATCTGAAGCAAAAGAAACTACTGAAGTGTGCAAAGCAACCGGGTTTAAAAATTATTTTTATAACTGGTATAAGTCAGCTCTTTAATTTTAATAGCTCCTTAATTTTAATTGAGTAGGCTTCATCATGCTATTGCTTCAGGCTCCTATTTGCAATTGTATGTTTTTGCATTTTTATGTTTTTAGTTTTTTATACAGACCCCCTTTATCTTTGCCATTGCATTTAACGAACTGATCTTGCAGGGTAGATTTCAGCAACCATGCGTGTACACCAACCATAGGACATCTGATGATGTGAACAGTGAGTGACAATGTTTACTGCTACCGACTGCCTTATTTAAATAGACTATAGTAAATTTCGTGAGAACATTGACTGCTAATGAAGTTAATTATGTTTTTTCCTATTCATGAAGTGTATATGAAGAAGCACCAGAGATAGACAGGTTCTGTCTAGGCTTAAACAGAAATCTCAAGATATTGGTTATACTTATTCTTAGTGTAGAGGGTAAATTTTATGTCCCTAAAGCCCAAGGGGAAAACTTTATAAGAGGGTAAACAATTAGAGTAAAATTAATAAACTAAATTAATCTTTCTATAATTTGTTTTTATAAGTTTAGGGACTCCTTTATGTTGTATAATAAATTAAGATTATATGAATTTTATTTTTAATTGTAACTTGTCAGTAATGTATTTTGTAATTATTTATTTCATTGGTATTCAAAAGTAATTATTCTCTAAAGTTTGAGAATATAGAAAATAAATTCGTTGTTCCTCAAGGAAATAAATTTTTAATTTTTTAAAAAATTTTTATTTTATTTTTTGAAGTTTAATTTATGAAAACATAAGGAGGAAAATAAGTAATTTTTAATAAGTTTTTGTTGGAATTTACACAAATTAAAAATAGGGTAGATTTTATAGTTTTTAGTGAAATTTGGATAGAAAGCAATGAGATATCTCTATATAGTATCCCAGGCTTATACTGCAGATTGTAATGTCAGCTGCAATATGGGAAGTGTGATCTGTTATGTGGATTAACCAAATCGATGATTTTCATATGAATGCCCATAATATAACTAGTGCTTACACTTTACTTTTAAATATTAGATTCCAGGGTTCTTATTTTAAGTTATTATGTAATTTTTGAGAGTTAGTTTACAGAATATGTTTTTACACTGGAATTATGATATTATATGTCTAATTTAAATAGCAATTCAATATTTATCAGCTATGTAAATATATTAATTTGTTGGATAACTGTTCGCATGTGGAACTATAGAATAATTTAATGCATAATAATTATGGTTTCATAACTGTAATTAATTATCCAAGTAGGATAACATGAAATTAAAAAACGTGTCTGGATCACATATTTATTAGAAAGAAGAATATAATTACAGTAGACTCCCGTAAGTTCGGCCTCGGTAAGTTCGGTCTCCGCATAGTCCAGCCGGCTCTTTGAGCATGAGGTCATGCACTAGGCGCGCGCCAGCCAGACGCGACCTTAACTTGTTTATTATATTCTTTTACGCATCGATTTACAAACAACACGATCCTTACCCGCGCCATCCAGATATGACCTTAACTTGTTTATTGTAACTTTTCCTATACGCATCGATTCACAACACGATCTTTATGCACGCCAGCCAGACGCGACCTTAACTTGTTTATTGTATTCATTTCCTATACGCATCGATTCACAACACGATCCTTACGCGCGCCAGCCAGACGTGACCTTAACTTGTTTATTGTAACTTTTCCTATACGCATCGATTCACAACACGATCCTTACGCGCGCCAGCCAGACGTGACCTTAACTTGTTTATTGTAATTTTTCCTATACGCATCGATTCACAACACGATCCTTACGCGCGCCAGCCAGACGCGACCTTAACTTGTTTATTGTAACTTTTCCTATACGCATCGATTCACAACACGATCCTTACGCGCGCCAGCCAGACGTGACCTTAACTTGTTTATTGTATTCTTTTCCTATACGCATCGATTCACAACACGATCCTTACGCGCGCCAGCCAGACGCGACCTTAACTTGTTTATTGTATTCTTTTCCTATACGCATCGATTCACAACACGATCCTTACAAACAATAAATAGGCATTTTTTTAGATAGGGATTGGTTAGTTCGGCCACTTTTAAGTTCGGCCTAGGGTGCAGTCCCGAGGTGGCCGAACTTACGGGAGCCTACTGTACAGTAGTTTCAAAAGGACTGTGTTTGATGTAGATCTTACTGATCATTCTATGTTAGGTTTAAGATTTTGAGAACAAATGTAATCAAGTGTGGAAGGGATAAAAACATTATAACTTAGAAGATTGATATTGAACATAATAAGATTCAACAAAAATTAAACAATGTTAATTGCAAGGAATATTTCTCTTTGAATGATATAAATAGTTGTTGTGATACATTTTATGATATTTTAAAAAGTATTGTACAGTGAATGCTTGTAGTTAAAATATGATTATTGATAGTAAGTTCTTTTTTAAAGCTTAGACTGTGAGTATAACAACTAACCTGCTAAATAAACTTTAAAAAAGAAAGAAACTTTATAAAAAGTCTAAATAGAGACCTTATGATACAGATTTTATGAATTATTTTAATAAATTTTGTAAGCTTTTAAAAACTGAAATAGATGCAACATAAAATGAATATTATTCCAAAATTATACTCATTATTATATCTTTTTAAAATGTCTCACTTCTATGGAGGTTACCATATAAAATTTTTGACTTGCTCCTCAAAAACCAAATAGAGGGTTGGGGAAAAGTGTCCTACTTGTAAAAAGTTAGCTATTTAGTCTTATAAAGTTTCTTAAAAACCACTTTTATTTTTAATTCAAATCTTAGAGGTGGGGATTTTGGGACACTTCCTATGTCATAAATTACTAATTAAAATTCTAAAAAAGTTTCAGAATAAAATTTTAGCAACTGGATTTCCTCTTGTCACTCAAAAACAAAGATACTTTAGTTTGGTGTTGAGTTCTAGTGGATATATTAAGGAAATAACATGTTTGACTTCTGAGGTAAGAAATTTAGTTGCTATATTTTTTATTGGTGGATTTATTCTATGAATTTAAATAATGCAAATTTGTTTTTTGTAAAACATTAAATTTCGTGTATGGAGATAAACTGAACTGTGTTGATGAAAACACTGCTCTATGGATCTTGTTCCTGGATAATTAGTTAAAACTTTGGGAAGGAGATAACCTGAGGGTGCTTGGGGGCGGGTACATTATTAGAGAACCGATTGTATTTGTCTTATTAGAGATACTCTGATGAAAGGATTTTTAAATTCCTTGAAGATGAAATTAATGGACTCAATGTAGATGAATGGAGGATCATAAAAAGTGTTCAAAAAACCACAATAGCTAAAACTGTCACAAAGGATATATGTCATTGTAGGGCCTGAAGGCTTTAATGATGTTGATCCCCCCCCATTTCCTCTTGGAGAGATGAATATAACCCACAATAGATCCATTTTAAGTCACAGTTGAGAAGGGCTACCTGTGACACCCTACAACCCCAAGGAAGAAAAAACTGATAATTTTTAATAATGTTTGTCAGCAGCTCATTTTCTTAAACAAGTTTTTTCCCCATTACTCTTGACCCTCTATGTGTTTAATTGGCTAAAATAATTTGTAATATTAAAGTTTACATTTCACCAAAACTTTATTGGAATCAAGAGCTGATTTCAATAAATCTGTTATCTTGTAGCTATACTAGTGGTCATATGTACATGTAAAACTTCATTATAGATAAATGAAAATACATTTATGTACATTCTACAAATAATATATATATATATATATATATATATATATATATTTGTTTAGCATAAACCTAAGTTACACCAGTTTTTTTTTTTTTGTATTTTTAAAAATATCTTGAGATAGAAAGCAGTATGTATTTCGTAATAGGACCTTTTAATGCTGCAATAAAAATATTGTTGGCTTGATTTCCTTAACCTTAATGAACTGTTTTCGAAAATGCAGTAACTGGTGAAAACATGTCGACATGTCTTAAAAATAGTATAAATATAAAATATTTGTAGTTAAGTACAAAAATTATTGTAAACTTACAATAATTTTTTATCATTCTTTTGGGGGAACAGGAACACTTCTGTGGGTCTCGATAAATGCTAAAATTTGCACTTATAAAATGCAGATACTTCTGATACAGGAGGCAATTTGGTATGTTGATTAAGTTAGCCATAATCATTAAACTAGAAAATTTAGAAATAATTTATAATTTACACAAAATATATTTGGCTTATGTAAATAATTGGTGAAAAAGTACCAATTAAATTAAGATTTGAATGTGACTTTTAACATCCTCGCACACCCTGTGGTATTGGCAAGCTCTGACTTTTTGGCCGGGGGGAGCAAACAGAAAAATAATAATAGAATTATAATATTATTAACATTGAACTTTACACACTGGTAAATGCAGCATTTCAGATGGTTGACACAGATTTTTATTATGTCTACAATTAACAGTTTTATGCTCAAATTCACTATTTATTGGGGGTACCATTAAATATTTAGTGGGAGTCCCAAAAACTTCAGCATCGTCATTACTTCGGTGTATACTTGGAACATTACAGATGGTCTAGTTGAAATATTTTGTTACTTGTAGTTTAATTTAATTCCTAGTTTAGGAAATGTTTAAAAATTGTTAATATCAAATCAATAATATTTTATATCAAAGACATGTTAGGTTATGTTTTGTTGGTTTAATCTTAAATTACTGTTATTTTAAAAACTACCTCTTTTTTTGAAGTATACACATATACAATGATCAAATGCTGCCAACTTTTAAAAAAATTGTAGATTTATTTCCTATGGCAGAAGTAAGTGCAGTTCAAATACTATATAATAAATGGTTAAATAATTGTCCATTAACACACAAATCCACCACCAAAAATATTTACCTCTTAAAAAAAATGCCCATATACTACTAATGTGGAAAAGAAACTTATATATATATATATATATATATATATATATATATATATATATATTATATACTTTATTTAAGTAGATCCTAAGCTTGCTTTCCTTCTGCTATAAATTAGTTGTAAGTTTAAATCTTATTTGATTGGTATAGGGTTTTAAATTTCAGCAGTCGAGGTTTATTTTAGTTTTTGTCAATTATATTTCTAAATATTGGAATTATAGAATCATTAATAACTTGAATTACTCCAATGTGTAAAAATTACATTTTAGTTTTAATAAATTATTGAAATAATTTATGTTATACATTTGTTTATTCATCTGTAAAAGATATTCTGTAACATATTTTACTTTCTTAAACAGGAAATTCCAGATCATAACTATTTCCGTTTAATCGGCAAACATGAAAAATTGTTGAACAATCTTGTTGAACGATATGAAAAGAACTACATTCATGATTTCTTCTCATACTTTAATCAACCTTGGGCATATGCTGTATATGATGCAAAATTTCCACAACTACAACAGAAAATAACGAAGGTAAAATTAAAGACTAAAAAATGTAAAATTTACATTTATAAGTATAAAATAGATGGGATATTTCATAAGAGATTTGATCTGAAATTAAGTTGTAGAAGTGGCTTTAACCAGATCTGCTTAAAGACCAATCAGTTGTTAGATAGTTGATCATTAATTAATGCTTGGAAAAAGCTTTTATATTAGCAAATAGTTGAAGAAGCCAGAACAGACTTTCCAATACCATAAAAAATATTAAGTTTCATTAAATCAGTAAGAAACCTTTTTTCAAATTTTTAGTTTATTAAGAGCATCCTCTGCAAACAGCATCCTCAGATCCCTACTCTTGTTGTTCTCATGTGATTCCTATGACCTGCACTACTTCCCACTACCTGTGCAGGTGTATCTTTATTAATTCTGTCAGCCTTTTCTCACTTTAACTCCCTCCTACTTCATCACCCTTCACCTTTTCTTCTGATTTGAGTCCTGAAGTGAAGCTACCAGTGCTGATGGGGTTAATATCACTGGGAAAAGCATGTTGCATATAGAGCCTGTGACCCTTGGTGACCTCTCACAGTATTTAGCCTTTCCCAAAAAATAGAGCAATGGCCAAGTAGACCATCCTATTCCTAGCTGCTTGTAGGAAAAACATAGAGAGAGAAATGAAAAATAACTAGCATGAGCGAGATGTCTCAACTCAACGTGCTTATAAAATGGAGCAATGGCCAAGTAAACAATCCTTTCCCTAGCTGTTTGTAGGAAAAACATAGAGAGAAATGAAAAATAACTAGCATGAGCGAGATGTCTCAACTCAACGTGCTTATAAAATGGAGCAATGGCCAAGTAAACAATCCTTTCCCTAGCTGCTTGTAGGAAAAACATAGAGAGAGAAATGAAAAATAACTAGCATGAGCGAGATGTCTCAACTCAACGTGCTTATAAAATGGAGCAATGGCCAAGTAAACAATCCTTTCCCTAGCTGCTTGTAGGAAAAATATAGAGAGAGAAATGAAAAATAACTAGCATGAGCGAGATGTCTCAACTCAACGTGCTTTTAAAATGGAGCAATGGCCAAGTAAACAATCCTTTCCCTAGCGGTTTGTAGGGAAAATGTAGAGAGAGAAATGAAAAATAACTAGCATGAGCGAGATGTCTCAACTCAACTTGCTTATAAAATGAAGCAATGGCCAAGTAAACAATCCTTTCCCTAGCGGTTTGTAGGGAAAATGTAGAGAATGAAATGAAAAATAACTAGCATGAGCGAGATGTCTCAACTCAACGTGCTTATAAAATGAAGCATTGGCCAAGTAAACGATCCTTTCCCTAGCTGCTTGTAGGAAAAATATAGAGAGAGAAATGAAAAATAACTAGCATGAGCGAGATGTCTCAACTCAACGTGCTTATAAAATAGAGCAATGGCCAAGTAAACAATCCTTTCCCTAGCTGCTTGTAGGAAAAATATAGAGAGAGAAATGAAAAATAACTAGCATGAGCGAGATGTCTCAACTCAACGTGCTTATAAAATGAAGCAATGGCCAAGTAAACAATCCTTTCCCTAGCTGCTTGTAGGAAAAACATAGAAAGAGAAATGAAAAATAACTAGCATGAGCGAGATGTCTCAACTCAACGTGCTTATAAAATGAAGCATTGGCCAAGTAAACTATCCTTTCCCTAGCTGCTTGTAGGAAAAATATAGAGAGAGAAATGAAAAATAACTAGCATGAGCGAGATGTCTCAACTCAACGTGCTTATAAAATGAAGCAATGGCCAAGTAAACAATCCTTTCCCTAGCTGCTTGTAGGAAAAACATAGAAAGAGAAATGAAAAATAACTAGCATGAGCGAGATGTCTCAACTCAACGTGCTTATAAAATGAAGCATTGGCCAAGTAAACTATCCTTTCCCTAGCTGCTTGTAGGAAAAATATAAAGAGAGAAATGAAAAATAACTAGCATGAGCGAGATGTCTCAACTCAACGTGCTTATAAAATGGAGCAATGGCCAAGTAAACAACCTTTCCCTAGCGGTTTGTAGGGAAAATGTAGAGAGAGAAATGAAAAATAACTAGCATGAGCGAGATGTCTCAACTCAACGTGCTTATAAAATGAAGCAATGGCCAAGTAAACAATCCTTTCCCTAGCGGTTTGTAGGGAAAATGTAGAGAGAGAAATGAAAAATAACTAGCATGAGCGAGATGTCTCAACTCAACGTGCTTATAAAATGAAGCATTGGCCAAGTAAACGATCCTTTCCCTAGCTGCTTGTAGGAAAAATATAGAGAGAGAAATGAAAAATAACTAGCATGAGCGAGATGTCTCAACTCAACGTGCTTATAAAATGAAGCAATGGCCAAGTAAACAATCCTTTCCCTAGCTGCTTGTAGGAAAAACATAGAAAGAGAAATGAAAAATAACTAGCATGAGCGAGATGTCTCAACTCAACGTGCTTATAAAATGAAGCAATGGCCAAGTAAACTATCCTTTCCCTAGCTGCTTGTAGGAAAAACATAGAGAGAAATGGAAAATAACTAGCGTTAGAGATTTTCCTCAATCTCCTAACAAAGAGATTTTCCTCCTAACAAAGAGGAGAAGACGGGCCAGAAAAGTATCAAGAACCTGGAAGGAACTATATTGGATAGAGAGGAGATATCTACCTTTGACTTCTTTCTTGTGCTGGACTTCCTAAAGGAGTTGGGGTTAGATGGGAGTTCCCTGTCTTAGAAGTAGGGGGCACAATAGATCTCAAGAGGTCATAGTGCATTTCACCCCCACATCACCACTATTACATGATTAAAATCAGTCAATAAAAAAAAATAATGTCAAAACTAAACCTTTATTTTTTTTATTTTAGGAGTAGGCTACATAGGAGTGTATGTATAGTTTCATTAATTTGGGCAGATTAGAGCTCATAGTTGTTCTGATTAAATAAAATAAGCTAAATAACTAGATGAATGGTAGAAACAAAATAAAGAGTGTAACAGCAAAACAGATTTAACTCTCATTTACTCTACTCTAAAGAAAAAGTAATACGCTGATCCTACGGTGTTCTCATTGGCTGGATAAGGATAACTGACTAGAATATAGGGTTACAACTGGTCCAGTCACCTTACATATACATATTGTAGTGCAGAGGGGGCCCCCATTGAAAACTCATCTATTTTTAGGACACGGTTTGGTTTACAACTTCATACTGTATCCCCAATGCCCCCTTTTCAAGTTTTTGGATCACAGATAGTTTATCCTAAGAAAGACAGAAGAATACTAAGACACTGATTTATAGTTATATTACATGAAGAACTTCTTAGCTGAATAATATAGTAACTGATGTTTGAGAAACTACAAGTCAGCATCATGATACAATAAGAGGCCATGATGGGGTATTATGAAATCAACTGACAGTGACCAACTGCGATTTACTTCAGTTGAAAGACAAAGTCTGACATGTGCTTTAGAATGACATCTTTTAGACCACATGTCTGATTAATTATTATTATTATGAAACTATTGTTCAGCTTAACAGGTTCTGAATTAAAGGAGGTTTACTGTATGTACAAATCAAAGTAAAATTTGAACTCGGTGCCTTAAAAAACAGAAATATCATCAAAATATGTGTGTCTAACAATCACTTTTCTCCCAAACCGTATTTTTTAAAATTTAATAATTTCATGGTCCATTTATTACTTCATATCTAAAATCAACCAGACCACTTATTTCTTAAGTAAATTTATACAAAAATTCCACAGATGGTCAGACATTATTTTGAAAAGGTCTAGATATACTCATAGTAACTCAAAACATCAGAAAACCTGTAGCAATACATTCCAAACTAAATTTGATGTACTGATGAGCAAATGTTTAAAATAAACAAAATCTAAATGTTTATTTTATTTAGGATGGATGATTCTTTGAAGCTAGGATAATTTTATTCCTATAGATTTGTCAATAGATATATTTGATTTAACCCCCCCCCCCCTTAATTCTGAATGAAAACTTTGTAAAAAAGAAAAATCATTGACTCATATTTTAGAAAAAATTGTACCTGAGGAAATTACATGCTCTAAATTAAAAGAACACTTAAAACTCTCATAGTTTATTTTTCTCAATAACAACTGAAAACCATTTTGAATATCACAAGAATGGTTTGCATGACTACACAGCTAATCGGAGTAGGCCTTTCTGCGTGAAGAGTTACTAATTCATTGGAATATTCAGTTAACTGCTTGTGTGGTGTGTGATCGTCACATTCATAATGATGGTCATCACAGGAGATGAGTCATAGGTCTATGTTTATCACTCCGAGTCTTCTTAATATTAGTTGTCTGGTTCAACATTTTTCTTCTTATTTTAAAAATGTTATCCATCATGCTTCCTGCAGGCCATTATAACATTTTCTTTTCTTAACAATAATCTCGTCCATCGCTTACAGTCTTCTCATATCTTTTTTTCTATTGTATCTCTGAATCATATGTTAAAATTAGATACTACAGTTTAAACATCAATCTTTTGGTTCCTTACTTATAATACAACATCATATTATATCCTTCAACGTGTTGTGAAACTGGCTACTTTTCCATATCCTTCATTTTATCTTGTCTCTTATCTTACTATTGGAGGAGATCTTACTTTCTAGATAACTGAACTTATCTACACATTCAAAATTCATTCCTACCAATGTAATTTCTTTTCAGTTCTTTGTTTCTTCTGTACACCTTCAATGTCTTACTCTTTTCAAATTTATATTAATCCGTGTTTTACCAATGAGCTTACATATATGACGAGTGTTTTCTCCAAGTCTTCCTCAATTACCTCCTAAGTCATAATATCATCTGCTAAGTTATTATTATTCTGGTTCATGGCTCGCAGCAGAAATGGCGATATCCCGGTGTCTTTTATATATGCAGAATGCCATGGTCCAAAGACAAGGGTTCGTCAGCAAAGTCTTAACACCGGGTCTTCTGTTCGGCAAATCTGAGCATCTCTGAGGTCACACTTCTACATAACAAGGAGGGTATGTTCAATGGAATCTTTTTCCTGATTGTATTCTTTGTAGGTGGGTGAGTTGTTGAGCTCAAACCTGAAAAAGAACTCCTTGGTGACCTGGTGTCCTATTCTTGTTCCAAAAGTTTGTTCTGTTCTGGTATACCAATAGATTATTTGGGGATTTCTGGATATCAAATAGTTTGGATCCAGTGTTTTTTTTTTTGCTCCCAGTTTTTTTTCTAACTTTTTTTCATGGAGCATTATAACGATCTCACAGATTCAGATTCAGGACTGAATGTAGCATCTGTCCTGACTATTTTATCAGTCATCTCATTACCATTTACATCTCATGTAGGTATCTACATGTAACAGAACCCACTAAAAGAAAATCTTTCTGTTGTTCAGCATCTGTAGAGTTCGAGAGATTTCCTTGGTGTGGAATTCTGTAGGGTTATACTAAGCCATCATTTGCAATGTAGCCTTAGATTCAGGAGGATTTATATTTTCTCATCTGGAATGATAAGGCTGCAGATATGGCAAGTAGTTCTGTGTCCACAGACGATTGTGCAGATAATGTTACATAATACTCTTACTTCGTTTTTGGAACAAATAAGCCAGCCCAGCACTTTCCCCACACTGGTTTAGCGATCCATCTCCCATTGTCTGTATATGGAGACAGGAAATGTAGCTGTTATAGATCATCCCAAGAGCTGTTTTCTGTAAGATCTTCTGAACATCTTGAGATTTCCAAATATAGAAGTTGTGATGTTAGATGGTGTCCAGTCACATGCAGAAATTCTATTCATTACAAGTTTTGGTGTGGGCGATTTAACAGAATTGCACAAAGTTTACGCTTAATCATACCATATGACCAAAATAGATGGTACTGAATTTCAAAAACATATGGTTCTTTCTTGGGTAAGCTGATTACATTGTTGATAATTGCTGCTTAAAAGTATCTTATTTTTTACATTCTGATTTGAGGTTAGTTTTCATTATAAATGGTTCTTACATCTAAAGAGATACTTTTTATTACAAAGTAATATATTCTTTTTTAAGTAATCGGGCATTCAAATGGTTCAAGTTTAATACACCTCGCTAATGATTTTCAACCATGCATTCAAAAGTCACTAAAAAAAATCATTCTAGTAAAATAATACACTAATGTTTAGCTGTCATTGAAAAATTCCATCAAATGGGCAGTGTTTTATGTCAGAGAAAAGGCAATGGTAGTCCTCTAGTAACCATGACCACAAATAAGAATCACGGTAGGGCTTCTTCTTCTATCCGGCGGATAGATGTCTCCGCTGAATATCTCTTACAATAAATATCAGTTGGATATCAATAAGAAATATTTTTAAGAATACTGATGATTTTGTATATAAAGTTCAAACTGGTCTATATTTAAATAATGTAGACAAAAAGGCTAGAGTTGTGTATTGTGCTTCAATGTTAGCAAGAGCTTGAGTTTCTGTCTAATGTGTGGTTTTTTAACAAAAGTCACATTCATCTGAATGCATTCCTTAATAGACAGACAACTTGTTTTCTTGGATTAGCGACCAGATGTAGTTGTAAAGAAAACGCAACACAGTGAGTATGACTTTCACAGTGGTATCAGCAGGATGGTGCTAATCCCACATGGTAAGACATTTTTTGTTTGTTTAAAACCAGTTTTGTGTATATAGTATAATCACATTTGTAGTACTGTTTAATTTAGCCCATCCTGTATTTCATTGAGTTACACTTTAAATTCTTTGTATAATACATGTGAAAACATTTGATTTATTCTATGCTGCAGTTTGGAATTGTGTATAAATTATATCTATATTGAAAAATGATTATTTTATTAGTAATCTAAAACATTCTCAGTCTTAAAACCATTTATAATTATTTTTATTGCGCAAAACAAATTCAACAAACTTGATTTTACAGATTTATGAACAAGCAGTGCCAATCTTAAATGAAATTAAGGAAGAATACACAATTGTAAGTATTGCAATGTTTAATTTTACTTTATTTCTATTTTCTTAATCCTACATATTTTTCTATATGTAAAATAGCATCTGACTCAATTTTGAGCAAATTAAAACCTTTAAAATCTTACCTCTGAACATATGTACTAATGGATAAGGTAGACCATGAACAGATAGTGACACAAAAAACCACATCTTCTAGTTGAATGATCTGGATCACTTGATTTGGGATACTTTTGAGTCTGGGAATGTCAACAAGTTAATCAACTGGCATAAAACAACAGTGTCTTGCCAAGGAGGGTGCGGATTCAGACTTTGTTAGGCCTGAACCATTTTTTTCTCTTTGGAGTGCCAAGAACTTATCTCTGCAATACCATGCTTCCAAGATTGATACAAGTACAATTAACTATTTGAAACACTATGATATTTTGGAGGCATAAAACATCTATGAGGGACAGATTATAATTACATATTTTATTAAGTGTGGGACGGACGCTGTTGGAAAGATTAGTGACGGATTCAATGTGATAGGTGAAGTGAACTTATCTCTTGTGCATGCGTAAGCAGATAAAATCAGAGAAGTGGGATTCTAACTTGGAACAGAAGAGTAGCTAACATTCATATATCCCTCTCTAGAACAACAAATGCTGAGATTCAGTAGAAGGGAGTTTAGGGTGGTAATTGGTCTACTCTCCCGGACATTACCCAGTCAACTACCATCTTAAAGACATGGGAAAGGTTCCAGTAGACTAATGTCACTTTTGATTAGTACATAGGAAAACAGCTGAACATGGGTTGTGTGATTCTGAATCCCTAGCTTAAAAAAAGGTTGTATGTCAGCATTGTATTCCCCACTGCTGCAGAGGTAATAATAATGTCCTCCAGGACCTTTTTGAGCTTCATAACTAGCTTAAATCTTGGCTGGGTTTAAATTTAGTAGGGTTGTCACAAAAGACATACTGTCCAATGATAGGAGGCTGTGTAGCTAACAAGAGAGAAGTGTATGATAGTTTATCTATTGTATTATATGAGTGTTTTGACTATAGACTGCAAGAGATGCCAACCCCTTTTAGTAGGGACGACCCCCGCAGGGTATACACCATTCAGGAAATTAAAGAAAGATGAGTTAATTGTTACAATAGTCTACATTACAACCCAGATGTAGAAAAATTACTTCTTTGTAAATTAATGTTTTATATAATTTTTGTGGTAAATTTTAATTATAAATAGTACAGCTTAAATAAGGAAGAGGAATAATAAAGAAATCAGTTCACAGATCTCATGGTTGAATTAAAAGTAAAAAGTTATAAGAGAAGTCAAATACTGGTACCTGAAAACAATAATATTGTGTATCAAAGCCCAAAGATGATTGAAAGGAAAAAATACAACCTGCTTTAAAGTGGAAATCACACTAAACTTCTTTGTTCATTTTCACAGCATATTAATTAATGTTTGGAAAAAATGTGTGCGACAGTTGTGTGCAATGTTGTTTGTTTTTATGAAACTTGTGTTTTATTTTGTATCATATTATTATTAGACAGCTGTCAGTTTTTGTTATACTGAACACCTATGGTAATGCTTTGTAAAGTACTAATGATTGTATTTTTACTCCACATATTTTAAATAATACACGTTTTCTCCTGTGTAACGTATATGGATGTGCGTTGGGCTTCATTTTATAACATGAAGCGCTACAAATAAAACTTATTTTACCAAAAACCACAGGGGTTATTTTTGTAACATGAAGTGTTACAATTAAAAGTTATTTTTTATTAGTATTATTATTTTTTACTTAATAAGTTCTTTCCTTCATTTTTGTACTTCCCAGCCTCAAAATTGTCCATGTTTACCTGAAAAGGTGTTCTTTGGTAATCTTTTAAAAACTCATCTTAAGATTTTTTTAAAACAAAAACTGTATTCAACATAAAAGACAATTTTAATTCTATCAATTTTTAACCCCTTAAGTGTTTTATTTTTTTTGCCTAAATCAACCCAAAAATGCCTATTTTTTTTATTTGATTATTTTAATGTTTGTTAACTTGGAAGTTAAAAAATAGGCATTAAAAGAAAATATAAGCAACATCAAAAGTATAAATGTCATGTTTAATATAATTTAAAAATTTTCTGCAAATACATTAAAAACACATTTACCTAACAATTAAAAAAAAGTAAAATGTAATAAAACCATTGTTAAAAATAAAAGTACACACAATAAAGATTGTTTACAGTTTCTAACTAATGTTTAGTAATTTTTTTGGGTGTGATATATTTTAAAACATGGGGCAGCACACAGCCCAACATCACATTCGCTGCACTGGTATCGCTACTCTTTGCGGACATATCGCGAATCCTTATAAATATAATGTTCACGGCGGATCCAAAGAGAACAAAAATAAAGCGGTAGTTTTATAAGTTATGCTCTAGAGAGCATGCCAACACTATCTAGCGGCAATACTAGCAACTACAATGTAATATTTCGACAGAGAACGAAATAGAATAGGGCAAGTTAAGAGCGTCGGCTTTAGCCGACAGCGGCACTTTTTATCGATATTTGTAGCGTCGGCTTAAACCGACATAAACACTTAAGGGGTTAAACCATCATCATCAAATACTAAACCTTTTATACATCTTGCATCTATCAATTTTCTATTGTCATCCTTGGTTATACCAATGACCACAGTACATAAACCTACTTACAGTTTTACTTCATCAATACATTTAATTTATCACCTTCATAGGTACATCAAAACTCCATTATAAATCTTTCTACACTTATTTCTTCTTTTAATTTTTAAAATACATCCTCACTTTAAGAACAACAGTCTCATACGACCGACACTATCACCGTCATCATGCAGAGTTACTATAAATTCCGTTGAGTTGCTTTTCCCATTTCGGTTAAAACGCAACTCCCGCTCTCTCCTCTCGTTTGAATTTCTATATCCCGAGCCAATCACATTTTTAGGATCGAAATCATGTCCTTTTATTGCATATCACGCCATACTGAGTCTTTGTTTTAACATGTAATCCACCCCGTTACAATTCATTAATTTAATTTCACTTTATCTTTTCGTCATTATAAAACACCTTCCTCCTTTTACCATTTTTTTAAAATTCTAAGATTATTATTTTTTAAACAATTGTTTCTTATATCCTAGAGTAACTAACTATTTATACTACATTTATTTACAACTACCAACTACAGATTTATTATTGGTTGGAGATGTCCCATGCTTACACCTGACAACCCAGATTATTTGAAAATGAGAGATCAAAAATTGTAAGTTCAACTGTTGCTTTATAATTTTAAACCAAAAGAAAGCTTATTAAATTGAAAAAGTTCAATAGGACAAAGTTGAGTGAAGAACATGTCTTTTCATTCACACAGGTTCAGTTAGAGTGGCAATCACGAGGGACCTAGCTGGATCTCTACAACTTTTTTCATTGATTTTTGGTTAAATCTTTCTCTTTCATTTTTCCTATCAAGTCTCTCTTGACTAACTCTGATCCTATTAGGGCTAGGAGTCTTTATTTTATACTTTACTATTTTTTGTTTGTTTTTATATGTCGATGAGAAAGAGTGGTTTTTCATCTTTTAAGAAGAACATAAATTCAATCACACTATATTATTGACATATAATTATTTACAATAATAATAATTTTAAGTCTAACTAGAAGAAAATAATACACAATTTTTAAAATATTTAATTTACTTATGTATCAATAGTATATACTTTTTAGGTTGAAGATACAGAACAACAACTTTTTAGAATTTTGGTAATGAAAGAACTGATGAATTTCATAACTCAACGTTCCACATACCTTCCTATGTACATTAACTACAACCATCTCGCAGCATTGCAATTTCTCTGGGATTCAAGTCCTGTGTATCAACAGGCAAGAGCAGCTACAACCTCTGAGAGTATAGATAGTCAGTATACTGATACTTTAACGGACAGTAAATCATTTGAAAGCAAAGAAGATGGGGCATCGACTGATGAATTCGATGTAACTCAAAGTGACTCATCAACTGACAAAGAAACACTAGATAGTTGTAGAAGCGAAATAGAATATCACATGTCAAGTGATGAAATAACCACTATAAGTGAAAGTGATAAATTATCATCTAAAGCATCTAAAATAGATACAAAAGATAAAATATTACCAAGTAATTTGATAGAACAAAATTTATTATCAAGTGAAGAATTGTCTGAGAGTATATCTTCAAGTACACTGTCGAGTGAGCACGAGATGTTCAAAGAGGTTATAGATAATCCAGACTTAAACTTATTTCAATCTTTAAAATTAATAATAAATAAGTTAAACTTACCTTCTAAAAAGAACACAACTTAACTATAAATGTATAACTTAAAAATTTGTATTTGAGAATATACTAAATTTACTCTAAATGTACAAACATGTTTTATTTTGTATATACAGTGACAGGATTCATAGTGGGTGGAGGGTACTAAATATACAGGGCATGTATTTAGTTTCTTATAAAGTACAGTTTTTTCAAAATTAATTATTGGTAAAACATCAATTAAAACCAGTTTATAGGTATTATCCAGCTCTATAGAATCAGATCCTCTAAACATAATGTCCCCTTACCCCTAGCATAGGGTAAGCTTGTTTAAAACACTTTCACAGGTTTTCTAAACTATATTGGGTATACCACTACTTTCTTTACATCAACTAGGCCCTAAATGTGGGCCCCGAAGCTGTACATATATGAAAAAACCTCCACTCACTACACTCGCGTCTGATTACCAAACTTGTCCTATACTATATACTGGACAAGTAAAAATGTTATTGAGCCCATGAGGTAAACTTGATCCTACACCTTATGATCCTTAACATATTTAGAGACCTCACCTGATATCTATAGTGATTGTATATTCAATTTAGGTTTAACAAACTATCTCTTCAAGGTTGTATATTCAGGAGTGTATTGTTGACGGCACTTCTCAATGAATTCTGTTAATGGGTTATTCACTGAAATCCTACAAGGGAACCAATCTGTGACTTTTGCAGGAAAATTACATAGATTGTAGTTGGCTATTTCCCTGTGAGGAGTGACTCTGTTAACAGGATCTTTAGATTCGTCAAAACCCAAAATGAAATACTCACTCCAAATATAAATAAGCAGAGGATTACCAGAAAAGTTCAATGGTATATTTGTTAACTAAACACTACTCAGTGCGGTACCAACTAAAGTTATGGTGTTAACAGAACAAGACTTCTTATTAGTTATGTTTTTATTAAATGGAGACGGCAGATGACCATCTGTGTGAGTGTTATGTGTTTGCTTGATGGATAATTGGAAAGTCATTTGTTGGGCCTGAAATCTTTAGGGATGGTAATCGCAGGGTCCTGATGTGTTTCATAATGAGTCTTGGGAAAGGTTTTGGGAGGAATTATAGTCAGGTCATATATCTTCCACAGTAGTTCCATTTTAGGTTGCAGTGGAGAAAAGCTACCTATGGCCTTATGTATTATACCCATGGAGAGAATGTATTATACTGACAATATTTTGTTGTCATATTATTTTTAAAATAATTTCTCAAAATTTTTATTCCATATCTAAAAGTCAATAAAGATACAAAACATTGCACAAAATTATCATGTACTTCAACAAAAAGCCTAAATCTTAACTAGGGAAAGTATTGATAACTATCAACAAAATTTTCAATTTAAGTATGTTATTATACATATACTAATCTTTATTTGAGGTGTACTGTTGCCTTGTCTCTACTGCAGTTTCGGATTATTCGCCCATTATAAGGAAAATTAAAAAAACACCATTACATATAAATACACATATAAAGCACATTTCACTCCACGCGGAGGTCGTTTAAAGATTTTAATTATGTACACCACGTATTATACTAAGAAATGCATGTCCAAACGGCGAGTTGACGCTCCTGTTGGACGTGCACATTCTTGGTCCTTATGTTTAAAACAACTATTTCTTAAAACAAACTTTTAAATTATAAGATGTTGGAACCTTAAAGTTTAATTAAAACTTTACCCTTGACTAGTAGGAATTAGCAAGGATTTTAAAATAAATGTTTTATTGCTAACAATGGATGACAAGGGAATCTTGCAAGTTTCAGACAAGGTTAAACAAGATACTATTGCACAATGTGTTATACAAAGATTTTACCCAAAAGCTACAAATCAAGTTTAACTAAAATTGCTTTCTCTTCTTACCAAAACATTACAGAATTAATAAATTAATAAAATTTGGTGTTTCTGTAATCAAGGCTTAGCAGATAGATTAAAATAAATCTTCACCTGGTTTTCTGCTCTGTGTCAGCACTGGGCTTCTTTTATGTGGATTTTATTGTTTTTATGAATTTTGATACATTTTTAGAGTACAAAAACAAAAAGGTTAGGTGAAACCCTTTATGCAAATGCCTAGTACCTTTGCAGAGAAGGTGATTTGTAAACTTTTAGTCAAGTGTAAGGATCCTATATTCATTCAAATCACCAGATTATCAGCTGTCTTGTTATCTATAATTGACAGATAAGATGCACCTTTCAGAGTGGTCGATTGGTGCTGAACTATGTCTCTTGAACTGATAACTACTTTCTGATTTTGATATTTTAGTTGTATGTTGTGAGATGATATTTTATTTTTAGAAGTGATTTTAAAAGAGGATTATATTAAGTTTGTCGAATTTAAAAGAAGTTCATTCCCATTAACGTTACACCGATTAAACCAGCATACCATACCATAAGTAAAAAAAAGAAAAATCCTGATGCATAATTTGGAAATACTAAAATAAATCTCAGCAATAAACACAGTACATTTTGGTATTTTGTAAATTAATTATGAACTGCATTTTTCAGTGAAAAAATTTGTACATTTGTTGGTTAACCTTCATATTTCTCCTAATTTAATCGGCCAATTTTCTTAACATAAACTTTATGCTAGTATCCATTTATTTATATTGTTGAAGGTGGGGGTTGAATATAAAGAAAATAGACGCTGTTGGAGACAGCTGAAGATAGAAACATCAAATTTAGGTAAGTAAACGTTCATAACCCATGAAGAACCTTACCTTCTCTCAGGGCATTAGCCTTTCTGCTATCATCTGCAATCCGTGCACTCGCATTTAAGCACTTCCTTAAGACTTTTTGTGTAATTCCTTATCCTAGTTGATCCAGTTCAGTTACTTGTCCTTCGTGAGTCTCTTTGCTCCAGTACTTCACATTACAAAAGTATGTATTCTCTGTGTTTGTTATATTATCTACATTTAAAACTAACATGGATTTAAACTAATGGTTTTTAATGTTTCTTGAATGTGACATGTCTAGTTATGAAGCCCAATACCTTCCTTTGGTTGAAACTACTCAACGAGGTTACATGCCTAGAGAGTTTCTGATTAGTTGCAGAATGATTCATAGAGCTTTCTCCTTGAGGCTTCTCTCTAACAGTTAAAGGTCTCTAATTTAACAAAACTTCTCAAGACAGTTGCTGCAATAGTTATCCTTATTCTGCAATCAGGTTCTAGACCAATGAATAGTGTTTGGGCCCCTTCCTTTGTCAGTTTATCAGCCTTCTTGTTCTACTCGAACCCTCCACGAACACGCACTCAACTCAAATCTACCTGGTTGAGGGTTAAAAGCTTAACCAAAGTCTGGAGACATCCCCAAGAATTGTACCACGTGAATTTAGTTTTCATAGCTGCCTGGCTGTCTGACTCAGTTATTATAAAGTTTTTCGATATTGATTTTTACCAGACACACTTCAGTACAGCCCGTCTGCCAGAAATACGTATAAATCCCCAATATAAATGATTTACTGAAAATATCTGCACCTAGTCTTTGAGCAGGATTAGATCCACCTGAGTAAAACACTATACAGTTGTTTTACCTACTTCACCATGTCTTCTCTTTTTTTTAGGGACAGTCATTACCAAGGGTTCGACCCATGCCACTGTCCAATCGTAATTCATTGTCAGAACATGATCATATAATCCGTGACGGCAAATTGTGCCATGTCTCTTAGTCTATTTACTATCTCTCCATGAAGCCGTAAGCATACAATTGTGCATACATTATTGCTTTTACATGTACCATTCAATGTGAAATCACAAGAGCTGAAATAATACAAAACCTGAAATTTACAACATACATTACACTGTAGTAGCTTCAGATTATTCTCCAAGGTTTTTCTAAAAGCTCAAAGGAAGAAGGTAAATAAACTCAGGCAAATATTAATATCTTAATTTTCATTTCTAATGATAATTTTATTTTGTTTATAAAATAAACCATATAACACTGGCAACGAAACACTCAAATATCTATAGAATCAGATAACAGAGAAAATATTTAAATCTGATACATATATTTTTTTAAACAGTTTAGCACTGAAACAGTTTTTGAACTAATTTATCCAACTTCCTAAATCATTGCACAATTTTGTTTAGTTAAAAAATGTATAGTAAAATAAAAAGAGAAAAAAAGACAATGAAAAAATGATTTTCATCATCTTCACTAGCCAATCACAAGTTAAAATTATTTTTACCCAATCATAAAATGATTATTAACCACAAGTTAATTTAGTGGTAGTTTTGAAGGTATGAAATAAGTTAATTTGCCTCTAAATGAATATGTTGATATGTAAATTATATTTAGAACATGTAATATAAATTTTGTTTGTCATCCTATTTGCCGTGTCATACAGATTTCAATGTCTAATGATAAAATTCAAATCCATGATTTCGATTTTTTAAAAAATATATATAAACATTGGTTAATATTAAATTTGTTGGACAAAGTGATTTATGTTAACACTTTAAACACAAATTATATGCCTGATTTTCAAAATGTATAGACCACATTTACAATTTTTTTTTTTTAAATTGAACTTTTTTCATTTTAAAGTATCAAAGACTAAATTTATTAAAAAATCAGAGAAAATTTTACTTGACAAAACTAATGACTAGACAGCAAGCAAACCGCATATCTGTATAAAAGGATTCATAAGGTACATTTAAAAATAATTCGTGACAATTTGTGGTTAATGTTTTTTTGCTGAAATTTAGAACACGATGCTATATATTAAATAATGAAGCTACAGTGCATAAAAAGGCCTGTCACAACAAAATAATTACAGAAAAGGTACCTATGGTTTTACCAAGAAAGTAATCATTTTTGTTTTTTGTACGACTATTTTCAGTATGATTGTATAAAATTACTAAATCCTTATATTAATTCTAGAACAAATTCTAATAACAGTGTGTAAAAACTACAAAATATTTTAAGTATTACTTTGTATATAACAACAAATAAACAAAAAGATCAATGTATAAAAGTAATTATATATAGCTATTTAAGTTACAATAAATATCTTGCTCAAAAACGAATCAACATTTTAAAAAGAACAATGGAAGAGGTTCGAACATACAACAATGGCACATGTCAGATCATTTCAGAATGACAATACTCTCCAAAGGGTTAACATAGTTTTACAGAAAAGTCACACTTGTGCAATGACTTGGAAGGCTCAATTAATTAATTAACCCTTTTAGGACCAAATATTTTTCGAGAAGTTTTAAAAATTGTTCACTGTAATATAGACATTTTTGTAAACGTTTGTTAAAAACATCACAAAATGTTTATTTATACATTTTTTTTTTTAATTAAAGATACATAAATGGACTTTTTAATGAGTGAAGCTGAAATAATTTAAAATTTATTTTAAAATGCCAAAATTGGGGGAAAATATAAATTGTGTATTAAAATTTTCATATTTTTAAAACAAAAATTTACTGTGGGAAACTTGAGTTTTTATCATTTTTATTATGTTTTCTATTAATCCTGAAAATTTCATAAAGTACTGAAAAAATAATATATAGCAACAATATAACCTATCCTTTTTTCTAAATTTTACTTGTAACCTAGCTTAGACAATAAGTGTAATTTGAAATGAAATAATAATTATTCACATTACTGTATGTTTTAACAATAAATATTATATTCATTATAACTTACATTATTACTCTTGACAAATAATAATTTCATCACTTTTACTTATTTAATTACGGTAAAATTAAATTTTTCGTAACACAAAATATCATCAAATGGTCTTTTTCACATATTTTAAAATTGACGAAATATCGTCAAATGGTCCCAAAAGGGTTAAAACACTAAGTAATATTAAATAAACGATTCAGAACCAAACTAGAATTAACAGAGGAATCTTTGGTAGTTTGTAGAAGTAGTTTAGTTTGGTGACAATAACCATTTATGAGAATGATATTGCTACAAAATCTATTTATAAATATGCTTGTACAGTAAGTTATTATGCAAAATTTAATAATGATAATAACATTGATGAACATTGTTAAAAATTTAATTTGATTATTGGAGAGAATTAATTAAATTAAACTAAACATTTTATAATAGATAACAATGTTTTAAAAGGAAATATTTAAAAAGAAATGTCTTTGAAAGATTAAAATAGATTTAAAATAAATAGGAAAGAACAATAGCACATAGCACCATATATAATAAACAGAACAAATAAATGATAACATGTATTCAACTGAACAATTCAAATGATGATTTATCTTGGCTGAAGAAAAAAATTAGAAATGTAAATCCGAAGGGAAACAATTTAAATTTTTTAAATTCACTTTATGATATAGTGACATCACTCCCAGCAGCAAAATACTAGTACAAATTTAGACATCTGTTAGTGATAAGATAGAAAACATGAAATTCAGGTTAAGTTAACAAATTGTATTTCTCTTTGGCAACCAATGTCATATCAAGTAATATCTAATAGGATATCACGTTCTACCTAGAGCTACTAGGAGCTTTGATACATTCGTTTTTTAAACGTCTCGTTTAATGCATTCTTTTTTCAATTGGTTAATTGTAATTATTGTTGTAAAGCGTCTGCAAAATTTAATTGAATCGAAATACCTGGAATGTACTGGTAAAGTTATCATCTTGCTACAGAGAAATTTGAAAATTAAACAGCGCCTATTTCATTGATGAAAATATAATCCCCGACAAAGAAAAAATTCTGTTCAAAGATGATAATGCGCAGCTAACTAATCTGAAATTATCAATAGCCAAAATTTCGAATTGTGCTATAAACTGTTCCCTCATCCTCCCTACTCTCAAAATTTGGGCCCTAGTGACTTCCTTCTTTTTGCAAACAAAGAAATGGCTTGGTAGAAAAAGATTTGGATCAAACAAGGAAGTCATCATTGAAATAAACATCTGCAGAGTTGAAGAAATCATATTTGAAAGAAGTTGGGAAAACTCTTTGATAAAGTGTATCAAGCTAAAAGGAGACTTTGTCAAAAAATAAATCAACTTTTGGTGACTTATCAAACAGTCCTCATATTTTGAAGTTATGAATTAATTGTAACATAGAGTATACAGATATAACAATAACTTTCAGTTGTTTGTCATAGCTGCTGGATTATGTGAGATGCATTGTGTTGATGATTTGAGGCTGGATGTAAGTATAACAATTTTAACCAATCCCCAAAATATTTTATTGAGACTATTTTATGGTCCTACCATAAACTGTATGATAAATTGGAATACACTACAATAATCTATAACTTCCAAGTGGATCAGTGACAGAAGTTTACACTCAGGGAGTAAGGAAAGAACCAGACAGAACCAAGCTGGATTTACATCTTAGTCACTTGAGTTAGATCCTTCACTTTCATATTTTCTATCGAATCTTTCTTGACCAACTGTTGTTCTTTTTTTAACTCTGACACTATTAAGGATAGAGGTTTTTATTTTAGATTCTTTTCTTCATTTTTTATAAGGTGACGTGATAATGACTAAAAAGTATTTCGTCTTTAAAAAACCGGGAAAAGTGCAAGAAAAGTTGAGGTAAACAAAAGACAATATTGATTCGAAAACATTTTTCTTAATTTCAATGTTTTTCTTTCAACACTTTATTCACCAGATAAATTTCCAGTTGAGCTATTCTAGACTTAAAACTATTAGTATGAAAGTTCTTACTTCTTTAGTAACACAATCTTTTGTTGCCCAATTATCTACTGGCCTCATATATATATTGAGTACATAATATTATAATTTGTTATAAAATAATTAATGCAATATTGAAATAATATATATTTATTTCTATGTATAACTATTTACATATTGTTAGTAATTGCAATCTTGTAGTACATAGTACTTTATTTAGAATTATGTATCACATATATGTATGCTTTCATGCATATATTTATATTTTTAAAGAATTACTATAAAATATTATATCATAATGCGATGAAGGATTATGATAAAATTACATCTTAGATCAGACAAATTAAAATTATATAATTTGTAAATGTTATAAAAATTGTTTTTATTCATCTCTTTCAACATAAGATCCCATCATTTTATACTAAAAGCAACAAGAGATTTTATTTTTTAAATGGTATAGATACTTTTTATACAGGGTAAAAAAGTAGTTATTTCCTTTTTTGAAAATATACTATTTTTAGAATTTATGTTAAGGATTTGTAGAAACATGTGCAAAAAGTGGTAATTAATGCAAGTTATTTGGAGTGATAAAAGTAAAGAGAATAAATCCACACATTGGTAATTGTAATTTTATCTAAATACAAGAACATGACAAAACAAACAGTACCAAAAGTGACGAGCAAATGATTTGCATGCATGACAAGTGATCACTTCATCAATAATTGTCACTGAAATGCAATACGTTTATTCTTGTATAAGCTTTGTAGAAGTTATAATATTTCTCACAAAGAACAAGTTTTACCATCCAATAATATTTTCCCAAGTGAACTTCTTTAAAAATTATCTTACATTTTCAAAGAATTTGTAAAATGAATGTTCAAATTGGAAATTGGTAATTTTTCATGTAATTTACAGATAAGTTTAATTACCTAGGAAACAATATCACCACCAAGAGGAGATAGGACACCAACAAGTAAGAGGCAAGAGGAGATAGGACACCAACAAGTAAGAGGCAAGAGGAGATAGGACAAAAGATATGGAAGAGAGGTCAGTTTTACAACATGAAAAATGAACATAGTGAAAGGAGCCAGTAGTTGATGTATAAAGTGTACTATCAACCAATTTAACATATGGGTCAGAGACATGGACGTGGAAAAAGAAACATCTGATCAGACTGCAGATGACAGAATTTTGAGAGGAATAGAAAATGTAACAAGACGAGATAGAATCAGGAATGAGTCCTCCAGGACAGATTCAAGGTTAAATCGCTGAAAGAGGCAATAAAGTGAAAATTTTTCAATGTTTTGGGCACTAATGAACTAAGGATTAAGTGCTAAGGGCACTAAGGATGGAAGAAATCAGAATGACTAGAAGAGCAAAATAGAAAAGTAAGAGGACCTATGGAAACCGATGGAAGCAGGAGGAGGTGCAGACTAAAGGAGTAGACTGCAGACTGGTAGAGGTGATGTAAGATGTAGGCTATCTCATATGCAATGAAACTTGCTTGATTTGCTTCATGTAAATTTTTAAACAGCTTATTTTTCTCGTAGAACATGCTTTTCATAACCTCATTCACCTGATCCAATGCTAACATTTTATGATAAGCTGAAAAAGTGTTTTTTTTTTTTTTTTTTTTTTTTTTTTTTTTTTTTTGCAAGAACCCATTAGCAGCCATTCGTGAATTATAGGAAAAGATTGTAGAATGGAGAAACCCAAAACATAACAGAAAATATACCGAATATCTGCTTAGTTGTGTAAAATGAGAATAACCACTTTCGGTCTAAGAGGGTGCAATTTTATTGCTTTTGTAAAAAGGAGCCTTTTAGTTAAAAAAAAAAAATCTTCTTTTTATACGTCCTAACAAAAATTAGTTATGAACAAATTTCTTCATTATTAAATTGGAAAGAATCAGAGATGCGTTAAAAGTTAATGTTTATTCGTGAGGTGTTACAATCTCAGAGTTTACACATGCTTATTTTAAACAATTAGCTACAATAAGGAAAACAAGGTTTCCCCAAACCACAAAAACAAAAACTAAGACTGTAATAAATCCAGTATATTTATTATATTACCCTTATGTACATTTCGTTGACATATACATCATCCTTAGAGATTTAAAGCTAAACTAAACATAAACCTAAACCTAAATACTAAGTAGCGCCCAGTCCCACTCTTAACCGGTCAATAACAATCCTTGTTTTCCTTACTGTGAATATCGCCATTATATATATATGAATATAATGCTCTTTGACATTTGAATTAGCTATAAGTGTAGAAATTATTAAAGGATTTTATTGAAACTAGAAAAATATCCTTCGTAATAACTATGTTGAACTTTGAGACAATAAATCTGGAATATAACCTAAAAACACTTTTTTAGAAAAAGTTTGACCTATGTAGAAACCAAAGATATATATTTTTTAAAATTTGACAGCACCAACAAATGACAAGTACGAATCTGTGGGCAGTAAAAGACTACACAAACCAACAAAACGTTCTATGAGTCAACAAAAAAAAGGGGAAAAATTAAACTGAATTGAATTTTTTTTTTAACCAAAAAAAAAGTATTTTGGAATTTAAATTGTTAATATCAAATTACACTCACTTCCAAATAGTTTCAAATTTTATATGAGGTTTTAAAATGTCCTTAAGAACCAATTTAAGAAATGCAATTCCCCCCCCCCCAGACAAAAAGACATTTATTTACTTGACTAACATAACCTTAGGAAATGTCGTTACCACCACTATACTCATGTCATCACATACATTATTTGAATTAATTGTTCATATCTAATAAAGCATAGTTTTTATACCAACTTTCGATTCTGTTTGTTTTATCTCATACTTAGTATTAGATGTGGTTATTATTTTACTGTTATATTAAGACAGATATATACTGTTAGATCTAAAACAAATTATTTCAACGTATTTTATCACATATAAACTTTAAGAAAAGTGTAAAATTGATGTTTTACAGTCCTTTTAAATTTTATAATAATGACATTAAATATTATAAAAAGATTATCATAAACAAATACAGTAAAAGCACATAAATTCTCAATACAAGTTAAAAAACAAGCATCATTAAATGTATGACTAAACCTACAAATTTTGGCACAACGTCTAATCTTTGGTGTTTTGAATAGACTCTAAAATGTTATTGCGATTGTCAGTAAATTGAGTATTATTATCGCTTATTGCCTCATCTAAACCAAACATTCTTAACCTACAATGTATTGTTTCTTGATTAAAATATTTCAATATATTTACATAACTTCGGTTAAAACTTTTCGAGTTATTGAGCCCTTTCAAAGTGATAATATAGTTTGTCTTAAATAATTGCTCTTCACTTTATTTTTATATAGCTTTTTCTTTTTTTTTTTTCATTAAATACGACTTTGTTTACTTCTTGACCTACCTTGGCATATGATTTTATGTATTAACCAAGATGTAAGGGAATGTAACTGAATTACTATAAAAATATAATACAATGTTTGACTTTAAGAATCAACAATGACAGATCTTATCTACATTAAATTTTTTTTAATGACGAGAAAAAATTTAAATAATATGAAAAAATTATACATAAATAAAACATTAAAATTTGTTTTTAATGAATCAACATTTTTTTATGACAGAAAAATTTATAAACTATAGTAATTTTGATTCATCTTTCAAGAGCTGCTACAATATCCATGAGTATATCATTCTGATTTCATCACATTATATATATTATACAATGTCCTATTCCTTTCAAGCAGGCTCTATTCTTCAAAAACACACAAAGACCCTAAAGTGTGGGACACATAAATGCTTAACAGTTAACGGACTTGTTAGTTCTCTCCTCACAGTGTTGCCACATTGTTCGGTAAAGTGTTAATAATTGGTTCTGGTTTCTCTAACAAACTGGAGCGAATCATTCTAATAATATTAAAATTTATACTTTTGAAAAAGACCAACAGACAATGATAAGGAAGTTGTGCTTAGCATCCTCATACTCCATCAATAAGGTTAAAACATATACAAGATTATAGCAATCAGGCTTGAATTTAAAAGTCTACATTTTTTTCCACGAATTGGTCAATAATCTTGTTTTAGTGAGTAACATCATTTTCTAGTACAGTAGAAGTCCATTAGTCCGGTATCCAACAGTCCAGAATGCCCGATAGTCCGGCATCGCTCCGGAAAATTGTAAAAATTTTGGTTTTCTCCAAAAGTGTGTCTTTAAAGCAAATAAAAACGCTCAAGAGCTATTCGGAAGTTTTCAGGGTAGTTCGGGATCATCCGGAAGCGCTCGGGTATTGTTCGGAAAAAATTAGCGGCCGGCTAGTCTCAGCTGTCACAACAAATTCAATACAGGTGCAGTGCAGCACAGTTAATCAATCACGAAGCGTCTTCGCCATTTTTTTGTGCGTTGTTGTTTTGTGTCCTTTCACATCGCAGTATACTGTGTCTCAGTACTCTCTACTGTAGTACATCTGTAGTGACGTACGTAACTTTTGAAACTGTTTATAAACAAAGTGAGTTTCGTTCTAACTGTACAGTGACCATGTTTTCAAAACCTAAGCCTTCGAGTTCAAAAGGAGAGAAACGAAAACACGTAACACTGACTCTCAATCAGACTTTTTTAAATCTAAGTGAAATATGTTTTACAGTACATGTACATTACAGTAGAACCCCTCTTAACCGGTCTAGTTGGGACTGACACCCGGGCCGGTTGCCCGGTTAATCCGAGGTTACCGTGAAAAATCTGTTTTCGTTCAAAGAAAGCTTATTTAATTATGTAGCACTAAGAATTATGCAATAAAGATGTTATTGCAACTCATTTTATTGTACATAAATGTATCGTATATATTATGTTATGTACAGTATATTATACATCAAACATGAAAAAATTAAACACTACAAAGCTTTTTTACAGATTCCCCTCTGTCAAGTCTTTCGACACATTTAACCGCGCGTCTCAAACGAAACCAACACACGCTTCCAAGAAAACTGAAAAGAAATGTTATATTCTCCATAATGTAGGCTATACTACATTGATTCGTGGAAAAAAAGCGGCCCATCAAACGTTTTTGTCTGTGTATGTCTGCTATACTGACGGGTGCCAATGCCGCGGTGTTTTTATGCCGCCGACCATGGGATACCGCTATTGACAAATTTGTTTGACTCGCCGCTGCTTTGGTGCCGCCGACAATACGATACCGCTATCAACAAAGTCGTTTGACTCGCCGCTGCTTTGGTGCTGCGGTATTTTCACGCCGCCGACAATGGGATACCGCTATCCACAAAGTCGTTTGACTCGCCGCCGCTTTGATGTTTCAATTACAGTACAATTTATTTTCAGAAACTCTCATCCAACCAGTACACTACGATTTAGGCCGGTTAACAGAGGTTCTACTGTATATGAAATGTAAAATAAACTTAGTTGTATTTGCATACTGTATTTGTAGTTTAATTATTAACCTAATTGTTCTTATAATTACGATTTATGTATGTACTTTCATAAAACAAAGTTCAGTACATTTGTTTTACGGCAAAGCCTACACTAAAAAGAAGGGGCACCGCCCAATAGACTGGAATTTTCGGTAGTCTGGCACCGAGCCGATCCCGAACGTGCCGGATTATCGGACTTCTACTGTAAGTTCAAAACTGACTTGTAAAACTAATTCTATATCTAGGTTATAGTTTAATACGGCACATTGCCTTGATTGTATGAGGACACAGGCTTACTTTGAAAAGTGGTCCTTGGTATTAAACACACAAGTGGTCCATACAAAATCTAAACGTAAATTCTATATTCTTTTACATATATATTATTTTACACTTTCACAAATGAATGAGTTTTATGCTTAAGGATTATGATTTTGAATGTAGTCAATGATTTTTATAAAACCCATTTAAATAATTATTTAACAAATAAATGAACAAAGATATTTTAACATTCCATGTATGTATGTTCAGATTAACGAAACATCCTTGACATATTATTGATATTGTTTATTCAATGATTTGAGCGTATAAAAACTGATACATAATGTATCCAATCAACTCCCGTTTCTAATTTCTAGAATAAATACATGTTTAAAGTTTTAACTTATTTATTCAACTCCCTATTCCTAAGTATTTCTAATAATATTAAGGTCTATAAGACTTCTTGATACTGATATTATAATAACTATATCATATTCGTCCCCAAGTTAATATAATGAATAATTTTCAACTTTACTAGAGATTGAGATGTCAAGAAGTTCTAGACCTATGATAATTACAAATATGTCTAAACATTAATTTACTATCCAAACACCTTGTGCAAAGCTCTTTCTGTCCATTTATGTTTTTTAATAGCTAGAGTTTAACTTTTTCCTTTGCTTGAATTTGACCTTCAGATTCCTTAGTACGAGTGATCTCTTCAAACTCTTCCTCCGTGTCTCTTGCAGCATCCTGGGAAGCAAGTTTAGCAAAAATTGTATCCTCTACATACGAGGGGGGACCCAAAAAAACAGGAATTTGGTCATAACTCCATTATTTTTTAATATACCAAATTTTGGTTACCTTCAAAGTAATTACCATTGACTGCAAAGCACTTCTCTAATAGTTTCTTCCATTGTTCAAAACATTGTTGATATTCACTTAATGGAATGTTCTTTAGTCCATCCAGTGATTTTTGTTTCACCTCTTATATCCAAAGTTTACCTTTTATATCCCTTTCGAGTCGGGGGAACAAAAAAAAAAGTCGCAGGGAGCGAGATTCGGTGAATGGGGGGGGGGGGGGGTGAGCAATCGGTGTCATACCGTTTTTTGTAAAAAACTGCTTGACAGACAAGCTTCGAAACAGGCATGAAGTCGACGCTTTCTTTGCTTGTCAGTGAGAAGCTGTGGAACAAGTTTGGCTGCAACACTTCTCATGCACAAATCCTCAGATAAAGTCCTCTGTATTGAACTCCAAGCCAACCCAGACATCGCAACTAATTGATCAATGGTTCAATTATTTATAAATTAATAAACTGGACTAAGTCCTAAATGTCTTGGGTAAGTGAAATTACAATATGAAAAGAAACAAGTGTAGTAGTTTATAAGTGAAAAATGTCTACAATCTCAGGAATTTGAAATTGAAATTCAATTGTCTATATCCGATTTGAATATAGAAAGTCTTCCTGATTCAGACTTTGTAATTGTCTTTCTCAACTACACATGAATGGAATATGATAATGGCTTAATCTCACCAATTAGTTTTTAAGTTTACATTCACAGTTTTCTCTCGTATTTCGCAGAAAGTAGAATAAAACAAACTATGTCACTAAACCGCACTGTTTAATCATTCTTCGGGTCTTGATCTGGGATACTGGATGAGATAATTAGTTGACTAAATTTAAATTCACTCTGCTTTGTATGGAGAGCGTCCTTTAGTCCCTGAAGACGCTAACAATAATAATTCTTGAAGCAATAGCGTTCCCAAGCCTTGAATAGCTCACCTTCTAAATCACGTGTTTTTGTGTGTATGTCTTTGGTAAGTGTAAGTGGTTTTCTAGTAAATTATAGAGGTTTTCAAAAGTTTTTGAATTTGTCAGATCTGGAGCTGTTAAATTGTAAATTGTGTGATAAATAGTTGAGTAACATTTGAACACATATCTTTACTATTATTTAAAGGGTTAAGTTTTTTGTTATATCAATGAAGTGTTAAAATATTGCAGAGATGTGAATGTTTCAATATTTGAATCAAAAGGCTTCAACTTTGTATTTGTTTCAAAATTACTTTTAATTTCACACAATTTTGATTGTAATTCCTGTGTTATTTGCATTTGGAACTAAAATTATTGTTTCATGGTTTCAGTATAATATGCCTTTCATATAATATCGCCAATATCTGATGCGTCCAATTTATAAATCAATCTAATCTCTAAATAATTAATAAACTTATGTCAACTTACAAACTTCGGCAATGTAATATCTAGAATAAAAACTAGTTTACAGTTTTAACATTCAATCATTTCCAAGTATTCTAAGAACGGATATTTAACAATAATAAGATCCATATGATTCAAGCTTTCTTGATACTCATATCATAATAACTATACTACATCGTTGTTAATTGAGCAAGAAATTAGAAATACGAAAAGCGGTCATGTTGAAAACTAGAACTATTATCTAATAAGTTACTACCTGTGTATTAGCTTTCATATACACAAATGATGGGAAACGTCTAAAAAACTTTATTTTACATAAATTGAATAATTCACCATTATCCAACAACTTTAAAACTAGTACCTTTCCCATAGTCTCAATATTTTAATTTGTATGTTACAATGTTAAAACTATGTCATTAAAGTCGCCAAATGAAAGAAAACACAATTTTCTACAATAAAGACTTTCATTTGTAACAAGACAATTTAATAATTAGAACATCATCTACAGGTTACTTGTATAAAAACCTTGGCACTGTACAAGGTTGTACAATTAACAACTGAAGATAATGACTTAGGAAATGTCGTTTTATTACAAATAGTGTTATTGTGGAATGTTATTTTTTTATTTGGTGATTGAAGTTTCCTCAAATGTTGTCCATTTTAAGTGAAAGTCCCTAACATTTAAAGTTATTTCAAAGGTGTTTCAGACTAAAAGTGTTCACCTCTGTACTATAACGCTTGCCTATCGAGTAATATTGAAGCTTGCATTTATGTCCCAGACTATAGTATTTTCATTTCAAACGTTATCTTATATACTAAATAGTAAAAAGTTTCATTTTATTCCTTTAACTGTAAAGAAATCAAGAACTTTGAACCCATGAATATTAGCTATAAACTTTGAAAAAGATATTATTAATATTAGATATTATAAGAGAAAACATATCATAATATTTGGATTTTAGTTAATTAGACTGTACATTTCTTTTTTTTAAATTCAGTATTTTGTTTGTATAAAGTTACTGGCATCTTTCCAATCTAGTCCAATTAAAGATAAAAACCTTATTTATAACTAGAAATTTAATTTTTCTTCCTATAATATAGTAAGTTTATAAATCTTTTTAGTTAAGTGTCAACTTGTTTCAATATAAATAATAATAAATGACGTCAACCTGATAGGTTTTAAGTCGGATAGTGACTTGTCAGTAGATTGGATTCTTTTTGCTGTAATTCTACACTTTGCAATTAATTGTTACCAAACCAACACTTTTAACCATTTATAAGAAAGAGGAGTTTTGCATAATTAATGGAAATGTGTTTGAGGACATGACATAGAATTAACAGTAATGAGGAAAAGTGAGATTTTCATTTCATTATTGCACTTTTGAATCAATCCACGGTTTCAGATGTGAAGGGTATCTTCAAGTGAAAACATCGTTCGTGAGAGATAGTAAAACATTAAACTAATTGTTAAAAATATTTCAAAACACATTTTGTAGCCTGTCATTAGTGTTTGATACCGTTACTAGGATTGGACTGAAATGTTTATGTTTGTGTTCTAATATGTTTTTAACAATTATTTTAATGTGCTGACAAACTCTCGCAAGCGACGTTTTCATCTGAAGATGTATGCACTTGACATATGAAACCGTGGTAGTGTTTAAATAGCACAATTGGATCATTTGACGAACCGACAACAGGTATTTATTAACGAACTAATTAAAATCAGTGATCCGGAGACCTTTCCGCAATGTATTAAAAAGATAAATTTCTTTCACAAGTAACAATTTAATTCTTTGAATATAAAACCTATCCTAACCTGTTCATAGTGTTATTTTCAAAAATTTAACACAGCTATAATCTTCTGTATGTAGATATTTTGACAAATACCAAATATTCAACACTTATACTGAATAAAGAAAACATGATTTAACCCTCAAACCATTATTCGACACATTTTGTATCGATGAACACAGTTTCTGTAGCAGTAAATGCCACATAATCACTGGCAATGTTAAAGGTTTGTTTTCTTAAAAATTCATAAAAAATAATAATGTTAAGCAAAACCTAACTTGTAGGATATCATTTTTCTCAGAAAGATGCGTAGAATTTAATTATGTAAAAAAAAAAAAAAAAATTAATAAAAATAAAATAAAATAAAATTATATGAAACGGTTTTGGAGTAAGTATGTTAGGTGTCAAAAAATGAAGTTAACATTTTCAGAAAAACCTGTATCATCCAAAATCAATAGCTTAACAGTTTTTTTTTCAAGATATACAAAAGTTTTGTATAATATTTGTGAATATATTTAGAAAAAATAAATAAATTTGTAACATTTTCATTTTTAAAAAACTTTTTTTTTTTTCAAATATAGGTAAAAAGTTAGGCCTAATTTGAAAAAAAATCACCAGAAATAGTAATATTATGGAAAACACAACTTCTATATATCATTATATTCAGAAATATGCATAGAATTTAGTTGTGTAGTGAAAAAAAATTTGAGTTATTAGGTCAGGAATCAAAAAATCTTCCAGTGGCCGAGGCACAAATTGCACAGAAAAGGTAATGTACATACAATTTTTTTTGAAATTTTTCAAGTATTACTAGAGATTTATAATATATTTGTGGATAAAAGTTGATAAAAAAAAATTTTTTTTTGTTACATTTTCAAAAAAAAATTGTTTAATGGAAAAAGTTGAAATGTTATTCCTCATTTGAAAAAAAATCACAAAGAATAGTAAATATTATGCAAAACACAACTTCAAATTATCATTTCCTTCAAAAAGGTGCATAGAATTTAGTTGTGTAGTGAAAAAAAATTCAGATGTAATAATTTTGGAGTTATTACGTCTGGAATCAAAAATCAGCGTAATAGCGGAATGCAAAATTCCATAATATACTCTACATTTCCTATTCAAATTTTTTTATAATACATAAAAAAGTTTTGTAATATAGTTGTGAATAGAACTGGGTAAAAAAATAAAATTTACATTAGGAATTTTTTTTTTTATGTAAAAAGTCAAAAATCGCTAAAAAGCTAGGTTAGGTCTATTTTCTGAAATTCACCAATACAAGTAATAAAATAGCTGAAAACTTATTTTAGAATATTTGTAGGATCCAAAATACAATTACATACTTCTAACATGTGAAAATGATAATATAAAAGCAAATATAAGGTAAAATAAAATAGATTTAGTGTAGTTACATTTTGTATGACATTACAATAATAACTGAATCACTCTTCACAACACATTATTTCCCTAGAAACACTTTTTGTGAAACATTGAGGGCTAGGCTTATAGAGCCATATGGAAAAACTTTGTAAATTTTACATTCACTCAACAAAAATATACTACTAAATCATACTTGTATTGTATGAACAAATTATAATAAATAAATCACTCTACACAACACAATATTTCATAAGAAAACATTTTGTGAAACATGGCTTAGGTTAGGCTACATACCTACATAGGAAAACTCTGTAATTATTACATTCACTCAAAGAAAAACAAAACTCTACAAATGAAACACGTATTATAAATTGTATCAACAAATTATAATAAATAAATTGTATTACAATACTAAAACTCGACACGTAATCATAAAACACTGGACTCACTGTAAACAGATCACTCGGGCACGGTTGAATTGCAATGAATAAATTACTTGAAAAAATGGCCGTCTGAAGTTACTAACCCCTCATCGATTCTTTGTTCAACAAGTCATTGACTTACACCAACAGAAAGAAGAAATTGTCGTCTTTCCAATGGTATGACATCTGTCTTACAAAATATGAACTATACTGAGTTATTCTATCTGCGGTAAAGACAGAAAATCACGGTAATTTTGGTCACCACTTCGAAGAATATATATATCTCAAAAACTATTACAGTTAGAAAAATTTGAATACGTAGTTCGAAAGAACAAGAAGAAAAAATCTATAAGATATTGTGAACTTATGGTATTTGGCAGAGTATTAACATTTGAAAAAATATATATATATATATATATATATAAAACACGAGTTCTTATTGGTCATATTTTGTCATGCCGTAACTTGCTGCTCCCTGACAGCAAAATATTGGAAGTTCATGGATTTTTTGTAATTTCTACTTTTGCTTTTGTCACAATTAGTTGAATGAATATGGAAGCTTGAAAGATAACGGATTCAACGGACTATTGTTTATTACGATAGGATGTGTTTTACTATGCTAAACGTTAAAATGAATAAAAAGTAATATTTTAGATGAATAAAGCGTAAAAGATCTTGAATTAGAATAATTTGGAAAGCATAGTTAGAAAGAAGAAGAAAAATACTATTAAATAGTATTACTCTAAAGTTGTTAGACAGTTATACCGGCTTGTGAAAATTAGACAAATGGAAGCATTTTTCCCGATACGATTACAACTCTATTTATCTGTCACTTAAGTCAACTAAAACACTGTTCTATAGATCACATGTTTCTCTTTCTAACCGTAGATTAAAAATTTTTCTGCGTCTAACAGATCCAGAGATATATCTATTTGACCGTAGAACAAACTTGACGGCACGAAATTCAATTGGCATTCGGTGCATTTTACGAATAGACGTAATCATTTCTCTATGTTTTAAAAACATATTTTTCTTTACAGTATGTTGTAGGGGAAATTTCATTCTACAAGTTGGTACCACTTGATATACCAACTAATATTTTCTGTAGGTTCTATTCAAGACCAAACGTAGGCAATACTTCGCGATGCAATGAAATAAATTAGAAGCAAAAGGGCGTGGCATTTGTGTATATAAATTGTGTATACAAGTTACAATATATGTGTTTTTATTTCTAAAGTTTATGTTTTTGAGTGAATGTACCGTTTATATATGGATAACCTAAAAGGCAAGTTGTAAGTATAGCCTATATGCATATTTTCTTATATTTAGTGTTTTATATGATTATACAAGTGAATATGTGTGTTATTCTTTGTAAAGTATATTGTCTTTGTAAAATCTAATGATTTTGTCTTAGGCCTAGCTTTAGAAAGTTACTAATTACGCCTAAATGTCAAGAGTTCAAACCTAACCTCAAGCGTCAGAATATCAATTTTTGGAAAATTGTCATTTTTATATTGAAAATGTAACAAATTTTATTTTTTTCCCCTAAATATATTCACAAATATATTACAAATCTCAAGTAATGTTTGAAAAAAAATCCCAAAAATCTATTAGTATGTTATTCATCACCATTTATGTGAAATTTCTGCTCCGTTACTCTTCGATTTTTTGGTATTTGACCAAAAAACTCCAAATGTGATAAATCTAACATTTTTTTTCACTACACACCTACATTCTATGCACCTTTCTGAACATAATGAGATATAGAACTTTTGTATAAAATATATATTACTATGTTTGGTAAATTGTTGAAAATAAAATGACCAATGTCCCGAAATTCATAAAATAATTTTTTACATTTTGAAAATGTAACAAATTTTATTATTTTTTTTCCTAAATATATTCACAAATAATACACAAAAATTGTGTATATCTTAGAAATAGGTAGTAAGCTATTGATTTTGGATTATACAGGTTTTTTCCTGAAAAATGGTAACTTCGTTTTTGACATGTAACATACTTACTCCAAAACCGTTTCAAAAAAAAAAAAATTATTACACAGATGAATTCTATGCATCTTTCTGAGAAAAATGATATCTTATAAGTTAGGTTTTGTCTAAAAATAATATATTTTATTAATTTTTAAACAAACAAAGAATTGTCAAGAAAATTAACATTGCCGGCTTTAGGGTTAAAGTGAAATAATTAAATTAAATCCTTCACACAACGGTTTGTAAAGGACCTTGACCATAGAGGTGCCTTTTCAGTAGGGTGATGAAATTCCCAATGCCACAATTATAGTTTTCTAAAACCAAAATTTTTACCAATTATTGTAGTTCCCCACCTTACGTCATAATGCAGGGTCAACATCCTATTTTAAAGTTATTAAACTCATTTTTGAGTAATCGTATCCAAATCACAGATTTTAATCTAAGTTATTTAATACTTTCTTCGTCTTGTAACTTATTTTGTAACATATGTTACACGTTTCAGAACATATGTTCCATCTTCAGACTCGCTCCTGAAACACATTAAAACACTACAAAACGTACACATCACATACAATAAACAAATGCGTGACAGGTGTACACTAACGGTTCAAGAATGACTAAAATAAAGGTTGTTTATCTTTTTTTTGTCCACTACGATATCTATCAATGTTGTAATAACGTGAAAAATTAAAGTTTGTTTGTATGTTTGAAAGACGCGGGAGAGTAAGAGGGGATAGGCTGTTTTAAATAACATTTTGTATTCGGTAAATTCATTTTTAAGATGAAAATAGATTTTCAAAACAATACAATAAATAATCATGTTTAATTTTAGTATAAATTGTTTAATATAAGGTGTTTATAAATTTAAGTGAAATATCGGGAGTGTGTTGAACCTTTATAACGGTAAACCGGAAGAACTCATTTAGGGAAGTAGAGAATCTCGTGTTTCTCAAGCAGTCGTGGAACAGAGTTAAGAGGGGAAGGTTGTGTTTTCTGAAGTGATCAGAAGTACTTTGATAGAGAGAAACTTTTTCAAAAATGTAACGAAAATTGTTAAAGTATAGTCCTATTATGACATTTGAGTCAGTGAGAGATGTTTTGGTTAAAAAAGAAGTTTTAGAACATTGAAAAATAGTAATTTAATGAGTTTAGAGACAGTTTTCGAAGTGGTAAAACGTAGTTTGTGTTTGAGAAGAGTATTGGACAATAACTCTCAATAAAGTGATGAATTTCTTGTATAACACTGTGAACTTGAAAGGACAATTGATCATCGGATGTATAAATTGAGTCTACAAGGTGATTGCAACGCAAGATGAGAGGAACTCACCAAGAGGACATTCTCAACCTACAGGATCGGTTAAGCGGTAACAAAGAATCATTGACAAGTTCATAATAATTTTGTATAAAAAAGGAACTTTTTGTATGAACTTTTTAAATTTAATTCTAATGAATAATTTTGTATAGCCATTATTAAACTTAAAGTAATTAATTTCATTTCAATATAAATATAATCTTTGCTATGTGAGAATACATAAGAATTCACTATAAAAAATGTTTTGTTTTGAGTTGCAACTATTAATATAAAGTCTTAAAAAAGGATTTAAGCCTCTTCAAGGCAAAATAAGTTTAAAAAATTAAAAACATAGAGATTTTAAATAGCGGTAAGAAATGTGTCATGAATATGTATGTATAATCTTAATTCAATAAATTATGTTCAATTTCAGCTGCAAATGTTTTCATTTCAAGGAACCAAAATCACTGTGAGTACACTAATAAAAGAACTTACGACCCTGAGGTTAAATTTAATTAAATTCTTTTCTTTTCAAAATTGATGTTAATTCATCTGGCGCCCATAAAGCTTTGCATATCTTTATAAATAATAAAATTAAAATTCATTTTTTTTTGTAACAAAAATATATAAGAACTCTTCAAGTTCATCAATTGTAAATATTTTTAAATTATTACAATTGTCGCACAACGTGTGGCATTTTTTTAAATGAACAAAGTAGCTTTTCACTTAATTGTAATATTTTTTCAATTATTACAATGTCATCGTGGTATTGTATAATGAGTTAGATCGGAAGTTTTGCCAGTTTGGCCTATATAATAGCTATTGCAGTCACTACAAGATATTTTGTATATATCTGTCAATTTTTCAACAGGTGTCGTTAATTTTGGACGGAGTAAGTTGCCAATATTGTTTTTTGTCTGAATTTGTCACCAATTTTAATACTAACACAAACCAAGATAAACAACCTTTACTTCAGTCGTTCTTGAACCGTTGGTGTACACCTGTCGTGCATTTGAGTTTTATTGTATGTGATGTGTACATTTTATAGTGTTTTAATGTTTTAACGACTTCTCAGGAGCAATTCTGAAGATGGAATATACGTAACGCGTAACATATGTTACAAACTGAGTCACAAGACGAAGTATTAAATAACTTAGATCCTATTTTAGTTGCCTCATAGCTAAACAGTCTAAGACATGTGTTCATTTCAATGAGGAATCTTTATTGAGGGTTCAAATGTTGGTTAACTAGTAATTTTTCGCTTATAGTTATGATGATTACCCATCCTCATGTATTATGAGGATAAAATATGGACGTTAAGTAAAAAAACATTTTTGAGCCCTTTATTGGAAAGCAACAACCAAGAGCACTCACTGCTTGATCAACCAGGGGTTTAACTCTGAAGTAATAGATGTGCCTAAAGATAAGTAATATCAAATGAAAGATAGCACAGTTTCCACAATCATAACAACCGAAGATGATGATGATGAGTTAGTCATTGAAACACTGTCTTGTTATAAATAAAGTGTTTTTGTGGAAAATTGTGTTTTCTTTCATTAGGTGATTGAGTTTGCATAAGTATTGTTAATTTCAAGTGATCAAGTAAGTATATTTAGATAATTACTTTAGTAGGTTCGAACTAATCTTGATCCTGCGCTAGGATCGACTTTTTAAAACCACAAAAATAATTAATTGCACATGTTGACACACAACAGAAAAAAATTTAATTTGTTTTAAAATTGTCATTACTGTTTAGAGCAAACCAGTAAACCCGTTTAACCTCTTAATTTATAAAGTTAAATACCTAAATAATTAAATTACTAACTCTATAAAAATTTACCTAATAACTACCCCAGACTTTTTAAACTATAAATGTATATATTATATGGTACAATAACTACAAATGCTTTATATAATAATAATAAATAAATAAATCTAATATACAAATTAAACTTGAGAGTATACTTGGGCTTACTTAACACAATTTGTTCTAGATCAATCCCTCACGGATAGGACGAGGTTTACATCATCTGTCTTCTCTATTCCTATGTCTTAGAAGAGTCGAAGCATCTGACAGACTGTAAGTTCCTGGTTCAAATACGGGTGGGTACTCTAAGCCTGGGTAATCTGGTGTCGGAGGGTTGGATATTGGAACAGACCTTAAGTTGATTAACTGAAATCATTTAGGTTTGTTAGAAATTATTTATGAACAAAATTTAGTATTTTAATATAATGGTGTGTACAGATCCAGACATTTAGGAGTGCTGACACATAAAATCTTATCTTCCTTTCATACTCCCATCTGTACCTTTTTACCGACAATAATAACATTGTAGCATGAGTTTTCAAATCGATACAAAAGTAAAACCTTAAAAGGATACTGTGATAGGTTAGGAAGATTTAAACTAGACTTTAAATTTTCAATTAATCATTTTTTTTTAGTAAATGTAAATATAAAATGTTCAAAAGACCTCAAATAGACGTTTAACATAAAAATATAAAAGATTATCCTCAAAGAAAACTTTAAAGTACAATAATTATTGATTTATTATAGTACGTCAACTAATCCAAATATTTAATTGCATTACCTTATATATCTTTCGAGATTTCGGTCAATTCGACCATCATCAGGAAATTAGAATACATTAACACTACACAAAACTAGCACAAACATAAGTTTCACTCTTGTAACGAAAGTAATATGGCTCAAGATTATGTACATAATACATAATTTGAATAACGGGTACATTTGTGTATACATTCATTATGTCATGAAGCCAATTTGTAGGAAGGTTCGATTTTTATTGTCTTAAGTTCCTCGATGAATCCTAAGCTGCTCTGTAAGCTGTGGTTATTTTCAAAGCAGTAATGTTTCCTTATTAATGTATCAAGTAATTGTGAGGTGTTATAACTTGGAGCAGAAGTGAAGTTTACTAACAGTCTGATAGGTAAATCAGTTTTACGGGCATACATGAATCACATGAACCATAATTTATCATTTATTACAGAATATGAAATCAAACTTAAAATAACTTGCCTAGATCTCACAATAACAAGATCCGATAATGATTTAAAATTTAAAATATACAGGAAACCGACAAATACTGACCAAACAACCCATATAACTTCACACACCATACACCAGAAACAGAAACATGCAGCTTACAATAGCTTCGTCCACCAATTATTATCTATACCAATGACAGTTGTAGACTATAATAATGAAGTACATACCATTAAATACTTAATGTGTTGTGTAGTGTTATAGTATTCTAATTTACTAATGATGGTCGAATTGACCGAAATCGCGATAGATATATAAGGTATGGCAATTAAATATTTGGATTAGTTGATGTATAATAATAAATTAATAATTCACTAATCCGTGACCTAAAAAATGGAATCTAAATAATTATTGAATCCAGTAAAAATGTTAGTAAATATTCAAAACCGAATAGATTGTGAGAATTATAGAACATAAAAAATGCATAGAAACATCTTTAGAAAAAACACAGTGTGAATGATTAAAAAGACGTTTCTATGACTTGGTGTGAATAACTTAACATAGAAATTCAAATGAGATAAAAGAATCTTCAACTTCATTTTTTCTAGTTGATACATCTATAAAGAGATAATAGTTAAGAAGGCTCCAGTCCATAGGTGATGTTAACAGTTTTGGGGACTTTTGATACCCGTCTTCAAATAGTTAGATATGTTCTCGGTGGAGTGCCAAGCGACATAATGGTGTGTACAACTGTTCTATGGCAATAGTGGTAAAGTGGATTTGCAAGTGAAATAATTTAAACAAAGTGTTCCTGAAATATTATGGGTACTCAGGGTATATTACTGTTTTATGACTATTTGAAACTAAAGAGAAATAACTTTGTTTGTGGAGATAAAGAATCATTACGCAACATGCAGAATACATGTAGGTTTAAATAAACTTCTAACCTTTTATATTTTTTGAACACTCTTCTTCGTAAATGAACTTTCATGAAATTATAAATGTGTTTGTAATGTATATGCTTAGTATAATTTATTTAATTTTGTTTTTGAGTAACATAGTTTTAATTAAATTGTCTTGTTGCATATATATATATATATATATATATATATATATATATATATAATAAAATATTATTGAAAAATCCTGGAAACCTCATGTGAACAGAACATCTTTTAGGAAGAATGGGCCTTTTCGACCCTAAATTAGAAAAAAAATTAACAATTTGAATGAAAGATTATAGAGAAATCTATAGATAAGTGTGAGTGTGTTTGAATAGGGATTTGTAAACTGGTTTACATGTTACAACATACAGTGTAAAGGGTTTTTCAAATTCACTATAGTATTAAATAAAATTAATATGAATTTATGCTAATTTCGATATTTTTTGTTCCGTTATTACCCAGCTGAAAACTTTCTCGATCATTATAGCCTTCAAAAGAATAGATAAAAAAATAGGGACCCATAGCTCTTAATACTCTCAAGGTCAGAAAAGAACAAGAGTTGGTCAAGAAACACCCAATAAGAATGATGAAGGAGAGGAATCTCCCTAGACTAGTTGAAGAAAGATATAGATACAGCCTCGGGAATGACATACCTGGGCTCCTGACAGGATGGAATTATTAAAGCTATAAGAGCTCAATTATAAATATATTTATTTTTTTTAAATACAAAAACATAAATGGCACAATATCCAACATATTACAAAATACCATCTTTATCTTTATTCATAACTGAAAAATAAATACACACAAACTGTAAACTAACATAGCTAAATTTCCGAAAGTATATTCCTTCTGACCAACTATTAAAATAACAATTTACAATTAATAAATTGCCAGGTCTTTCACACACACCTTATCTCACTCTCTTTCTCTTCACTCTCTCGTGTATACACAATCATACACATTGATTGAAACTCAATACACTTGCACTTACTTGTACACATCCACTCATATAACATGTGCAACTATAATATTTAATCTTAAACTAAAAATTGTTTATTAAACGTTTTCCATTTAAAGCTCAAAAATACTATGTAACCTACTCTGAAATTAAAAGATTGGGTAAAAATCAGTTATGAATTAATTTCAGATTTAAAAAATATTTTATGAAAAAATATTTTCCATGCCATCTAAATTGGATTGATAAAATTTATAACAAAGACTTGTTTCAGGGTAGGACATTTATCCCCAGTCATAATCAATTGACACTGTATATAGTCTTTGGTTTTGTTAGACTTAGGGCAATTTTAATAGCTTATTTTCATAATATGAAATTTTGTTACAAACTGAGAACCATAAGCAAATTTTCACTTTTATAACCTCATATCTGTTTTCAAAATTAGATCACTAGAGGGTATCATAGCTCTAAGTCTAAGGATGTGAGTAACCATAGAAACCTCACTTGACCTTAACATTACAGTATAACAGAGGCCAGTCTGGCTGTATACATAAATGCTTCAAGCTTCAAGTTATTAAAGGGGTGGTCAATGGTTTAAAGGCATCGTCATCATTCATGGACCATATACGATCCTATACCGACCATCAAATATGACTACATGTGTAGAAAGGTCTAATGGTTCATTCCCTTTGAAATAACTATCCTGAATGGGAAACCTATATTAGAAGAAAGTAGATTGATGGGTCACGAACCACCAATGAAGCTGGAGCTGAGGTCTAAGGTAAATCACTTACAATAAACCTTGGAAAATTACACAACAGTATTTCAAGGAGATGTGCTTGTGATACCTGAATGCACACAACTACCATTAGTCAGGTTAAACAGTCAGATAGCCATTAAGGCAGTGAGTTCATAAGAATTCTTATCTTTATTCATGTGGGAGTGTCACCAGAACTTGGTAAAGCTCTCAACCGTCAAACAGGTGGATGTACTTTGGTTGCATCGTCATAGAGGACTTGAAGGTAAAGAAAAGGCAGATTAGCTTGCAACATAAGAAGATGGGTAAAATAGACACCATTATCAAATAGAGGAAAGCCTCAAAGAGTAAATTCTATGGGTCATTGTTCCACTTTAACTAAAAACATCCAAATATGTTATCTTACTGAGCAGACGTAAGTGAGCAAAGTGTTGAGCTTTGTCATTGGAGACCATTGATTTATTGATTTTCAACCTACGATGATCTAACGAACCACGTTCTGTGCCTTAGGAAGGATATAGAGCTAAGCTGGCTGGATTACAACATGAAAGGCTTAGGTGTCTAGAGTTGTTTTTAAAATTAAAATAATTTTTGAAAACATAGAGACCATTCCACAGTGCCACAGATCAAGTCTGTAATTTATAGGCACCTTATCCTATTGAACAATTTGTTGTCCATTCACTCAATATCATTTTTGAATGCCCAGATTTTACTTGGTCCTGGATTCTATGTGTTGATATTTTTTTTAACAGTATTGTAACATTTTTGTCCCAGTCTCATGATTACTTTCGAATTGCTAAATTGCTCTGAAATCTGCAACTTGGTGGGTGGTACCAGACCCTATTAGTAAAATGAGATTGATACTATCCTATTTAGTTAGTGGCATCTTTTTATCTAGTAGAACAAACACAAGACTAGTTGTAGCCGTAAAATGTAAACTACATTTTTGTATGAACACTTTTGGATCATCTAGTAATACTTACGGGTAAATCAAGATCTTGCGGTGGTGAGAGAGGAGGAGAATTCAAAGACTCTCCACCAGAGTCTGCTCTAGATACACTGCCTCTGAAGAAAGCACGGTGCAATCGTGGAGAACCTGAAATTAATGACAGTAATATTAAAATACATTTGTAGAAATTAGATTTAATCCAATTATACAAATAATTCACCAAATAAAGATTATGTCATGATAATTTAATACACAGCCTCAAAAAAATAAAAATATAAAATTTTATAGAATATATTTTACAGCAATTTTTTATTGTAGGATTTGACACAATAGATTTTATAACATTTTTTAAAACTTAGGATTTTGATAGAATAGATTTTTTATAACTTTTATTTCTTAACCATAGGATTTTGATAGATAGATTTTACAAAATTTCTTAAACATAGGGTTAGATTGAATATATTTTATAACATTTCTTAAACATAGGATTTTGATAGATAGATTTTACAAAATTTCTTAAACAGAGGGTTTGATAGAATAGATTTTACAACATTTCTTAAATATAGGATTTTACAACATATAGATAGATTTTATAACATTTTCTAAATGTAGGACTTGTTGGCATATATTTTATAACATTTTTTACAAAGTCCTTACATCTTTAATTACCTTAAGAAGTAGACAATAATTATTTCCAGAAATCGGACAAATACTCTTATATTAACAAAATAATTTTAAATCTGAAATCAAATTAGAACCATCTTTGAGACAGACTAAGCATACTAATATTATAAGGTAGATCTATAATAAGTACTATACCATAAATAAATTACCTAACAAACTTTTCTGTGCAGGGTGGGTTTCATTTTTACTGGTAAAGAGATTTCGAAGGCGTGCTGCAGGAGTTGGTCCAGATTTTGTATAGCAGCGTTTAGACTGACTGTCATTTAACGATTGGTCCAAGGTCATCTCAAATGCTAGCCTCATTCTTGATTCATCACTTACACCTACGGTAAACAAAATCATGAAAGCATAAAAAAAAGGATCAACCAAATAATAGTTAGGTTGAATAGGATTAGGATTCTTAAATAGAGATTATACAGGGAGCGGCAGAAATACCTGACGGTTTTTGTTCGTGCACAGTATGGCAGTCGTGAGGAGGGGGTGGTGGGGAACACAGCGTTCTCAAGGCCACTCGAGGGAGTTTCAGTTGCCATGGAGCAGTGGTCCAGTGAGCATCGTGCGTTCGTCGTTGAGACGTATTTTAAAAGTGGTGATTCTGTTGTTGTCACACAACATCAGTTTCACAGACATTTTCATGTGGGTAGACAAGTTCCATCCCGTAACACCATCAACTTGTGGGTCAAGAACTTCAGGTCAACTGGTTCAGTGTTAAAACAAAAGCCTGGAGGATGCCCAAGGTCAGTGAGAACGCCGGAAAACGTTGAACGAGTGAGGCAAGCCGTGCTGAATAGCCCGCATCGACCTGTGCGTAGACAAGCTGCTGCTCTTCGAATGTCCGACCGGTCAGTGAGAAGAATATTGCACGAGGAGCTATACTTTCACAATTCTTGGAGCTATACAATTCTTGTAATGAGTGATGAGGCTCATTTTCATCTTGATGGGTATGTCAACAAACAAAATTTTCGCTATTGGTCAGACACAAACCCATGAGAGTTACATGAACGCCCCCTGCATAGTTCCAAAGTCACAGTGTGGTGCGGGGTTACTAAGAAGTGTGTTATCGGGCTGTAATTTTTTGAGGAAGGAGAGCGAACAGTTACGGTAAACCAAAAACGTTACTTGAGAATGTTGGACACTTTCTTCGTTCCTGAACTTAAAAGAAAACGTCTTGGTTTGAAGAAGATGTTGTTCCAACAAGACGGAGCAACTGCCCACACAGCAAATGCTGTAATGGGTTATTTGAGGATGAAGTTTCGAGGCCGCATCATCTCTCGAAACGGCGACATCGCTTGGCCCACTCGTTCCCCCGACCTAAGTGTTTGCGACTTTTTCCTTTGGGGTTACCTCAAATCGAAAGTGTACGCAAACAAACCCCATACACTAGAAGACTTAAAAGAAGCTATTAGACAAGTGGTTGCGTCTATATCAATGGACATGCTGAGTAAAGTGTTTGACAGCTTTGCTGCGAGACTTGAGGAATGTATGCTGAAGAATGGCCACCACTTAAATGAAGTTATCTTTAAATAATGTAGCCTTTATGTTTTGTGTTTTTTGAGACTATACATTGTTACATATATGTTTTTCGCAGTGTTTTTTATTAATTGCCGTCTTTTACTGTTCTTAATATATAATAAATATGCAAAAATGTTTATAAATATTGGAGTTATTCTTATTTTAAAACCGTCAGGTATTTCTGCCGCTCCCTGTATTTGCCCACAAACAAAGGACAATTGATGAGACAGAGGTAATTATTAAAACACTTACCAATCAATCAATAAAAACAATATTGTTGATTGTGACACATTAATAAATAAGACAAACATGTTTCTCAGAATATATTTCTTATAAATAAATACAATAAACTGAAACACCTTTTGGTTATCATTACATTATAAAAAAGGAAGAAAAGAACATAAAATAAAGACCCCTAGCCTTTGAAACCTCTAATAGTCTCAGGGTCAATGAGTTGTACAAAAGAGACTTGAGATGTTAAAGAGTGACAGAGACATTGCACCATTTCATACTGGATTCCACAGAGACTAACCCAATAACAACAACAAATCAAAACACTGCTCCAAGACAAACCGATATAACCAATGGACAAGAATCTTGAGAGTAAGACTTTACTGATAATGGTTTTTGGGTTGTACGAAATACATTGTGTTGTCTGTGTCCCATGTGACTGGTTGCTTGTACTAAGAAGTAAGAGAGACCTGATAGGACATATGAAATAGATAGGAAATACCTTAACCAAGACTACATGAAAAAAGATATAGAAATAGCTAGGATCCTTCGAGATTGCCAAGCCTGTATTCATAATATTATTGATCAAAATTTATTTACGTTTTTTACAACACTACCAGTAATTAGTTACTTACCACTAATTTTCTTTAAAACATTTTAAAAGAAGGTGTACATGGGAACAAAGTTGTACAAACTATAGGTTTTTCAGATTAAAAAAGATCTTCTGAAAGCATTGGCATGAAGAAAAATAAAGAGATGAGGCATTCCAGCACACCCTACTGCTGATATTTTTTCCAGAACATGTTCATAGCCAATGTTCAAGGCCTCTGTGATAAAATAAGAAGAAAAAACTGAGAAAGAATAACAGTAATAAATATATTTCTTTTTAAATTACCAGGATTGTCCAATGGTGACACTGGAGGAGGTTGATATAGGGCAGCTTTCTTTAATTTCTTACTTCTCCAGTCTTGGACACTATGTACATGTCGAGGCGTTGGAGGATACCTTCTGTTGTCTGTTGTGTCTGTACGTCGAAGTGAATCTATCCAAAGCTTTTCAGGCGACCCATCCCTACAACAACAAAAATATTTACATGTCTACCAAATTTTTACAAAACATTATTTTTAAAATAATAATATGAAAATTCAACAGTACTACTTATCAGTGAAAATAAATTGTTGTTAATATTTATGGAGTAAAGTGATCAAACGATCAAAACCTTACAGATGGTTAAAATTTCACAGTGATTAAAATTCATAAATACCTTTAATTGTGCAAGAACTTTGAAAGGAATCTAAAATGAACCAATTAATTGTTAATTTATGGAAGAGAAATACATTTTGGCTAACAAATTAAAACTGCAAAAATTTCTAAAACTGAACTAAATCACATGATGTTAATATTTATTTAAAGTTTTTATTCAAACATTGCAATTTTATTTTCTTCTAATGTTTTAAAGTTCAAATAAAAACCATAATAACAACATTAAAAGTTTTTTTTAAAGAATGTTAAAAAGTTATTAAATGTAAATAAAAAAAAAAAATTATACCAACACAATTAGTGATTACATGAGAATTTCATAATCCTAACAATGCTAAATCATGTATAATCGTGTTTCACGAAATTAATATGCTCCGCTTTTGTGTTAATTTAATTTGTTTACTGTGAACAAATATTTTATTCATTTGAGATAAGTATATCATTACCTATAATCTCTACTGTCCAGATCCGTGTTCCTGTTTAGTCGAGACGAAGGATTATTGAAACTACTCCGTCTAACAAGTGTAGCAGTCTGCAAGTCCCTCTCATCTCCCCCAAATCCTGCTAACAATAGTAACATTATACTAAATGTTGAGCTTGACTTATGAGAAAAATTATACAGTATAACCAACATACAGAACACAATTCTCACAAAAAATACGCCTAAGTATCAGACGCGTTTCAACGACAAGGTCGTCCTCTTCAGTGATACACGAGCTACACCAATCAAACTATAAATTATAACTATAATCAGCTTTTGATTGCTGTAGCTCGTGTATCACTGAAGAGGACGACATTGTCGTTGAAACGTGTCTGATACTTAGGCGTATTTTTTGTGAGAATTGTGTTCTGTGTGTTGGTTATACTGTATAGTAACATTAGTGTTCAAATAAAAGTCACCTACTTTTTCTAGAATTTTCCATGAATCAATTTTAATAATAAGGAATCGTTTATAAGATAAAAACTTTTTCTTTTTTCTTAATACACAATGTCTTGCATTAGAGAAAAAAAACTATGTGTGCAATAAAAAAAAATTAAACATAAATCTCTTTAAAATTAGTTTCATGAAGTTACATTTTTCTCTTTGTTTAATTGGACTCTTGAATCTAACAGTCAATAATGTAAAATATAATAAGTGACTGGATAAGAGGAGTTTAAAACCATATCATAATATCAACTTTTGTACAGGCTTTAAATCTAAAAAAAAAAATATTTTACCAGAAGTTGAGCGACTGTGTGAAGGTCTTGGTTGTGTTGCAGGACCTGGAGCTGAAGATTGTTGTCCTGACCGCTGTGTACTTCTTGCTTGTATATTACCCTGCATAGATCTCCCGATATCTATTCCATTTTGTCGGCCTGGAAATAAAAAGTTGGATTACTTCTTGGTTCTTGGTAGAGAGAAAATTTAATGGGAAATAATTATATTTTTAGCATTTGAAATGCCGGTGTCGTTAAACTCAGTTTAAACATTTGAATAGGTGGGAGTAAATTTGTATAACAGAATGTAGATAACCAAAGCAGTTGAAATGGTACAGGCGTATACAACAGATCCCAGAAAATTGACTTTCTAAACAGTTATTGAAGAGGACACTATACAGAAATAGGAAAGGAAGACCAAAGGAAAGAAGGTATAGAAAAATGGAAGAATTTACTAGAAGAACACTTGTGGCTAAACAGATATCAATGGTAGCTGGGTATCAGAGGATATCAATAAGTTGTAACTTGTTTGAAAAAAATAAAGAAGGCTGAATGGCAAAACAGTCACAATTTTGAATATTAAGAAAAATTTGTTTACCTTGATTACTCCTCATTGTATCTAAAGGTCTCTGCATAGGCGGAGGAGGAGCTCTGAACTGTGGAACAGCAGCGGCAGACTCAAGAGCATGTGCTTGGAACATTGCATGAGCTCGTCTTTCTTCTTCCTGTCTTGACAGCATCAATGCTTCTAGAGTCACAAAGCCTGATGTATCTAGTTCTCCTTCTCCGCGCCTTCTAAAATTAATATTTACAAAAGTCAAACAAATAATATTGATAATAGGCAAATGACTTGTAATGAACTTAACCCTCCAACTGGTGATCGACCCCTTTTTGCCTTAAAAGGGGTCGCTTCATTAGTCACGGCTCTATTCACCAACTAAAAAACACGTATTTTGCCATTCAACGTTACGCCCACTTAAAATTGTCCCATCGCAATAAATAAAATACCGTTGGAAAGCTAATGTTCCGTAGATGCATATCATGCAAAAAAATTACCACAAAACGTTATAAATAATATTCCAAAAATTGGCGAAGTTCGCATATTTTTGATGCGAAACGTCCAAGTTTTACGTTAACAAGTTTTAAACAAAACATTCGTCTCGTTTGTCAATTATTCCTATTTCGAAATTTCAATCTGTCACATCTGACATAACACTGCTTGATAGATCGCGCCTTTCTCTTCAAAACCGTGTTTTTCAAATGTTTCCAACTAGTATAGTTTTTATTATATAAAAATTAAACCAAATCAAGAATTTTAACGCTATTTTACACGCTAAAAATTACATTTTTTGCAATTCAACTTTTATCCTAGTAGATATTATATTATCGAAATGTATTCTATACCATTGAAAAGGTAATTTTTCAATCTTTCATAACCAGGTTTAGAAAAATTAAACTTGCGTAAAATTGTAATACAAGATTTGACTGAAGTTGAGGTTCATAACGCTAGGCTGCGACAATTTGCCGCGGCGAGTTTTTATCACCTATATGTTCATATATTTTTTCGAAATGGTAAAACTTGTCCAAATGTTACAAGTTGACAATATTATATAGTATTTTTCTTCCTCTTTCGAACTATGAAGACGAAATCATCCTAAGTTATATAGTTTACGAGTTGTATACAGTCTACGATGTGGTTTACTGAATATTTTGATCCTTCTCTTTACTTGGAGTATTTAGACGCTATTCCATATTTCTACATTGACGTCATAGATTTTACTGTTTTATTTTACATCATTCCAAAGATGAGGTTTCAATCTTTAATTTTGTGTATGTTACAAACTTGTGCATTGATAATAAAGGTTTTGTTTGAGCCCGGAACATACGCAATGGTGCCATGTAAATACTGTAACAAATGACTTAGCGCTGTAACAGTTTGGGAATACATATCTATTTTATTTTGAAGGTTTGTTTATACAAATTGTATATATTTTGTATACAAGTTACAATATATGTGTTTTTATATCTAAAGATTATGTTTTTAGTGAATTTCTAGTTTGTGAAAGGTTTATATTTGTCATAACCTAAAAGGAAAATGGTAAGTCTAGGCTATATGCAAATTGTCTTATATTTAGTGTTTTATATGAGTATACAAGTGAATATGTGTGTTATTCTTTGTAAAGTATATTGTCTTAGTAAAATCTAATGATTTTGTCTTAGGCCTAGCTTTAGGAAGTTACTAATTACGCCTAAATGTCAAGAGTTCAAACCTAACCTCAAGTGTCAGAATACAAATTTTTGAAAAATCGTCATTTTTATTTAGGAAATGTAACATATTATTATTTTTTTCCCCTAAATATATTCACAAATATATTAGAAATCTCAACAAATGGTCGAAAAAATTGCAAAAAATGTATTAGTATGTTTTTGATCACCATTTCTATGAAATTTCTGCTCTGTTACCCTTAGATTTTTTGGTATTTGACCAAAAAACTCCAAATTTGATACATCTAACTTTTTTTTCATTACACACCTACATTCTATGCACCTTTCTGGACATAATGATATATAGAAGTTCTGTATAAAATATATTTTACTACCTATTTTTAATGTTTTTTTTTTTTTAAATAAAGAGAAAATTCAGTTTTTACGTAAAATATTTTTTTACATTTATAAAATATAACAAATTTATATATATTTTTTCCTAAATATATTCACAAATAATACACAAAAATTGTGTATATCTTAGAAATAGGTAGTAAGCTATTGATTTTGGGTGATACAGGTATTTCTGAAAATTAGTTAATATCATTTTTGACATCTAACATACTTACTCCAAAACTGTTTCAAAAATTTATTTTTTTATTACATAGATAAATTCTATTTATCTTTCTGAGAAAAATGATATCTTATAAGTTAGGTTTTGTATACAAATAATATATTTTATTAATTTTTAAACGAACGAAGAATTTTTAAGGCACATTAACATGTGCCAGCTGGAGGGTTAAAGAAGCTATTAAAAACTTGAAGGATTGAAAAGCACAAAGTTACGAACTGATCACAGGAAAAATATAAAAAAGAGTTACCAAATAAAGTTGTAATAAACTGCTAAACCATTTTAGAATGAAATATGTACTAATACAGTGGGAAGTTGCTGAAATTATAATGATTCATAAACCAGGGAAAGACCCAATTGACAAGAAATCATACAGACCTATTTCTCTCTTGCCAAATATTGGAAAACTGTTTGAGAGACTCTTATTAATATGTTTAACCCTAGAACCGACTTTAACATTCTCCTAATAAAAAAAATAATAAAATTTTAAATAGTAATAGGCAAAACACAACTTGTCATTTTTTTAATATACCATTTTTGTCAAAAAAGTGCATGGAATTTATCTGTGCCGATGATGCCACAAGGCCAAACAATTGTAGCTCATTTTTATTATTAAAATAATTTTGAAACTTTAGCTTTATTGTTTTTTTAATCCTTGATTATGGAGTTTTAACAAGAAATATCTGTTGTTACATTAAAACTTAATTTATTTGATTACCAAAGTTTCTGGTGTATATTTTTAATGTACTGAAATGACTCCCATAGTGTCAACAGTTATTACAATGATTTACCAAAAAATCAGATACAATCAAAGACTTAAGCAATTAATATATAACCAACCAAAAATAAAATCATAGTTTCCTGAACAAGATATCAAATTTTAGGAATTTAAATATACCCCTTGACTTGGCTTGGTTTCCGTATAAGTTGAAAGAAGCTAGTTTTTCTAGTATACTTTTATTTTGCCAAAAATAGTCACAATTAAGCCTATCTTAAAAATAATTCATAAAATTTATCAGTGTAAACAAATTTTTAACTGTGAAAATTAAAAATAGTATTAACTGTCATAACAGTACTGTAGAGATTGCTAAAAGAGACAAGTCACTAAATTGCAGTATTACCACATTAGAAATTCAAAGGATCAGGAAGAAATAGAATTTATTGAATTGTTCAACCTTGAATCAAAACGTTACTTATCCCTTCTTGCGGTTTTAGAGTAAGTATGTTAGGTATCAAAAAATGAATGTAACATTTTTCAGAAAAACCTGAATCATCCAAAATAATTTTTTTATCACTGTTTTTCAAGATATACAAAAGTTTTGTAATATAATTTTGAATAATAGGTGATAAAAAATAATAATAATTTGTTACATTTTCAAAAAAAAAAAAACGGTAAAAGGTAAAATGTTAGGCCTAATTTGAAAAGAAAAAATAAAATAAATAAAATAGTAATATCATGCAAAACACAACTTCAAATTATCATTTCTTTCAGAAAGGTGCATAGAATTTATTTGTATAGTGAAAAAAAATTAGATGTAAATAATTTTGAGTTATTAGGTCAGGAATCAAAAAATCGTCCTGTAACCAAGGCAAAAATTGCACAGAAAAGGTAATGTACACCAAACAAAATTTTTTTATATTTTTTTATTTTTTCAAGTAGTACTAGAGATTTTTAATATATTTGTGGATCAAAGTTGCTAAAAAGAAAAATCATTTTATAAAATTTTCATTAGACATGTTTAATTTGACATAATTATTACCATTGTTCCTCAGAAACGTATGTAGATTTTATGTGTGCAATCCAAAAAAATTTAGATGTAAAAATTTTGGAGTTATTACATCAAGAATCAAAAAATCGTCCGGTAACCGAGGCAAAAATTCTACAGAAATATATATATATATCATATAAAAAAAAATTGAGAATTTTTTTAAGATATACAAAAGTTTTGCAATATAGTTGTGAATAAATGTTAGTAAAAATAACAATCAATATATAAAATTTTCATTTGAAACTCTACATTTTTACATAAAAAGTTGAAAATCTCTAAAAAGTAAGGTTAGGTCTATTTTCAAAGATTCATACATACAACGTTTGGATTCTGTGTCTTGTATTCACTCAAAAAAATACACTCTAGAAACAGTAACACATTTATTATTATAACTTGTGTAATCAAATTATTATAAATATATCACTAATAAAAGTATAACTTCACAATATTCAATAAAAACTCACTTGAATAAGGCAACGCACTTGAAACACATGCAGCATATAAAATGGAGAAAATTTTTAGTTTTCATCCGTTTTTAGATTGTTCCACTGCCAATGTCATTTTGCGCCTATACATTAAATTTTTATACCAAATTACAGTTCAAACATTCCTCTTCAGGGTAGTACAAAATAACTGATTATATAAAAATTAATATAAAAATCTTCAACATTGGCCTAAGCACTCATAATAGGAGAAGTAACTTTTGGAGTAGCCTACTTCGTAAAATCGATATATCTTGTAAAACGAATTTTTGAATTTTTACGCTTTTTGTGAGAAGGATTTTGGTATAAATGATTATAAAAGATTGAAACATCACCTTTACAATGGCATATTATACATTTCGATAAAATAATATCTACTAGGATAAAAGATAAATTGAAAAAAATGTATTTTTTAGCGAGTAAAAATGAGTTAAAATTATTGATTTTGTTTAATTTTTATATAATAAAAACTATAACAGATAGAAATATATGGAAAGCACTGATCGAAAGAGGAAGATTTAATGGTAGATCTGTTTGACAGAAATATAGAATTAGTAAGATTAGAGAAAAAATGGCATCATTTTTGTTCACAACCGCTCAGCTCAAATCTCTGATGTTATGCATCAAAATATGCAAAATTTACCAATTTTTGAAATATTTACTTTTTTTGCATGATTATGCATCTACGGAACATTAGCTTTCCAACAGTATTTTATTTATTGCGATAGGACCATTGTAAGTGGGCGAAATGTTGAATTGCAAAATACGTGTTTTACAGTTGATAAACTAAACCATGCGTCACCAACCGAACCGCTACCGAATCGATTGCCGGAATTAGAGTTAATAACAATGATACAAATTTTGAATATATTCATTTGAAATAAGTAACACCTGGAATGTCAATTATCAAATAAAAAAAATTTTAAAAAACAATTTTCCAATATAAATATTTTATTTATAGCAAGACGACACATTCTCATCCTCAATTATTACAAGTACACAAACTTACAAAGTATAGCTTTATGGCCTGAAACCTTGAGCTCGGTTCATAACATTAAAGACTACCTGCAGGAACCAAATGTAAATACAGCTATAATACCATATATTGTAAAGACTTCCCAAACACCATCTAACTCTATTTCAAAAAGGTCTGCAATATTCGGGTTTAAAACTGTAAAACAGGTTAATACTATAATTATAAGAAGTTAAATATTAAAAAGTTTAGAGAACAAGTAAAAGATAAAATCATTAATAAGGCCTACTATTCAGTAAAATGATTTTTATAAAGCCCTGTAAACTGGACAATAGATAGTCTAATCTTAATGTTTTCCAAGTTTTTTAAAACAAGTAGATTTAAGTTAATGACTGATTACATGTAACCATGTTTTTGTTTTTAACTTCATGATATGTTTTGACAAAGCACCTGTTCTGATATATAGCTCCATAAATAATAACAATTAAATTGTAATAGAATGTATTTGTGGTAATATAGTACGTTTAATATCCCATCTTGCTGTCTGGAAGGTTTTACAGGTTTGAGCACAAAAAGCCTATAGTAGCCGAGATGCAATCAAACTGTATAACAATTATTTGAGGTTTATATGACTTACCTATTACTCTTAGCAAGTGAAGCCAACCTATAATCTGCCATATCAGGAGGTAACCCAGGACTAGTCTGTGGTTGGTTATGAGGACTGCGCTGTGGTGCCCCTTCCACATAAACTCCTCCACTACTACACAAATTAAATTGTAACTGTTATTTAGTATTCGCTTTGTTTTTTGTCGTATTAATTAATTTTAACTCGTACATTTAATTTTAAATATATAATTATTTTATTTACTAATGATAGATTATTATTATTTATTTTTAAGTGAAATCTAACACAATAAATGTATTGAAGCTTCAGGGTTGAAAGGAGAAAACATACTTTAAACTATTCTTTAAAGGAAACATCACCAAAAACCAAAAAATGTCTGAAAAGTACATATAATACAGGCTTATAAATAAGCTTTGAAATATTTCACATATGAGGCTCAATTGGTCTAGCAGCTAGAGATCTCTCATTGGATGCCTAAGGTTCAAAGTTCTATTCCAGTGTGGACTAAAAATGATAGAATGATTACTCATCATCGTAAAGCATAGAGAAGCTGTGATTGGTACCGAATGTTAGAATTACAGCAATATCAAACTACATGTGCTTGGCCACACATTATTCGACTGAAAGCCATCAAGTAGATCTAAGATCTCATGGGCTGTTGTGTCACATGATCATTATTAATGTTTTACATATATCTTTATAAATTATTGAAGGAAGAAGTCTTTAATGAATCATAAATTTAAGACATAGTCAAACATGAATCCTGAACAAAAGAGGATAAACAAATAAATAAAATAATAGATATCTTATAAGTTTTGAGTAATAACTTTCAACAGTCTATCGACTCTACACTAAGCATGAACTTTAAGCTTCCCATTTATATTTTTGCAATTAAAAAATAAATAAATAGAAATAAACTGTTTGAAACACAATGCTGTTATCATTGTACACAGAATGTAATGATAGAATATGAAAACGCAAATTTATACAATTACAGAATATCATGTTTAGAATATAATACAAAACTATTAATTGAAAAGCATAGGCATAAAACAAAAGCGTCATAATAGTATTTTTTATTTCTTGTTTAAAAATGAAAAACTTCTTGGTCATCATCACGTCAAACAAAATGAAGACCCTCTAATACCATACGGGCATCAGGGTCAGAAAAGAACAAGAGTTGGTCATGAAAGACCTGATAGGAGAGATGAAAAATAGGGTTCTAACCTAAGACTCATGAAAAAAGATGGAGATCCATCTTGGATCCCTTGTACTCACTATAGTGAGCCTCTGAGGGTATATTAGTCTTTATAGATAACACAAAAAAGGAATATGATTCAAATAAAAGAAGAAACGATTGAAAGAAATGAGGTTAATGGAAATGGAAGAAAATTATATAAAATGGATAAGATATATATATATATATATATATATATATATATATATATAATATACATAACAATCATAAAAGTATCGTTCAAACTAGAGTAGGTAATTCAGATGGGATTGAAATTAATAGAAAAAATAAGAAAAATCCAATCCAATCTCCCAGTATTGTTTAATGTGATCATAGAAGGAATACGCAGGAAAGTTGAAAAAAAATAACAAATTGAATTGTCTGTTATTATATTCATAGATGACAAACTGTGGCAAGATATCTTACACATTTAAAAAAAAATAGTTATTTACAATGCTTAACGAAAATAGTATTTTCAAATAGTTTGGAGAGTTTACAAGATCTATAGAGTTTCAATATGTAGTGATATGGCCTGGAAGTCAATTTGGATAAAATTTTTTTTTGATAATCAGTAAAAATTATGTAGCAATATTCAACGAATATCAGAGGTAAAAGTATAGATAAAGTAGGCACTTATACTTATCTAGGCACAGTAGTTGATGACCTGTGGGATCAATCATAGGAAATAAGAAAGAATATTTTGAACAGAATGGCTAATTAAAATTTGCATGTTGCATGCTTTTGTGGAATTGAATCCTGGACCTTGAATGCAACACCAAAAAGATTAGAAGGATTTGAATGTGTCTCTACTGCAGGGATTTTAGATTGTCTTGGATAGACAAAATAACAAATGATATTGGAGAGAATAGGGAAAGCAGCAGAAGTGCTGGATAAGGTAAAATGTAGAAAACTTCAGTATTTAGGCTAGATATGAGATAGGTTCAGAATGAACAATGAGAGGAAATACAGTCTTCTACAGTGCATACTACAGGGTAGGGAGCTAAGAAGAAGGGGTCCTGGAAGAAGAAAAATATTCTGGCTGAAGTACTTAAGAACATCATTTGCTAAATCCATGATAAAATTTTTTTTAGAGCAATGGTGAAGAAAATAAAGATTACCCAGATTATAGCCAACATCCGGTCCAAATTGGCACCATGAGAAGAACAAACATAGAATAACTCATGCTTAGCGTAGAGTCCATGCACTGTAAAAAACAAGTTCCTTGCAATGAAAAAATGTCGATTAAAATTAGCAGGAAAAAATGATCTAATTAGAACAGGAAGAAATAATATAAATTTGGATAAAGTTTGACAATTTAAATGAATCAAACCATTTAAATATTTACGAACAGAAACTGGAAGTGTTGGTTGATATATGACATAAATCACAGACAAAAGAGGAAAGTCTTTTGTATCAAATTATTAAATTGTAAACATATTAATTTATTTTTTATGATTATTTCTTCTATCTCCGACAATTGTGATCATAGTAGATCATTTGTAAACCGTCTTTCTTAAAAAATATACTAAACAAAATAATTCTAAAAAAGTGGAATAATAAAGGACACTCTCACTAAAAATACAAATAATATGACGATATATTATAGGACATGAAATCATAGTAAAGGATACATCCACCATAAAAAATCCTAATATATGAAATCACAAATCATGACTTTACTTGTATTTATTAACTTTCCTTAAAATTTTCTTTGTTTAAGGTCTCTTTATGATGCTTCCTTAGGCCTCTCTTAATGATCCTTCATTTTATATACATACCTTTAGTATTTCCTTTATTAAGAAAAACAAAATTGCTAACGCTTTAATCTATTTTACTTTCTTAGTTCTTTCGTTGGTCAAGAGCTACCTTAAACCTCCTTTAACCATACTCTTCAATGTTGAATGGTAGCTGTAGTTTGTTATTAAATATTGTAAATATGATGAAAGCTCAAGACAATTTAAAAAATTCTTTATGCATGTAAATTGTAAATGAGGTGTCACCACTAGGAGTAGATACTGGATGGATCCTGAGAGGACATTTTATTTTTACGATGAAGATTAAATATGTAAAAAGTTATTGGTTAACTTTTTGGATATGTCATTTTTCCGTTATTGTATGCTCAAAATAAATTAGATAAAATATCGGAAATAAAGTAAACAGATGGTTTAAAGTTCCATGATATAAACGTAGCAGAAAATAGAGATATTGTAGACAATATTAAATCATACTACTTGGGAAAAAACAAAATGACTAAAATTTATAAATATTTTTGTTATGGTACACAATTACAGCAAAATTTATAGTTCATATTTGACCTATACATCATTTTTTTTAAAACATTGCACTGCCTGTGCTATTCTCAAATCATACTAAACATTTTGAAGCAAATATTTTTCTAAATTAGAAAATGTTGGCTCCTCTTAATCTTTGTCTCTATTTCTCCTTGTGATTGTGAATTCATAGTCAAACGAAAAACAAATAAATCGAAATGTATCAAGACACAGCAGATGACAGCTGTTTAGAAATTAATGAACAATAAGCTGTAGTGATTACTCAACTCTCATTAGTTTCTATTCATGACATAATGGATATTTATGACATAGTTCCTTCAGGGTTCCTTTAATCGGTACTCTAAAGGAGAATTTAGTAAAGGAATATAAATGTTAAGGGGTGTTTGTACATTGTGACATTGTGAAGTCGGGTAAAGAATGCTTTAATGCAAAGGAACAGTTATGTGTTTTCTTAGAGTCTCTTAAGGAAGTCCTAAGTAATGTTCATGGGGCTTAATGTGTGTGTCTGTATTGTTATTTTCCTTTTAAAAACTATAATGAATTCATAAAGAATGACAACTTGAAAATCATCTATCTACCACAATCTAGTATTTTGGAAAAAATGTAGTAAAATCGATACCACAATCATCAAAGAAAGAAAACACAAATACAAAAATAAAGGTAAAATTTTATAATGTACAGTATTTGATTTTAATGTTATCCAAGAAACAAGATTTATAAATGAAAATGTTATACATCTGGTTTGAATCAAAACCATAAAAATATGTACAAAATAATGTATACCAATTAATTACATTGTATACATCAGAAAGTTAGGTAATGAATAAACATTGATGTAGAATTAGGTTGGAGATTCCATAGAGAAATTGAGAAAACAAAATTAGATGAAAGGAAATAGGAAAGTTTTTTTCTCTTGTGGATGAAAGAAAAAACACCTCTTGGCTTACAAAAATTAAAATTAAAAAAGAACATACAAAATACTCCTTGCCTTCGAATACTTTAATAACATCAGGACGAAAACAAAAGTTAATCAAGGGAGACCTGATAAGAAAAATAAAATAGAGGAATCTAATCCAAGACTACATGGAAAAATGTGTAGATTCAGTTGGAGTCTCTCAGGATTGTCATGCCAGTATTCACTACAATGAGTCGCTGTGGGTAAATAGGAAAAGAAGAAAGACTTTCAAAGAGAATAAAAATAAAGACTGAAGGGATAGACCAAGACCAAAGTTAGGAGTGGAGAAGAGAAGAGGAGATATAGAAATTAACTAGGAAAGAGCAGAAAAAGATTGTGGTAAGACTGAAGGGTTTTCAGTGCTACAATAAATACCCAGACTCAATAGTAGCTGGAACTGAACAAGGAAATGTATAAGTATGAAAAACTAAAAAGATTAAGAAGTTTTTAATGGATAATCCACTTTATAAAATTAACAATTAATATGTAGTAATAAATTACCTCATTTGTTCCGTCATGTGACTTTATTTGTCTTGTTCTCAAGACGCGTTTCCGAGTCGGGACTCCATCTTCAGTTGTATCTCTGTAGTAGAGGTCGTCAAAACATTAAAACATTTACGAAGACATATAATATTACACACACACAAAATGCACATACACATGTATACACAGTTACTGATATAATATTTATAGTGTGCACTGCTGTACGGTCCGCGGACTACAATGCAATTTGTACTACTATAGTGCATTGTGTGTGTGTGTGTAATATTATGTCTTCGTAAATGTTTTGACTACCTCTACTACAGAGATACAACTGAAGATGGAGTCCCGACTCCGAAACGCGTCTTGAGAACAAGACAAATAAAGTCACATGACGGAACAAATGAGGTAATTTATTACTACATATTAATTGTTAATCATTATTGACTTGGACACCAACAATGAACATTTATAAAATTGAATATTTTTTTTTAAACTCAGAAGGAAGGCCGCATAAAGTTTAATAAGCTTTAATGAAATGTAATAATTTTACCTTTAAACAGAGTATAGAAGGTAATGAAGGATTAATCATGGCACAATTCCTGATACCGTTTAAGGTCAATTAGAATTTAAATTAACATTAAAGAATCACCTTAAATTTTAATAAAAAACATGTTTCTTTTATCCACAAATAATCACAACTTCCTGAATAAACAATTTAAATATACTAACCAGATTCATCCAAAAAACTTTTTGAAATCTAATATCTCTTATAATCTGTGCTAACAACTAAAAAACTTTTATATATAAATACAGGGTCATCAAAAAATGTGTCCATGACTTAAATTTAAGCTGGCTTGTGTAATAACCAAAAGTTTAATTGGTTTTCAGACTGAACTGTAACACTGAGAATTTTACTTTTGGTTGGTGAGTTGGTCTTGAATGAGGTGTGAATATAGACAGACATCTCTATCACCAAATGTCATCTCAATCAATAAGATTCAGCCTTGAAACAAAAAGCAGTGTTTTTATGGTATGCAGAATTCAAATCTGTTATAATCTAGAGACAAGAAAATTATTTTTGGGTTTAATCAATGTTGATAAAATGGATATGTGAACATCAAGAAATCTCTAGGTCAACATGGACGTCTGAAAAGAATAGTGAGTGACATTCCCAAGATGACAAAACTAGTTTAAAACATTTGAGATAGCAAATTCATCTGGGAAAAAATCAAACAAAAAATACTTTTGAAATGTATGAAAATGTTTGAGTTCATGATGAATGCAACCAACAGTGATGAAAGTTATCTAAATTAATTACTTTGAATGATGAAACAACTTTTAAAACCAATTTTGGACTACCGTTGTAAAATTTTTGGACACAATAACCAAATGAAATTGTAAAATAATATCTTAACTTGTCAAAGAGTTTTCTTTTCTTATTGTTTAAAGGTGAAAAATCTCTCGGTCATCATCACCTTATAAAAAAAGAACAGAAATAAGAATGACATAAAAACAGAAAAAAGTATGACCCCCCTAGTGTCCGAATACTCTAATTGTCAGGATTGGAAAAGAACAAAAGATGGTCAAGAAACATATGATAGGAAAGATGAAACCTAAAACTACATGAAAAAAGGGTGTAGATCCAACTACAGTCTCGGGATTGCCAAGGCCGTACTCACTGTGTCATAATTTATTGTATGCATAACATATTTTTTTCATTGTGTAAAAGAGCAAAAAAAATTACATCTATTTTTTTCATGAATATCTCCATTCCTATAGATTTAATGGATATGAAAATGATTGTAATATCAAGAGATCATAATATTCCCTTCATCAAACAAGCTATAGTTTTCAAGGAAACTTGATACAAAAGATATGACTATCAAAATTAAGATTTTAGTCTCTTCTATGCTTACTACGTTTATAAATTTGATTTTATAATCAAAATAAAACAGGAAAATTTCAACAAAGAATGTCTTTGTAATTTATTTATAAAATTATTAATTAGTTTTATTAGGTGATGATAACATACTAGATTTATAAATAATCCCAATACGATCAATCGTGCATTATTCCTGTTGAGGTTTGTCAAAAGGACAGGTAGGGTTGGGAAGTGGTAGTATTTAATTAGCATATTGTTCTCTGGGTAAGATGGTGGGTAGAAAGGGCCCATGAGGCCTAACTACAGGGTAGTTAGCTCACACCAATACAAAATAGTATCATGCATTATCAAGAATTAATATTTTTTTTATGTTATTCTTTTTTCTCTCAATTTCTCTTACATTTTTATGTCATGTATTAGGACAGAATATCCTCATTTATTTCTGGTAATTCCTCGACTGATGAACATTTAAACAAGACAGCCCATGACAATTATCACAAACTGATGACCAATAGAGTCCCAATCTCAGGCAGCCATATAATTGTTTATAAATTTCGTTTTTGTCCAATTACAATAAAAAAGTATGCTGATTTTCTTCTTATAAAATGTTTTTTTACTTTCTTACATATTATATGTACTATGTAGTATAGAGATGGTTAATTGATGGATCATAAAATTGATGTCAATAGGTTTTCAGGTCCCCTGAGAACAAAAAAGTGATTTTTGGAATGATTTCTTTCTTTTAAATATATAATTGTTTTAAATTATATACTTATTCTTATTTAACCATGAAATCATGGACACTTTGTTCTATGACCCTGTACAGTATATTAATATGTATTCAAATAGTAAAACACATAAAATATAAACAGTACATTATCAAACTTACATTATATATACGTGTTCATAAAGTAACACAACCCAAAACAGATGCCGATCCCCCACTTCTAAGTTTGTAAATACAAGATTACTGGCAAGCCCGATATTTTCCTAAAACTGTATTAGACAAGGTCAAAATGGATATATGAATTATTGGTACTTTTGCCTGTGTCAGTAGTTCCACAGCAGTATAACAGGCATACAATAGAAAATACTAGCATATTTTTGTACTGTGGATCAAAATTTAAAACTGTGTTTTATTCTGAATATCAGAATGTTTTCATGACTAATTAGACTATTTTTTAGTGTTTAGATTGTATAAAACAAGCTGTTGTAACATTTCACATTTTTGGGTCTCTAAATTGGGTTAGTACTTGGTTCAAGGTTTAATGTAAGCGAGATATGATGTCGGCAACTTGCGTCATCTCTCTTATTGTGATTGTATATTCGAAGCCTCCTATGGACGAACAGACAGTGTTCCGAAATTGGTAAATGTTATGGAGTTGCAAGTAAACGATTTGAATGAATAAAAAAATGATAAATATTGTATTAAAAATAATACAATATTTATTGTTAAATAAATAATATTGTAAATTTGATAATAACTAAGTAAATTGTAAGCAATAATAGTTTTTCTTTAAATTAAAAACATATTAAGTGAATGCGTGTAGTAGTGCCTCGATCTAAAAGTCAGGTTATTCCCAGTTGGCTCAAGGGATCCACCAATAATAGCATTTTTTAGTTGGTCTGGTGCAGAATGCTTCTTGGACTGTTACTAGCTCATCATTGTCTACCCGCACTGCCGGATATTCTCATTAGGCTGATCGTCTCCTACAATCTTCAAGAGCTACTCAACATTTTCATAGTTTTGAGTTGAACTAAAATAAAAACTGTGAGCAAAATCCTGGCTCTTACTTTCAACCGTATAAGTTTTTCTTTGAAGATTATTGCTTTAAAAAAAACTAAATTTGTTAATTTCATTAAAAAAGGTTAAAAATACAAGTTTTATATATCAGAACTTTGTTTGCTTATTTGAAAAAAGAGAACTATAAACTAACTAACGTACCAATAAGAGATTTGTAAATTACACTTATTTTTGTGAACGATTTAAACTTCATATAATGAACTTTTACAGAAAATTAAGAATTGTTAGGCATAAGTAAAATCGAGTGTTAAGTGTATATAACTTAAAAACATTGACCATTATCTGTTAGTTATAAGAATTTTAGTATATACAGTATATGACTGTATCTATGTATGTTTTGCAGGAGGTCCTCCATAAATTCTTTATATGATATATATATATATATATATATATATCAGTAAAATAAATTTAAATCTCTTTTTTTTAAATTCCCAGTTCATGAATAGTTACACTGTACTGGTCATGAATAAACATAGTAGTCATCCTTATGTGTTGCATTAAGACAGTTTGCACAACATTCAGCAATCACTATTATGTTCTCTCTGAAAATCATTCAGAAAACTTTCACAACACACTCGAATTTCAGTCGGTGTTGTTTACTCGCTACAAAAAATAATAAAGTTACGTCCGATCCAATTTGAATAGAGCAAAAACTTCGGAAAACCTGACTTTGAGATGAATGCAGTATTGAAGGTAATAATTTATTTATTTATTAAACACAACCACAATTTACAGTATCATTCTCTTCTTCCCAAACCAAATTAACTGTGTAAAATAAAATTTAAAAACTGCCACTAGTCTAAGTATGTACTTGTGGTTCAAACGTTTCATTCAATGCGGTGTAGCATCTTTTAACTTCAGCAACTCTAAGGAAAGTTGCACTGAACATATGAAGAAACAAGCTGATGCGTACATGAATGCTCATGATAGAAATTTTGATAATTTATTGTGTGAAGTAAATGGGAAATTTTTTTAATATAGTGTTTTAGTTTCGTTTATCAAATAAACATTTAGTGTTTTATATGTGGGTTGCATGACTTTATGAACATTCTGTAAATATACAACTATAACGTGACTAAATAACTTACAAGAATATTGAAGAGAAGAGAAGAAGTGTGGTGAAGCATGCAGTGTTGTTACAGCTAGTTATATGGAAGCTAAGGATCAAGGATTTGTTTTCGACTTAACAATATAGTTAAAGAATTTCACAATCTAATTCAAAACAAGTAATTTTCAGAAAAGAAGAGTATCATAATAAGAGATTAATTGTGAATCAAAAGAAAACAGAAGATTAATTGAAGCAAAAAAGAACAAACAAAATTATAATAGTTTCATATTTATTGTACAAAGATACTTGTTCTTCAAACACTAAAAACCCCAATTTTAAAGCACTTTGCAAAGTGTTTTAATTTGCATCAAAATAATAATAAGTTAATAAATGAAACAAAAATAAATTGAAAAGTAAAAAATTTAGCGAATTTCTTAAAACATTTTTGGGAGATCGGAGTTATAAATTATAATTTTAGTTATAACTTCTTTTTTTTATCATAGAAACATGGGGTTGGTACTATTAAATGTAGAATTAAAATGTAAAAATTTTGATATATTTCAGTGTGCATATTTTAAAAACATATCTGAAATAATATTAAAATAAAACTTAAACACAATTTCTCACAAATATGTTTATTAAATCAAACCCATTTCAATGACAATGTCGTGATATTAAATAATGCATGAGCTACAATAATCAAACTATAACTCAACTTGTGTTCAAGTTATATTTTAATACTAAAACATCTGACAAGTTAATCTCAATATTTATTTCGCAAATAAGTTTCTCATCATATATCTGGACATTCATAGACATAGATTTAGCTACCCCCCCCCCCCTCATCTTTTAACACTTAGAAGGAGAGAGCTCCTTTCAACAATTATAGTAACCTATGTGGATCTATGAGTATACTGATTGTCCATTGAATTAAGATATGATACACACAAATGACTAGATGATTTTAATTATAACTAATTAATTTAACTACAACATAGTCAAATTTAACAATTTAAATTCAATATTCATATTCATAAAAGTTTTGATATTTGTTGATTATACTGTGAAATCTTAAGTTAGTTAAGAAAAGAAGCAAACATATACATAAAGTACTCTAATTTAGTAAGTAGTAAATAAAGCTGAACTGATTCACAATTTTTTTCTAAATGAAAAGAGTGCCAACTTAGAATGAAATAAATTTGTTTAGCTACACTACACAGATAACTAAAAGCAGGTTAGAGAGGTTCATGCAGAAGGTTGGTACCCATGCTTCATGCAGATGTCAGCCAGCATGCTTCAGTCTAGCACAGTAATAACCTTTCATCTTTAGATTTCTGATTCACTCTCATCCCTGAAATCACAATAAACTTCATGCATTGTCAGTGAGAATTCCATACAAAAACAAAGTATTACTGAGCCCATAGCTTCTGGCTACCAGAAGAAGCGATTTACCAGTATCAGTTCATAAAGTATAAAGCCATTTTGAATATTATAAGAATGATTTCTACGGTATAGATGTAACTATGCAACCAAAAAGAGGGGTACTTCTGGTCATATGTGAACAGGGGGCACTTCTGGTCTTACATGAACAGTCTAACCCTTTGGACTATTCAATTGTCTAATAAGTCTTTGTTAGGTCCAAACCATTTGGCCATCAAATTTTAGCTTGAATTTAAGCTAGACAGAAGTCTATTAAAACCAATCCACATTCTGAAAGGCCTTCTACAAGCAAAATACCAGGGAACAATGTACCAGTACAAACTGTAATCTATAAAAATTAATAACTGTAAGTTTTATGGCAAAACACGGAATCACGCAGGTGACTCAGTCCTAATACAGCCCAGTTTTAACTCACTAAGACTTCTTGTTTTTCCAAAGCTAAAATAAGAAAGAGAAAAGATTTTAATTCAGAGAGAGCTTTGCAGACTATTTCTAAAAACAAAAAAAATGCTTGGATAAATGTGCGAAGTCCAAAGGGGACTAAGGAACAGTATATGTTTGCTAATATTAAATGGCTGAATACTTTATAGACAGACTTCTTATAATATACAGGTGCAAATAATATACAAACAGATTTAACATTTTGTTGAACAAACAATCATAGGCATTTATTTTAAATCTCTTTCGACAAGATTTAATACTCTTTCAGATGGTGAAATCAGTCTTCAGTTGGATTAAAATTCAGTGTATGTTAGTTTCATTATTTTATAAGTAATTATTTTGTTTTAATTAGAAACCTTAATTTTTTAATAAGAGGACGGATATTTTTTTAAAAACTGTGCTTAATTTCTTGAAAAAATGTATTGACTAGCATAAAATCACAAAAGATCAATTGAATCATAAATTGCAAATAACAATCATGCTTTTACAAATAAAATACAACTTTTAACTCTAGCCAAAGTGACGATCATATTAGTATAATAATTGTAATTGTATATAATATTACAAAAATTGTGGTAGCTTTGCATTTGAAGGAAATTGACTGTTGTCAACAATTGTAGATCCTATTTACAAAGCTATCATGTTTGTATACATTGTCTATAAATCAGACAAAAACCTTGAATGTTTAGGTCTTTCTTCCCTTAAAAAAATAAATAAATAAAATTAAAAAAATAGAACTACTTAATTAGTACTATATATTACATACGTACAACACAACATGTTTTATAACAGTGTATAGAAATGTTACCTGGTGTCCAAAGTAAGAACACTTTCCGCACTCTGATGCAAAGGTCTTGGTAACGGAGGTGCTACTCTTCTGTAACTGCGGAACTGTGCTGTTGGTACAGGAACAGAAGGACCTCTTCCTAAAAAACCTAAATATTTTCTGTCTAAACTTGATCCACCACTGCTGCAATCAGCTGTGTGTTCACCATGGTCACTACTCTTCCCTCGTAACTTCTTCAAAGAACCAAATTTCTTTTGCATATCAGAACTGGAAACAAAAAATTAAATGATAGTAAAATTAATATGATTCACAATACATCTTAGAAACAGATTTGTTAATTAACTTAACCTTGATGGGTCATTAAAATAAGAGGAAAACCATATTGTGAAAGACATTATTCTATTATGAAGGACAATTTCTATATAGAGACTTGCTAGAGCTTTAGATTAATAAAATTCCCCCACTTGTCTGGGTTTTTCATTATCCAATTTTTGAAATTCACTAACCTTTTCCTAAATTTACAATGATTATCGACATATTTAGTGTAACCTAAAATTAACGTTGTTTATAACCTGCTAATATAAACTAGATCAAACATTGAAAAGTCTGTATAAGGACTCAATATCAGTAAGGTCAAAACCATTAAAACGGAAGGATTTCAAGTAGCCAAGGGTTTAAAACAGGAGTGTTCTATAGAACCATTACTATATCAAATCTACATAGACAAGACCCTGAAAATATGAAAACAAATGAAAGACTATGGGATTCCGTTACAGCATGTTTTGCTGATGATAGGGTTTTGTATTTACTCAGATATGGAACATGACTAGGACATGGAATATATGACCAGGAAGTTGACATTGGAATATAAGAAAAAGGATTTTGGGTAAACATAAAAGAGACAGAATATATGTGCAAAGGTGACCGACAACAAAATATACTACTACTACATACCTACATACATACTAGGTTTACTAGAAGATAAAACATACTATAAAAGTATACAATTGATCCATCAAAGTGAATATATCACAAACTGAAACAGTCGACAAAGCCATTAAAGAAATGAATTTTCAGGGAAGAAGACTGAGTGCACTAAATGGTATTATAGGAAAAGCAGGTTACTACAAAGAACAAACATTGAATATATGAAACTATTATAAAAAGCATTATAAACCTACAGCTCAGAAGTGTGGCTCAGAGGTGAGAGCAGAGAGGATGTTGAATAACAGGGAAATGGATTTCTGGCAACAATTCACAGGTATTTCTTGCATAGTAAGGATCACCAGAGAGTACAAATATAATGAAGTTTCATACTTTGTGGACAATATTAAAAGCAAGCAATTAAGGAATTTTCCCCAGAAGAACGTGAAACACCGATTTAATTTCCCAACTCTTTTCGATTTGTCTCACCAGACTAAGCCTTATAATTATTTAATCTAATTATATGCTAAACTTAATATATGTTAATACTAATTGTAACTTACGTAATTAAGGACTACACTTATATTAACATTCCATCAGGCCAAATGTGATTCGACCTAATCAACCATTTCACTTAATTTTGGATGTGGATGTTAATTAATATATCACATAATTAATAGGGTATGCACACCGGCTCAAACTCCTTTGGGCTTAATTAAGACCCATTATTCGGACTTAAGTGTCCATGTTCAGTTTTGAAACTATGATTAAATAAAAGATATCAAACGGCTAAAACACAACCGTACTCACTGCAGGTCGCACACACTCTGGTCAACAGGTATGTCCTTCCCCTCGAGTGAAGGGGGCGTTGTCTTCCCCACTGTTTATCTCCAAACACTTTGCGCCTTAGGACCCTGCGGTAGGCAACTTAGGGTACCCACATGTGGTATGCCACAGTTTGTTGGAGGAGATCTCAAACCAGAGTCTCTAATTTTGTAAAATTGTGTTCAACAGAGTTCAAAATGGAGTTTAGATGAACCTATTGTGGTCTAACAAAGCTTATTTCAAGTTAATTGGAAATATAAACTAGCACAACAATGTTTACAGGTTAATCCTCATGAAACCATGAAAAAACAGCTTAATCAGGCAGGGTGGTCAGCAATTTGAAATGGCCTGATTTGCAATGGTGTTTCTGAGCCAGAATTTTTTGATAAAACGGTCAATGGTAATTTTTACAAAAACTTAATGAACACTGTTATCCTCAAATTATACAATACTGTGAAGATGTTATTTTCCAACAAGAGGGCATCCCACCCCATTATAGCACTTCCGAGAATTAGTGGATCAAGAGTTTCTTGGTAAATGAATTGTTCATTGAGGTTCTGTTGATTAGTCTCCATGATCACCTGATTTTAACCTATGGATTATTCTTCTGGAGGTTTGTAAAAGAGTGTTTTTAAAAAATCATTCTCAATTTTTAGGAACAACATGAAACAATTAATCACAGACACGTTTCATGAAATAAAGAATGATAAAGATCTTTGAGATCATGTGTGTAGCTCTGTTCAAGAAAGACTGCAAAAATTGTGTCAATCGAGATGGCTGTTAGTTTGAACATCTATTGTGTTGAATTGTTTCCCAGATCATGTTATTTATTTTTTACAATTGTAGATAATCTGTTATTAAAATTAGAAATGTAAAAATAATTCAACATTGTTATAAAAGTATGAAAAATAATTGGTTTCAACTGTTAGCCTACAATACGAGTACCCCTGTATATAATATTAACTAAGAAACCTCCTCTGTTCCAGTCTATGTCACATAATAGGCCTAGTTTAATATATATATATATATATATATATATATATATATATATATATATATATATATATATATAATTTAAAATCAAAATATATAATTGTCAAGAAGCTCTCTACCATTGAAATACTAAACCTTAGAGCATTTGGAGCACTAAACCTTTGTTAAATTCAATTACATTTACCTTTTGTCTACTGGTGTTGCTGCTGATTGTGGTGATGGTTTAGTAGGTGAAGAAAGCAATCCTGCAAACTTCTTCATTTTAGGACTAGAAAAACAGGATTCTCCTCCTCCTTCGTCTCCTGAAGGTTCACCTTCAGATTCACTGAATAAAATAGCTGGAAAGGTCATACAAATTTTAATAAATTATTAGATACAAACATAAACCAAATAATAAAAAGTATACAAAATATAAATATTCATCACACTTCCATGTACAGATAAACTAAATTATAGTTAATTAAACTTATATATAAAGAGAGAGAATCCCTGAAATAGGCAGACAAAAATTCAGAATAGATTCCTCATATAAAAAATAGTAAAATGTTCCTATACATATGTTTGAAAACTCTTTGTTTTCTGCATGTCAGTCTGTTTTGTTCTAAATAAATTTATAACTTCAGAAATTGATAATATATCGAGTCTAGATTTAATATACATTTTTTTTTAATGTAACCTTCTACCAGTATACCAAAACCAAGAGTTAAATATGTAGATTTTCAAAATGGCCACTGTTTAAACATATTTTTAGCCACAGATAATTAAAACCCATTAACTTTGCAAAAAGTCAATAACATTCTAAATATGTTGTTCTTATAATGATAAATAAAATGGAATTTTCATTTTTATTATAAATCAAAGGATAGCTCAGTTATTGATAAAACAATACAAAATAATTATTTCTTGGTAATTGACTACAACACCCAGAAATTTATGACCCCTTATTATTATTATTATTGAGTGAATAATGTTAAACTAAAGAAAAAATATATAAATTATAAACTTCTGGAAGGTTTAGTCAATTATAAACAAATAAAAAATGACTCTTTTTATCAATAACTAGGCTATTCTTTGATCTACCCAGTGTTAATCCACATTACAAAGCTATCGGTTACTTTCGAGTTACCAAACAAGACACATTAAGTAAGAGCAATAGGACAGTTACTTTCTAGTTCGGTTTAACCTTAACCCAGGTGGTTTTAGAAGAGGAAATACTGTAGCCTTCAAAGATGCATCAGGAAAAAAATGCTCCTCGAATTAACATTCTATACTTCCAGGAGCATTTCCAGAATTAAGAGGTCAGCCTTCCAGAATTAAGCAGGTGTTTAATCATAAAGTAAACTATGTTGTCCAAATAAAATTTAATCCAAATTGACTCGAATCTTATGAATGTGGTTCCCTCTAGGGATTCAGATGTTTGGACCATATGTATAGTGGTGAGCAATAAAATATCCCACCAAAAGAAATGGGGTAGGCAAACTGTCTCTTTACTGATTCTGATAAAATGTAAATTGGCCAAGGTCTTTTTATACACCACAAAGAGTACTTTTAGTATTTTTCAATTATAACTCAGCAATTCAGAGTTATTTAATAAAAACTCTGGAGCCATTCATCTTCATGTTTCAACTAAAAGTCAGGATCACAAAATTTTGTTTTGTTTTGTAAATTAACTAATTAAAATACTATTCAAGGTGGGTGTTATCAAATACAATTGATATTTTATTACTTAAGGTTTGATTAGGTAATTGAATGCAATAATGCTTTTAGTTTTACCTTCACTATGAGAGTCCTGTGTTAGTGTTGCCATGGTAACAGAATCAACCCATGCTGTCAATTCTTCTTGATTGTCAGCAGCAAAATAAAACATCGTGCCCGTATGATATACTTTAAAGGCAAATTTACGTGATTTCACTTCTTCAGCAGCCGACACTGTAAATCCTGGCAAAGAAATCATCACCTCTGCTCTGTGAGCCTAAAAAATAAATTATAAGAAAGTATTGTTTGTTTAAACATTTGTGAAGTTTCTAAATAAACTCATTTGTTAAAAAAAATAACTTTCGCTTTCTTACTGTATGTATTCTAGAGATTTCTTTAGATAAACAGTAGACTTGCGACTATCCGGACCTCCATACTAACCGGCATAGACTGTAGTGAACAATATTAATTTGGATTCATAAATTTAATACATAAAACAGTAAATTTTAATGTATACTTTGAGATCATAAGGCTTTATAAACTATGCTTTATATAGGCATATTTTAACCTTCTATGTGGTATTCCGCTATTCCACTGTCATTCTAGTGTTTATGTGACAAGAAATCACTTTTTTTTGCAATTCAACATTTACCCTAGTATAAATCATCCTACGGCAATAATTTTTATACTGTTTTAAAGATAATTTCCCATAGATTTATACCATACAACCAAAATTTCATAAAATGTTAACAATTTTATTTAATAAATTTAATAATTTAATGGTGATTTTTTCAAATTAGGCAAAACATTTCCCTTTTTTTCGTAAAACAATTTTTTTTGAAAATGTAACAAATTATTTTTTTTTCCTTCTAAATATATTCACAAATATTAAACAAAACTTTTGTATATCTTGAAAAAAGGTGTTAAGCAATTGATTTTGGATGATATAGGTTTTTCTGAAAAATGTTAACTTCATTTTTTGACACCTAACATACTTACTCCCAAACCGTTTCATATATTTTTTTACATAGATAAATTCTATGCACCTTTCTGAGAAAAATGATATCCTACAAGTTAGGTTTTGCATAAAATTATTATTTTTTATGATTTTTTTAATAAAACAAAACCTTTAACATTGCCACTTGAAGGGTTAATTGTGGATATTGCAGTACACATTTCTGCGTAGTATTTTATAACCCAGGTAATTACAGGAACTTGCCTTTGTAATTGCTTTATTGACAAAGAGATCACTGTAGCTGCACAAGTGATGTGTACAACTTTTTTCATGCCTGCACAACAAAATAACAGCTCTATTATTTTACAGCACTTAGTTAACAGAAGAAATATGTTGTCTGATAATGTAATCTTTGTTACATTTTTTAAATCAATGTTAAGATTTTATAAACATTTGTCTTTTTATTTAACTTCCCTTTCATAATGATGTCAAATTAACTCTAATTAATTCTTTAATCAAAGTCTATAAACACAAGTTTAAATGTCCTATGAAATGCTACTGATGTTTAGTTATCATAAATTTCGGTGTTGACTGCAAACAAAGTAATTCTTAACATCCGGTCATCTGACTTTTTTGTTATATGACCCAACCAAATCCGAATGGTCGCGAGTCTACTGAATCTGTTTTGGATCCTTGAGCAACACAATTCAAACACAAATTATTTATTGCTTAAACAAAATCACTAATATTAAAAAATATATATATTAAGATTGCAACTATTACCTCTTTATTTTTAAATCCATAAAAAGTTGTCCCTTTAATAACAAACCAGCCTCTATTCCACTGACCAGAACCTTTACGACAGCGTTGTTGTAGCCACCCTTGACATTCACAAGCTCCTAAGTCCTTCACACTGACATTGCGATGTTCTTAAACAAGTCAAAAGAATAATTTTTTTTTTCCAAGACATTAAAATCTTTAAGCCAGCAATATGATTAATATATACTCAAAACAAATAAATAATTGTTCTATGAGAATACCAATTAATGGTCTTTTTAATTTAAACCCTATTAGATAGTTTCATCTTAACAAATAAGATAACAAACAGTCATTTATTAAATTCATGCCCTAAACAGTTATTTTTACATTTTTTAAATCAAATTTCAAAATTAATAAAAACATAGTTCTAGCCTTCTCAACCAGAGTTTGCTACTAATTGTAACTTCCCAATTTTTCTAGCGAAGCTGGGTTAACTCCATAGAGATTGAACCCCCACAGGAAAGAACACAAAAATTTTTTTTTTTATTATTTTGAAACAGTAGTGTGTGTAATAATGATTTAGATTTCAAGATGAGAACAAGAAATTTTTCAACACAAATTATTTTGGTCGAGAAAAAACAAAAATACAGGTTAGTAATGAAAGCAAGAACGAGAGAGAAGCAGAGAATTTTCATTTACTGATTTTATTCGTTTATAAAATAATGAGTACCCGAGTACCTTAATGAGAATAATAAACTACCTTGGATTTAGTACTAGGATTTACTACAAAATTCTTACAAATGGATTGTGTAGGCCTGTAATTCATTGATTAATTACAGCTTAAGAAAACAAGCATATTACTTGTTTTTAAGTGTTTTGTAATATGAAATGAATCTAAATATATTTTATGTGTTAGGAAAAGGTAAATTTCATTCATACATTCATGAACAATATATTTTAATAATTAATTAAATAATGTTAAGAAAAGGTAAGTAACCTATTTGAGAATTACACTTAAAATAAATATGTATATATGTTAAAATCTTTTTGCAGTCTATAATAAAAAATAGAGTAGGATATTATTTTATTTATTGCATGAAAAAGTCTGCCGTTTTCTTCCCAGAACAAATAATGTTATATAAAACCGTCTTATAAAATGAAAAAAAAAAGTATTAATGCTGTACATAGTGTTCAAATTGACATATAAAATATAGTAATGACATTAATGTTATACCAAGGTAATACCAAGGACCACTTTCCAAGGTAAGCCTGTTACTTCTGTCCATACAAATGTAATCTAATAGGCTATGTGTCCTATTAAACTCTAACCTAAATTTATTGTTATAAATCCACAGATTACAATATGATAAATACTGTTTTTAATGCGGAAACTATTTGAATTTTCATAAAATAATTTTTTAAATTATACATTGAGAAATATTTGGTTCCCAAAATTACGGATAAAAAATAGGACTTGTTCAGTTTATTCCAGAGGCATAGATATGATACTACCATTTCCAAAGGTTATTTTCAGGTAGGGGGTTTTTCCCAAAATTTTTTTGAATTTTCAGGATCTGGCACACCTTTGTGTTGTCAATTAAAAAATTTTGGGTTCTTTCGTTTGTAGTGTTCGTTTCCCTTGATTTGTTTTATTACACCATAAACATCTTCCTATAAAAGGCTGTGATACTAATAATATTATAATCAATTTCAATTATGGAACACATTAAAAATGTATTAATAAACTTTAACTTTGAGACATAAATAATTACAATGAAATTAAAATTTGAAAACGTCGATAATTTACAAATGTCTTGGGAATTTTCGGCCGAATTATGAAAAATTCATCTAAGAATATAATTTGTTCTTGCTTACAAGATTGAGAATATTGGTTTTTTAAAAATAAAACTCTCGACTTACAAAATTTCGCACACCACTTGTTATAAGAGATATCCGTTCAATAGTAACTTATCTTGTATAAGAATAGAAATATATGAGAAAGAAAATTAATAGAAAGAACTTTTTTTTCTCTCAAGTACAAGTAAAATACTTCCTTTGGGGAAGATAGAGACAAGTGTAATTTTTGTATTTACTGAAAGGTGTCTGAGAAAGTTGACACAATTTTTTTGCTCAGTTTATTTTATTTTAATCCGAGCAAATTATAATGAAATAAGTACATCTGTTATTATGTGGTACCTTGTACTACACTTACTTGCCAATAACGGATTTTTCTTCCTAAGTGCTCTAGGACTAGCTACAGATGAAGCTCTGGTTGTTGCACTCTTCCCAACACTCCGAGCAACCATCATTGCCCGATAACAAGCACCTTTATGTTGAGGTTGTTGAATAGATTGAAACTGGTGTGTTATAGACGAGGCTGGAGGAGTAGGACGAGGTGGTGGCTCTGGTGGAGTTAACGGTCTTCGAGCATCTACTTTTTGCCTAGGAAAAGTTGCTGGTGCTGGTGGACTAGATTTATCAACACAATCAAAGTTAGATGTTGGTTTACGCTTTGGTGTTTCAGGAGGTTGATTAATTAATGTTACATCTGGTAGACCGTGGATTTCTTCATGTACCGATGGAGGTGTTATTCTCACTCTTGGAAGAAGCGGTACAGTAGAACTCTTTACCTTATCAGTAACAAAATCTTGTTCAACTTTATCAGAAGAAAATCCACTCGGATTGTAAGTCTGAAGAATTTCTTCTTGACACACTTGAGAAATAGTTTTCGATAAATCAACACCTTCTGATGGTTTACGAATTTTAGATTCTCTTTCCATTTCTTTTCTCCGTTCAATCAAAGACGAGTTAATTGTTTCTAAAATCTGTCCAATTTTCTGTTCTGTTTCCGTTTCATCAGGCGGATGTTCAACATCTAAATTAGCCAAAGTTTTTTGATCTTTCCATTTTGGTTCAACTTCAGCTTCATCGTCCATCCTCAAAAGGTGTTTATTTATTGTTTCTACTATTTGTCCATGTACTTCTTTTTCTGATTCTGCAGTATTGTCTACTGATGAATGTGTAGATGATCTTGCTGAGACATTGCTATCAATTTTTTCTACATCATCTTTATCACTTTTTGAATCTTCTAATATAGGATCTGTTTTTAACTGAACCGGCTTAGTTGGTCTCAAAATATTCTGTAGCTTCACTTTACCTTCAGATGAAAGAACATCAGTCATATCATAAGCTGGTGTACTATAACTCTTATCTAATCGACCTTTCTCTTTACGTACAGGTTCTGGTTTCGTTATCACAGTACTTTCTTCTTTAGGTTTATCTTCGACATCATCTTTAACTACTCTTGCAAGAACTTTAGGTGGGATGTTCTTATCCGGAGATAACCTAAATGTCCTAGCTGGAACTTTTGGTTTAATCTTTTTGTTAATAGCCGGAGGTTTATCTGTTTGAACTGGAGCTTTCGAGAACAACTCAATCTTTTCTTTCAAAGAGCTTACTTTAGGCTCACTGCTTTCATTTTTTTCATTATCCGATACAAACACATTGTCACTATCCACTGATTTATTTCTTAAATGAACACTTAACTCATCACCTGTTGAATTAGCATTATCTACTGTTTTAAATACTTCATCTATTTCAGTTGATCTTTTGCTCGACCTTCCTAAGCTTTCTACAGTTTTGAAGACATCATCACAACCCGTTGACTTTTCTGAAACTTCATTAGTTGTAAACACTTCGTCGCTTCCACTTTTTATTAACTTAGGAATATCTTTATCATCGATTGATCTATTCTCCATTGATTGTGTTGATGCAAATAATTCATTGACTCCACCAGATTGTTTTTCTCTCTCTTGACAAGAACTGACAACATCGGGTTTTGAATCCTGAAGAAAACAACTGGCATTACGATCTTTAAGACTATCAAAGCTGCTATACTTGCGAGCACAATTCACTCGGGATTCACAATCTTGTATTAACTGAGCAACTCGAGGTTTATCACCACTTGAGCCAACACCTCTCCATTCTCTTTCAAGTTTCAATTCTTCCCAAAACTGTAACATAAAATAGTTTATGAAAAAAAAGTTTTATTAAAAAATAAGATTTTCATAAGAATTTATTATTATGCAATAATTATTTGTCGACATATTTTAAGCATAAAAACTTTTCATAAAATCTAATAATAAACCACATTTATAACAATCAAACGAATATTTCATTATATTTATAATTTAAAAATTCATATTTTCTATCAACTGACCTCCTAAACAAAAGAAATAAAACTAAATAACACAAGAAAACATTTTGATCTGACTCGGTTTCAAACTTGGAGCTCCGGCTTAGATTCTTTAGTCTCCTTGTCGGATGCTAATCAAGATAAAATTTTATCCATTATCTTGATTTGCCATATTTTAAGTTATTTAAGCAATCGAATTAACATAATGACCTGACTGAACTCAATGAAATAACTAGACATCTATATTTGGGAAATATCTAAAGACAGTAAATGTTATAATTTTATTTTTAATGTAAACAACTACACCCATTGGATCAAGTTTTACCTTCTTCTGAGATGAAGAAGTTTTAAGCATATTTACTCTTCATAAATAACTTAAAATTCGGATATACTTATAAGAGAATATGAAGGAATAAAAATTATTTATAGTTTTTTCGTTTATGTTTATGCAATTCTGATAAACCTCGATACTTTCTTTCTTTCAAATTAACTATGAGAAATAAATGAAAAGGAAACAGAGATTTTCAACTGGAACAAAAGTTTAAAACAGAATAACAGCTCAAGTCCACTAATATTTATACTTTTCAGGGACATAATAACAATAAAAATAGAAGTCAAAAACCATTATTGGGTTACTAAAACAATGTACATTCAGACCACTGACATACACTGATGACATAGTCTAAGTGGCAAATAATTTTAAACACAGAAAAGTAAAGTTGTATATATAGGAAAAGAGAAACATGGATTAAGGAAAAGGGGTAAAAAGTAATTATCAGGGAATCAATTTTACCAAAGATGGAAAAATAAATCAGAAAATACAAAACCTGAGTTTAAAAATAAATTAGTAATGTGTATTATCACATAAGAAACACCATAATAGGTAAGAAATAAATAAAATGACCAAAATAAATATATTTAATTATTTACTTATTGGGTGAAAAGCTGGTCAATGACCTGATTGAAAGTAGGATAACTGCACCAGAAATGAAGTATTTGATAAGAGCTGCAGCAAAGACTGGACTTGATGGGAAAGAAACAAAAGAAATAAGTGACAGATTTAAGCTGGAGCCGTTAATTAAAGAATTAGAAAGAGTCCAACTTTCAAGGGCTGGTATCATACTTATATTCAACTACGACAATGGATGGATGGGATGTCGAAAATCACTTTTTCGGTTCCTGAGATTATGAAATGTGAAAATCAGTCAAAAATGGAGGTCAAAATTTTTGACGATTACATGTAAACATGCAAATACTATTAAAATGTAAAAGAGGCAACTATATGAACTGCATGGTAGATACCAAATTTATCGCGGCGAGATGCAAAACCCAGATGGATTGTTGAATGTTAAGAAACAGTTTGATGCAACCCCCACCTTCGAGCTTATAAACTACAGTACTACCATAAACTACAGTAACCAATGCACAGTAATTTTACATTAATGTCTCCGCACCGGCGCTATATAGTAATATAGCGCCGGTGCGGAGACATTAATGTAAAATAAAATATTGTGTTTCGTTGTGCAATAGTGTTATGTGGATACTTGTATTTTATGTTGAATGTTTTAATTAAGTGTTTATCACCCGATGATGGACAATAATGTCATAAAAACGTGTGTGAAATTTGTTATATGAACATATAAACTGCAAAGGAAGAAAAATTCAAGGATTGCTGGCAGTAAGTCACAGATAATAAAAAGAAACAAGTTAGATTAGAATCAGACAACAAAGTCTGTAACACATTTTTTATACATCTTTCAATTTTTTTTTAAATATAGAAGAGTATTTTTGTTTTTGGTTTTATTATATTTACCTGTTGCAAATTGACTGGTGCTCTCTTGCTCAATGGACTTGCACCTGTGATAGTAGCTCTTCTCTGTACAGGTAGCCTAGGTTTAGGTAGGTACAGTCTTGCTGAAGTAGGAGAAGATGCGATATTCCCATCCACCAACTCGCACTCTTCTTCTGAACTAGAAGGCAGACGCCCACCAACACTTGTTGTGGACTCCACACTTCCGACTATTGATCTGAAAATAGATAAAAATAGCTCATTATGTGTCCCAAATATTGTTAACCACATTTGAATTTTGTCACGGGTATCATGTAAGTACATACTACCTTCAGGAGCTCTCTTTAGTGAGTATGAACATGGCAATCCCGAGGGACCTAACTGGAACTTTCTTCATCTAGCCTTGGGTTAGATCCTTCTCTTTCATATTTTCTATTGAGACCAACTCTTGCCATTTTTTACCATGACGGTATTAAAGGCTAAAGCTGGTCGAGAATGGGGTTCGCTACACTGGTCTCAAATTGTACAACAGGTTGCCGGAAAATCTGAAGGATGTGCCCTGTATCAACATATTCAAAAACGAACTCACATCTTACCTTGTTCAGCAGGTATTTTATTTGGTGAAAGATTACCTTCAGTTATAGATAGAATGTATTTATATTGAAAACATTGTATATTTGTTAGTAATACTATATGTTATTTTACTTGCTCTGTATATCATTGTTAATGTGAAAACTAAAATGTTTACAGCAGCTTTGCTGCTATTTGTATATCTAATGAGGTTAAAAAAAAAAATTATTATTATTAGAGTATTCGAGGACAAGTGGTCGTTATTTTATGTCTCGACTTCCTTTTTTTAAGGTAATGATCATAGAGAGGTTTCTTGTCTAAAAATAACAAGGGGAAAAAAAGCAATCTTTAACCTGTTGACGAGTAGCTTAACTCTGATAATGGCACGCCACACAAAAGTGTGATGACGGGCCACGCTTAGTACAGACAACAGTAAAAAAACTCTGATTTTGCAACTCGACATTAGGCCTACTCAAATTCATCCTACCGAAATAATTTTTATACCATTATAAAGCTGACGTTTCGTAGATGCATATACATGTAATCAAAAGTTCATAAAAAGCTATAAAAATATTTAATTAATTGGTAAAGTTTGGTGTGTTTTAGTTGTAAAAATGGTGACTCATCAAGTGCACAGTACAAAGAAAATATTGCGTCCTACTTTGCCTAAATCTCAGAAACTGATATTTGGTTCAATAAATGTAAAATTGCACTGTTTTTGTACAAATCTTTACCTATCTAACAGAGTTCACCATATGTTTCTAACTCATATAGTTTTGAATCTATAAATTATTTACGAAAAACATTCTTTTTACAGATGTATCAAACAAAAAAATAAGTTTTTTTCTTCAACTCAACTTTTAGCGTAGTAAATGGAGTTGTAGAGAAATGAATTATACACCATTGAAAAGCTCGTGTTTCAAGCTTTCAGAGCTGTGTAACCTGAATTTCATAGAGAGAATAGAAAAAATATAAATAATTCTTGTAATTCATCAGTTTTGCCGGCAGGTAGCCGTTTTATTACCTCTTTGTTTTTTTTTGTAAAAATTCATTTGTGTCCAAAGAGCACATTGGCACTATTTTATAGTTAGTATTTTTCTTTCTCTTTCAAACTATGTATTCCAAATTATCCTAGCTTTTATAGTTTTTGAGTTATATTATATTTTATGAACCAGTAACCAAAACTCTAAGATTTTTTTTGGATCTGGAATCGGTCCACTAGACGTGAAATATCGATTAGTTATATCTATCTATGCTCCACAGATTTTTCTCTCTTTGTATAGAGGAAAATCAGACCTTTCCAATGCTATAAACCAATACGTCATAGTCGGCCATAGGCTTACTTTCCTAAAATATAACAGCTGCCACAAAAACCATGTTCTACCATTGCAAAATGTTGCAATATCTAATGGCGTCTTATGATTTTTATGAGTCTTTTCTTGTGATATATGGAGTGTTTTATTTGATTATACAAGTGTATAAGTGTATTATATAAGGTGTATATGTGTGTTATTCTTTGTAGAATTTATTGTTTTAGTGAAATCTAGTGATTTTGTTTTAGGCCTAGGCAAGATAGTTACAAGTTACTAGGTTAGGCCCAGTTACTTTTATGGATTACCATTTTTTACGGGAAAGTGGTATTATTATTTTGAAAATTTTAGAATTTGATTTTTTTTTTTACCAATTGTTATTCACATTTATACTAGAAAATGTTTGTAATACTTGAAAAAAATGTTTTAAAAAATTTTCTATGCTCAATTGGACTTTGAAGTGAAATTTAGCCTTCGATTTTTTTTTTTTTTTTTTTTGTTCTTTGCCATACTGACTCCAAAATTATTTTTCAAACTTTTTTTTCATTACACTACTAAATTCTATGAACCTTTCTGAATATAATGATATAATATAGAAGGTGTGTTTTCCATAAATATAAGTATTTTTGGTGAATTTTTGAAAATAAGCTGACCCATTTCCCTATATTCGTAAAACAATTTTTTTAATTTTGAAAATGTAACAAATTAATTTTTTTTCTTTTTCTAAATATATTCACAAATATTATACACAACTTTTGTATATATTGATAAAAGGTGGTAAGCTATTGATTTTGGATAAAACAGGTCTTTCTGAAAAATGTTAACATCATTTTTTGACATCTAACATACTTACTTCAAAACTGTTTCATATATATATATATATATATATATATATTTTTTTTAATTTTTTTTTTACATAGATAAATTCTACGCATCTTTCTGAGAAAAATGATATCCTATAAGTTAGGTTTTGTGTAAAAATAGTATATTTTATTAATTTTTAATCAAACGAAGAAATTAACATTGCTATGTTTTGCCAGATCTAGGGTTAAAATGATCCCAAAAGAGTACTGACGGTTATAGCTGTTTGAGCCCAATAGAGTACTAACGGTTTTAACTATTCAGAACAGGCTAGTTTACATTAACAATATTATGAGTGCTTTCGCTTTCTATCGGCGTTTCTACATACTAATGTGAAAATGAAACCAGGCGACGTTGCTGTGTGTAACATAGATAACATGATTACGGTCAAATGGTGCGATAAGAGACCCGTAAGAGGTTCAGTGGGCAGAGCTCAGCAGCCGCTACGATTGTCAGGACATCATTTCCCCCACCGACTACCTGCACGGGAAAAAGCTCAAACACTGCTTTGTGTGCTCGAACACCACTCGAAGTGAGCGTTAAAGAAAAGAAACTGCATACAAGTGTTCTAAGTGCAAAATAGCTTTTGTGTATATCAGTGCTTTGAGCATTTTCATACAAAAGTTCTAACAAACTGCAGAATATGCCTACTATATAATTTGTTTACTTATAAATAGTAAAAATGTATTATTTTAGTATTTTTTAGTGTTTCAATATATTTTGAAAGAAAAAAAATTATCTTTACTCCCTGTGGTCCATCAGTGATACTTTGGTCTACTGCTATAGGTCCTAATAGGCTAGACGGTTATAGCCGTCAGTACACCTCAACAGGTTAATAGATGTACTAATTATTATTATTTTCACATTTCTTTATTATGAGGCTTAAGGTTGATAAACACCATAATGTGATTATTTGTTTGCTTGCTTTTTCCTTGTTGTTTAAAGGTGAAAAATATCTTCTCTTTCCCTTACAAAAAAAAGAAGGAAAAAAAAACATAAAAGAAAGACCCATAGCCCTCAAATACTCTAATAGTGCCGAAGTCAGAAAGGTCAGAAAAACAAGAGTTTGTCAAGAGAGATCCGATAGGAAAAATGAAAGAGAGGGATCTAATCCAAGACTACGTGAAGAAAGATGTAGATCCAACTAAAATCACCTTTGGGATCACCAAGCCCATACTCACTGAATGAGGTTCTGAAGGTTGTGTTCTATACATAAACACGGTAATAATAAAGTTTTAAAATTCCTTGAGAAATTTTTACAGTAAGAAATATTAAAGTAACTTTATCACATTCTCTTACAAAAATCCCAAATCTAAATGAGTATACAGTATTTGTTAATGAAAATTCCTATCCCAGAGGTTTTATTGGTCATAGCGTGAAAATGAATCACTGAAGTTATTCTCAAATATTGAATATCTCAAAATTGCTACAAATAATTTGGATAATAATAAAATGAATCTTTTTCCTATTTTTTTTTTTTCTTATAAAATATATTTTATATAACTAAAACAATAAAATATATATCTATTAAAAATAAATATCTGAAGCAAGATTATTAATTTAATATGGTCCAAGAGAGGCGTGTAAAATTAATATAGGTAGGAGAATGTTAAAATAGTTTGAGCTGTTTATAAGAAATACCGATCTTGAAGATAAAAATCTACCAAAAAATCTGACGGTAGCAATCTTTAGACTGAACACCAGACATGACTATCTTCTGACACAATTACAATCTCACCACTGCACAATTTGTGAATAACGTAGTACACTAATAAATAGAGATCATCTCCTTGTGTGCACAGAATTGGACTGTACACACCGAAAAATGAAAAACCAACTAGAGCCATATTGGGATGTCAGAAGACAAATGGAGTAATCAAGAATCTGGCATTAAAAACGACAACAGAAATTTTGAATAAAATTTATAGGGGCAAGTACTCCCAAAGTTTAGGTTATCCTAAAATTAAACACTAGAGTTGTTACTAAAATATCAAGTCAAGTTACATCTGACTTTATTCATTGGGCAGTTACAAAATAAGGAAAATGGTAGGGCTAAGCACAGGGCATAGCTACCTGAGAAAATACATACACAGGATGGGTGTGTTCAATATGGAGCCACTATGCAGGTAATGTGGAGTGCAAGAGGAAATTGCAGAACATCTGATCTTTAAACATGAATGTCTTGATCAGAAGAGAACCAAGACCTTTGTACAAACGGACAAATAATTTGACAAGACAATCTTGTCAAGAAGACTCTAAAACTCATAGAGCTTATGAGACACTTCTCTTACCATTCGGTTGCTAAAATATATTTTGTAAAATTATTTAAAGATAAAATGATACTAACTTTGGTAAAGGCATTTCAAAGTCAGGAATAGTAAGTAATTCAGGCCTCGGAGAAGGTAGGTTATCATGCCACCTGGTGAAAGAATTCTGTGTAGCACGTTTCTTGCTAGGTAATCTGTAAGGTTTCATATAGATCTGTCCATAGACTTTGGTATGCTTAGGGCGTTTCTTCACAGTTAAAAGTACTTCTGTTGGAGATTCTTCAAATAAGGCCATCACTTGTTTCACCTGCCAACCCACCTTAAACAAAATAAGACAGTACCTTGTAAATATTTTTACTAATACAAATATTAACATAAGTTTCTTAGATGTTGAGAATATCTTTACAACTTACTTAATATTTTAGAGTCATCTTGCATTTGCAAGTGAACTACATGTTTATCAATATTCCATTGCTTTTATTTATTAACTAATTCTAAAGATTTCAATTAGTTTGGAATTTCTGCACTGCGGTCTCCGAGAACTTAACTATGCCACTGTACGCAAATACCTATTATTAAGTAATACAAGTAACTAGATAATAGTAATGCAATTATGTTACACTTACGACAGTTTGATAGTTGATTTGTACGATTTCATCACCAGGCTCTAATTTGCCACTTTGATGAGCTGCACTGTTCAATTTTAATTCCCCAATCTGATGAATTCCGTGATATGAAGGCACTATGTAAAATCCCTGAAATTAAACAAACAGAATAATTTGTATGCTTCAGAACAATAATTAATAAATCTTAACCTAAGACATATTTATTGTTACCAAGGATTATTGTTTTTATAAGATTTAAGAATTATTGGAACCAGATTGGTAACATGTTTAAAATAAAACGAAGCGATTTCCAAACAGTGCTGAAATTTATTAACGCTGGAATAAATTGACCATTTACACAAACTGTGAATATAAGCTAACAATAACTTAATTAACAAATGTTTATCAATAAACAAATTTTGTATAATTACATGCCCTTAATAAAATTTACAATTAATTTAATCTTCCCCCCCCCCCCATACAAATTGTTACAGATGAAATTTTAAAGAGTAAAATAAATTTGTAAAAAAAAAATTTAATTATTGAAAATAAATTTAAGTTCAAAGTGTATATTAAATCTAACAAGTTTTCATCATTAAATTGCTTATAAATTATTACAATTTTATTTATTTATTAAATTTCTCAAATACTGAGTTGGCCAACTAATTAAAAAAAAAACAAAAGATTAGTTTATTATATAAAAGGAAAATTAAATTTTTATTGACGTCAATATATATATTTTTAATTTAGAAAATAACCCCTTTGGGGTCGTGGGGCCGAAAAATTTGCATGCTGTCCCATCCTATAATTAATTTAAAATTTGTACATATTTATTTCACCAAGAATGATCACCAAGATAAGTTCACTTTATTAGGCCTTATTATTATTTTTTATTAAAGTTTTTTAACAGACACAGGCAAAGTTCATTTTTGATACCATGAGGCACATTTCAAAAAGATTTTTTTTATAAGTTGAACTCTTATGAGCTAGGATGTCCTGAATTCTGTTTTAACTTGCTTTTTTGTCCTGACCTTGAACCAGCATTTGCTGCACAAAAAAGTGACTTGTTAAAAGAGGTTTAAGCAATCTTATACAGGTTCTTTAACAAGATTTTTTACATGTACAGTACTACCTCGTTTATCCGGACCTCATTCAACCGGATGTCTGGATTATCCGGATCGATCCGGAACATAAAATAACAAATTTAATCAAGGATAAAATAAAGCTTAAAGTTTCAAAATATTTTAATAATTACTGTATTTTGAATAATATTTATAATATTTTGAAACTTTAAGCTTTTGCTTTATTTTATCCTTAAATATAGAGTTTCAACAAGAAATATCTGCTTTTACATTAATGTTGATAAAAACATGATTTCCTCAACACTACAGTGCCGCCTCGAGGTATTAGGGCGGGTTGTTGATGCACTGGGAAGAGAAAGTGGAGGAGCAATGACCTCTGCGTCACCATCCCCCTACCCTGATGCGGCATGACAGTGACCTTGTCTATTGTCTATGCCGGCGGGTAGTCTATCACGTGCTAGCGACCGGAATACATCATTACCATATCGTGCTGTGCCGTGTTTAGTTTACATTTTTGAAAAGTCAGGGAATTTGAATTATCTGGAAAAGTCAGGGAAATGTCAGGGATTTTTTTAAAAAACCAGGAAAAAAATAAAGAATGCCTGATATTTTAGAAAGTGTAATACAATGACGATGCCTGTAACGGTCCTTAAAGAAAATGTACAACTGTGAAATAAGAACAAACCAGGTGCATGTTTACAACGCATCATAAACCATCATGTCATTTTTACAACTTTATTGTTGTCGGGTTGCTAAGACTCAAGGGTGTAAAGCAGTAAATGTGAACATTTTGTCACATCTTAAAGCGTTGCCGCCAGCTTTGGGAACCCCCGTTCTTTTTTTTGGCAGTTGGCACATCACATCCTCAGTCGGGAGTATCGAGGACGTGAATGAGAATCGGCATAGTATTTAGAGGTGGGCGTTGTTACTGCTGTTTATTTATATTCGTGTGTTAGCGTTTGTGCGTGGAAATGGCGACGAAATGAAAACGTAATGTGCTTACAATGGCTCAAAAGTTAGACGCATTGAATCGTATAGACAGGGCCGCATTGAAACGTCACACCAAATTAAAACAGAGGAAGATAAATGACTTTTTTGTAAATAACAACTAAACCCTGTGTAAATTAAAAGCATGTGTAAATATTTCAGGTGTGTAAATAAAATGTTTTTCGTCATTTACAGTACATTGTGTAATTTCGTGTATTGTGTAAATTGAATGACTGTATAAATATTGTATTTTTTCATGACTTATAAATGGTAAGTTATCATTTTATATTTTGTTTTATTTATCTTTCTATAAATTTGGATTATCCGGATTTTTGATTAACCGGATCACTTCCGGTCCCAATTAGTCCGGATAAACGAGGTTGTACTGTAATGAAATTAGGTTGAAAGTAGTTAAAAAGAAAAATATTTTCACAATTACAAAATGTCTTCAAAAGGAAATTAGAAAATAAGTTTTTATTAATTAAGAAACCAAGATAGCTCGGTCTTTGTCTGAAATCCAAAACTGGTACAGATTGCAAGAAAATAGAAAATAAAAGATTTTAATTAAAATGAAAGATTGATTAATTAATTCTTTGATTTTATGATTATCTTAAAGATTATAATTCGATTCTTTAAGTTAATTTTTAAATGAAAAATGGTTACTTTAGTTTTATAAAAAAAAAATTATGTTTTTCAAAAGAAATTACTGACAATTCAAAGAAAATTAATTATGATTAAATTATTCCTAGACAATACATAGCTGCAATTAAAATTAAAAGATATAGACATAAATTTTTAATATGGTCAATTTAATTCTTGTTACCTGGAGTTGGTTGACGAAAGCTTACGAGCTATTTGCGTGAAAGGAAGTTATCCAAGAAAACCATTCGGCGAGTTACGCATTATGCACTTAAGAGCCTTTAAATTTTTTGTACGTATTTTAGACTGATTTTAACGAGTAATTTTGAAGAAGAGCCGAGATTATTTAAATAAAGAAATATTAACTTGAAGTTTTACATTATGTGACTACTTTGAGATACGACTAGATGCCCTTCGAACTACGTACTGACTTGATGAATTCAAGGTTGACCGGGGTTAAGGTCCAATTAGCAGATCGCGCAACACCGTTTCCAGAGTTGCCCACCAGATGGTAGCATTATGCAGGGGAGTTCACTAAGGCATTTTATATTTAATCTACCTTGTTGGCAAGTTATGTTTTACATTTATTATCTTTATTTAGCGGGCGTTACATTATTACAATCTTTAATTAAATGAACTGATTCCATAGAGAAGTAAAGTCATTTTTATCAAAATCCATAGATAATATCTATTATTTTATTCCATTTTCAGTTTTATCCAGATTATTGTCCATTTGAGGCTTATAGCCCGGCCATCAGAGTACTAAAGGGGTATATATGGAAATAACTAGGGAAGCTTTGAAATTTGGCAGAAATTTCAGTATCTAGAACGAAAAAATTAATTTTTCACAAAGCAAGTTGTGCCGCTAGCACTACCATATTGGCATGATGACAGCTAAGAATGGTTTTTTCACTTTATTTTTGTTATAGTGTGTCGTATAACATAAATGAATATTATAAAAAGAAAGAAGATTAAATTTCCTATTATTATTAAAATATTAATTATAATAGATCATAAATTTGGAACTATGCATTTTTATATGGATAATTATTTTAGCCACAGAAGTCGAATAAGTTAGGCATATTTGTTCAGCTCAGTTTAAGCTTATATTATGACAGTATTATTTCACATTTTTTAAGTGGTACAATAGTTTAGATTTATTAAATTTAAATGTCTTTTACTTTTTTATTCTTTCATTCTAACTTAACTATCCCAGAACTTAGAGCCATAGCCAGGTCACACTCCTTCCCCTCCCTCTCTATCTTCCATAAGTACATATAAAAATTCACTGAATTTATTATCTGTCCTATCCATTATTCACCTAAACTGATTAGTTATGTACAGAAGTCAAATGAAATTAAACATATTCGTTGAGCTTAGTTTGGGAGACACGTGCCCTCTCTACCAATAATGTTTAGCTACTTGATTATGCTGTTGGTTCAAACTGGAGTACTCGTTTCTAAATCACTCCTGAGGTATCACTGTAATTAATTTTGTTTTATTTAAGTGGGATCCCATAGAGCATAGGTGTCAAACTCAATTTTGCAGATGGCCAAATATTAAATTTAGAATGTGTAGGCAGGCCAGATTCAAATAAAATAAATGTACTGAATTATTATAACATTTTATTTATTTAATTTTATAGTATAATACAGTTGTTAAAAATCATATCAAAATTATAAAAGAGGGTAATTATTTTGTGCTCGAGGATCCAGATACCTGACTTCTCTTGTTTTTGTAAAGCTCATTGATGTCAGGTATCATATTCGTTGTAATTATTTTAAGAATTGATTGGAGATGTTCATTCGTAAGTCTTGTGAGATGTTTGTTCTTATTTATTTTCATGACGGAAAACATCTGCTCACATAAATAGATGCTACCAAACATGCACAGAATGCGTGCTGCTGCTTTTTAATTCCGGGTAGTTTTCCAAACTCTTGAAATATTGTGTATAAAATGTAAGACCTCTTTAAATTTTTCTTTCAAAATACTGTCCGATTGAAGATCTATCAACTCCATTTGCAAATGAACTGGTGCCTGTGAAGCTTCAAAATCGAATGGATTGTTGAAAATTGGGAATTCCATTTCATTAATTTTGTGGAAGTCTTCAAAACGATTGTTGAATTCCGTGATCAGATTTTGCAGAAGTTGAGAATATTGATCCAATTTTTTTTGGTTCACTGTGCCAAATGATTTTAAATGAGGGAAATGATCCAAAATTTGATTTTTTACCTGTTTTTCCCACAGCCTCAACTTTGTTTCAAAGGCTTGAATACATGAATACATTTGAGTGACAATCAGATTTTTACCCTGTAGCTTTACATTCAGATCAGTCAAGTGTTTATTCATATCTACCAAAAAGGCACAATCAACCCACCAGTCATTGTCATAATCTATTGGGTTGCCTTTTTCTAACATGAAAGCTTGAATAGGGTCACGTAATGCAAAAAAATCTTTCTAAAACTACTCCTCAACTGAGCCAACGAACTTCGGTGAAATAAGGGAAATCAGAAAAGTTTTTGTCCAAATCTTGTAAAAACTGCCTGAACTGTCGGTTATTTAGTCCTCTGCTCCTTATAAAATTTACTATTTTAATTATAGGTTGCATGACATGGTCCATTTTTAAACGTTTGGATGCCAATGATTCCTGATGAATTATACAGTGAAATCCCACAAAATTCCCTGATGTTTTCTGTTTTAATTTAGTTACAACGCTCGAATGTTTGCCAGCCATGGCAGGAGCGCCATCCATAGTTGTGCTGCTAAGTATATTCCAGTCGAGTTCATATTCTGCTATCAAATGCTCAATTGCAGAGTTAATATCATTTGCTGTTGTAGTACCTGTCAATGGAATGCACTTTAATAGTTCTTCAGTTATTTCAAAGTTACTGTTAACACCTCGTATAAAAACAGCAAGTTGAGCTGTATCAACAGTATCGGTGCTCTCGTCAACAGCCAGTGAAAAGTTTGTAAATTCCTTAATTTTATCCTTCAGTTGAAGAACCAAATTTTGAGATAAATCATTTATTCTTGAAGCAACAGTGTTTCTTGACAGCGAAATATTTTGAACTATTGACTTTTGAAATGGAAATGAAACATCGGCAACTTTCAACATACAGTCTTTAATAAAATCACCATCAGTTAAAGGTTTTGATCTCTTTGCAATTTCTAATGCAATAATAAAACTTGATTTCAGGGCATCTTCGCTCTCAGTATTAGATTTAGTAAACACCGATTGTTGACCTTGAAGTTTAGATTTTAAAGATAACAATGTGTCCATTCTTATTTTTTCAGTGTAACAATCGAATTTTGATTTATGATTCGTACCATAGTGTCTCTTCAAGTTAAACTTCTTACAAACAGCAACTGTTTGATTGCAAATCAAACACAGTGGTTTACCTTTCAATTCTATGAAAAAATATGCAATTTCTCATTTAGACTGAAAAACTCTGCACTCTCTATCAACTTTACGTTTTTGTGACATTATGCCAAAATGGTAACAATTATGGAACTCGACACAACAATTATGGATATCGCACGCGCACAACACAAACAAATGCACAATACCTTCGCAGTAAAACTAAAATCCTTCTCCGACCGTATCGCTTCGACTACTCAACTCAACTGACTCACGTCGCGCCGACACACTCCTTTTATATCGATAAGGAAGGTTCTAGTTTAGACTAGAAGCGCGTGGAAGATTCTATTGTTCTCAACAAAAATAATAGGGTATTTCCGCTTGTTGCTAAGAGATGGTATTACTGTCTATCTCTCTCGCTTGTCTAGATACGCGGTGCCCTTGAAATTACTTATAAATATAGTGTGCGCATTTTAAAACTTCCATAGAGGAATCGAGTGAAATCTAAAAGCTCTAAAAAACATGATTCTTCTTTCTGTGACACATTGCGATCACGGGCCGGCTGCGGCCCGCGGGCCGTATCTTTGACATGACTGCCCTAGAGGCTGGTTCTATATAAGTGTTTTTTTTAAATTTTGTATGTTAAAATAATTGGGATTTTATTGAATTCAAATTCCTTTTAAGTTTCAATTTTTTTTTTTAATTTTAGTATCACAAAACTCAGAGGTGTAGCCAGATAGGGGTATTGGAGGAATGTAGTTTTCCTAACATAACATTGTTTTTAAATGTGTTTTGGCTCTGCCACTCTCCCTTCAGTATTATTACAAACATAGCAGAGTGTTGGATCATTTTTGTATGTTACTTTTCGTGGTATCATAGCAAAAGTGTTTAATTTGTGAAAACAACTTCTAATAATGCAAAACTGTTGTGTTGTCATGAAAAAGTGGATGTGGCTCTCTTCTACCAATTAAGTTAGAAGAGAGAAGACGAGAAATTATTTAGAACAACACTTAACTCAATAATTGTTCACACAGATGGCTAAACAATTTAGACATGACAATTATGTCTGTAACAATTTTGGGTAAAATCTTAAAAGTTGTACATTTACTTACTAAATCATCTGAAGATCTTTTCTTTAGTGTAACAAGTTCCAGTGATGCAGGTTGCAATAAAAGAGGATCCTGTATGTCCTGTATAATAGAATCAGCTAACACAGCTAAACGTCCTGAACTTGTGCGGATTTCTTCAACAGGGCGTTCAGCAAAACGATCTCGTTGGCCACATGTTGCCATTTCTAAGCTGAGTGAAAGTAATTCCGATTTCCTTGCAGAGTATTCTAGCTGACCCGAAAATGGTGGCCTGAAACCAAAGATCATACTTGTAAATGTATTTGCATAGATTATAAATACAAATTAGTCAAATATTAATTAATAAGTTGCCTATTAATATTGTTAAAAACACCTCTATGTTTGTGAACAAATTTTGTTATGACTATTGATCATATAAATCACTAAAGTGAATCATATTTGTTTAGTGAATCACTAAAGCACTGTGGTGAATATACAATAAAAGAAAATTTCCCAAAAATAGAATAAAACATTAACAACACAGACTGTATAATTATGTTTATCCTACTTTATGTAAATTTCAATAGCACTGCTATCATCTTCAGTGTTACAATACACACTCTACAATACAGAGTGTGTATTGAAATAACATAAGGTAGAAACATTCTTCTTTAATATAGTCTTTGTGTTGCTAGTGTTTTATTGTGGTTTAGGGGAATTTTCTTTCATTGACTATTTATAATAAAGTAATACATTTTACTTACAATCTTCAATAGTTTAACACCATGTCCATAATAATTTAACCAAGTGCTTTTTGATGTGGGGATCTGTTAAGTCCAGTATCTATATATATACTGGTTTATACTATAAACTGGTTTATACTATGGTGTATATATATATATATATATATATATATATATATATAGTTTTAATGTTATCATAATGATCAGATCCTAACATTAAAAACTGTTGAGAATGGCTGAATAGTCAAAACGGCCATAATATTGAAAGACACAAATAAACTGTTGAAGATGGTAAGTTAATCAATTATAATTAACATTATAAAGCAAAAATATTCTAATTGTACAGAAATACTTTTTGGTTTTGCCGAAATTTAATTTTAGTTCCTCTGAGTCTAAAATAGTAATATTTACAAAAAGTCTAATATTTTTTGTAATAATCACTGGAGCAGAAAGAACTGAACTTATTTTCATCAAACTGAATAGATAGTATTTCCACATCTTGGATTATGCCTCTAGTACAGGGATTCCTAACTTTAATATTTCGCACCACCTTGACTTTCATGATAATTTGACGTACCGTCAACACAAAACCTCAAAGAATTTTTTTTTTTAAATAAAGCTGTAAATGGGGACAATTTCAATTTTATTGACTCTTAAAACTTACTATTAACCGAAATATTTATGAGACACACTGTATTTATAACACAGATTTAATTATAATATGAAAGTTGTTGTTGCATTTGTTTAACAATAGTATCAATTCAGTTTTAATTTTCAATTAACCCTTAAGTCATTTTCAATACGCATTCTATTTCTATATTTGTGTTTTTAATATATAAAAGTAAAGAAAATTCACTTTCACAAACGTAGGTAAAGAAAAAGGAATCGAGGATTTAAAAGCTTGAATGTGGATACACTGCTTTAGTCCTCATCCAAAATAACGCAAGTCTTTTCTCACTGAACTCCACCTTCATAGAACTATCACTACTGTCAATTTAACATTTAGAATGCAGTATGGAAAGTCCATAAGCAATGTATTTCAAATGGGAGTTTGAGTACTACTACACTGAGTAAAAATATCAACTGCGCTGTTAAAAGAGTTTGTGTCCATTGTCCTGGTGGCCGATTCCAGGCATTGCGGTCGATTTCAAAATCTTCCATTGATCAAAAAGAAAGCAGATTTTGATGTTCATAAATGTATTTTATTTTTATATTACCATAAAAAAAATTTTAAACTAATAATTTAGGAATTACTAATAAAAAATAATACACACACTTAAATCGTGAAATGTATCGAAATCGGAGACCTTTCATATTTAATGGTTTGAAAAAAGAAAAAAATTAATTATATATTTTAAATTTTAACATCATATTATCAAATTTGTTTTTGTTTTTTGTAGACAAATAACAAAACAAGCATTTGTAAAAATGTCTGTATTGGAAATTTTGATTAGGTAAAATCGAGATATATTATAGATTAATTAATTTGTTCTTGACTTGAAAATATTAACTTTAATTCACTTTGACGATAACCTCGCTTAAAAAATAGCACTAATTATTTTTCCATTACCATTATGAATGTAAACACTTGTTATTAACTATAGGCTAGATTCCTTATTTACTCATAACATTTTAACCATACCCAATGAAACCACAGACTTCTCTAATTGTTGATAAAATAAAATAAAGAAAATATAAAGTTTAAAATCAAGTATGGCATATATCGGGTAGAAACAAAACAACTGATCCCCTATGAAGTGCATGTTATACATTGTGGGGTCGGCCTAATGTTTTTGGTCTGACCAGTAACACAACATTCCATAAGAGCTGTACTGCATTCTGAACGTGAAACTGACATTAGTCATGTCAATGAATGAAAGATTTTTTTTTATTTTCCACTTTTCCAGTACCCCTTTTTCTTCTGTCAATGGATAGTCTTGGGAGATGCAAAAGGTAAAACATATTTCGTTGTTGGCTGCAGTGTTGCACTGAACCGAGATATTTTCACAAACAATTTGAGGGGATGTTTTTTGGGTGGACTACAAATCCAATATGGCCTTACATCTTTTTAATCCAATTCTTTTTTAAGTAATTATTTGAAATTAATCTGTAGTAATTTCTATGGGTCTTTTCACGTACCACTTGAGCACCTTCTACATACAACCAGTTTGGGTAACATTGCTCTAGAATATGATTATCATAACTCAATATTTTAGGTACTTACATAGCTGTTAAGTGTAATAACTGTTAATTTATTGTAAATTTAATACAAATCATTTAAAAGCTCGCTTAGGCTACTTTTAAGAAAAAATCACAATTTAAAAAAAAGAAACTTTTGGGCTCTAAATTAAATAAATTAGACTAAATACTGCATAATTTAATGACAAAGGAAAGTGATTAGTGAAACTAGCATGAAAATCATTTTGGTTTTCAGAGATGACTAAAAATTATAACATATACAGTAGATAGAGTGTTTCAAAAATATGTGTCCTAATTTCGAGAAGTGATTCAGGACATCAAAATAAAGGAAAAACATGAGTCCAAAAATGTTTTGTTATCTGTGTCTCTCAAACATTTTGTGTTTTTTATAAAAAATAGTGATAACTTTTAAAATCAGTAAGATTTAGAGTCAAAATTGTATATACTTTTTTATGCTGTTTTACCAGTCTACCAAAACTCAAAACTTTATCTTATAAATATTGGTGGGTGTTTACATTTTTTTATAGAGATAATGATTTTAGAGATACTAAATATTAAAAGTTTGAAATAGCCACCAGTTTGATAATTTATGAGATAAAGTTTTGATTCTTGGTATACTGATAAACATAACATGACGTCTTAATAATGTTTAAAGTTGATTATTTTTTGGAAAAAAACACACACACACAAATGGCTGAGAGACAGATAACAAAGCATTCTCGGACATATGTTTATGGAATTTTTTTCTTTATTTTGATGTCACAGATCACTTACCGAAGTTAGGACAGATATTTTTGGAACATCATGTATATTTATGTTACTGTTTTGTTTTTAGAATGAACTAAAACAACAACAAAAATACATTCCATTTCAAAATTTAATATATGCATCATAATCACCAAAAAGCGGGATTTTAAGGATATCATGAAGTAAAAACAGAAATAACTATTGTCATATTAGGTTAAATGAAAAATATTTCATTATATAGAAAAATCATTTACACCATTAATAAAAATAATTTTATTTAAAGATTTGTTACATTTTGAAATAAATACATTATCATACTAGTTTTTTTAAATAAAAAAAAAATTCTTTTTATTTAGATAATTTTATCATATCTCATTTTTTGATTGACAAATCCCAAATATTTTTTTAAATAAGAAAAGAGTAACTGACTTAAACATTTAAAATTGTTTTAACAGACCTTCATTTTGCCAGCTGCTCTAGACTACACAAATAACTAGACCCTTGTGTTTAATAGTAGATTAAAAGCAGGAAATACACTCCATCTTTCAACTTCCTTCCTTTCCAGACATACTGACTTACACACCCACACACAAAACTAACTGTTCAAGTATTAATCTATTCTGAATAAACAAAGATAATTTAAGACTTATCTTCTTTTATAGGTTGTGTTATTGTTATTTAAATCTTTGTTAAATGATTAATAATACTAACATTTTTGACTACAGATTTAATAATGGACAATTTTTTAAATGATACCTTATGAGAAAAAGTTAAAGGAACTAGTAGTATTGCATTTTTTAGTTAAAAGCTTTTATAACAGCGCAATTTATACTTTAAAGAAAATAATTAAATATTTTTTATACTAACCAAATTTAAATAAAAAAGATCTGAACTTAGAGCAAGATTTTTCTGAGTTCTGTAAACTTATAGGTTTGGTAATTGGTAATAACCTTGGGAACAACATGTTGACAATATTAGCAAACAAAATAATCAATTTAAACCTACGCCTGCTCCTCCTGTTTTTCTTTTTGCACTAAGGCCGTTTCGACTTTTATTCAGCCATTATCATGTGCGTCATTTCAGTAGGAATTTTCCTTTCTTACTTCGTCAAGGTTTAAAAAAAAAACACATTTTATTCATTCACAAATTTGACAAACCTTTAACCCTGAAGCACAAACAATTTATACACATTTAAAACATATTGAGTAATTAAACCCTCGTTTTGACTAGTCTCACGCATTTCCAGGCATGAGTAAACAGTGGCGGTCAATAGTATACTGGTAGGATTTATTCTCAACTATTTGATTCCAATCTTGATAAAAAATCAAACAGAAAGTTAGATCGGAAATTTTGTTTGTTGTTTAGTATGTCAGTCGGCATCTCTCTTCCGTGCGCTGAGGCGGTTTGGAATTGGCCAAAACGCTCAAGGCAGAATAAAAATTGTAAAGCTGATTCGTTAGCAACGTAGTAGGTAAAGCCAGCAGTTAGCGATGTTGATGCGTCACTAACGGGAATAAACTTGTCCGTGAAACAAAAATGTTTCAAATTTAAAAAATAAAGTACCGAGAAAGATTGTAAAAGTAATAATAAAAATATTTAGTAAGGGGGGAAATTTTCATAAATTAATAATTAACAAAGTTACGGGGAAAACAACTTAGACAAAAAATACTAAAATATAAAATAAATGAAATTAACAAATGGTAAATTAAATATAAATAAGTAAGGGGGAAATAAAGGGGAAACATGAAATAAAAATAATAACTCCAACGATATTTTAATAAAAAAAATAAATAAATAAAAAAAAAAAACCTTAGGCACTTATAAAAATACCAATTTATCGAAAAATTAGATAAACATTATAAATAGAATGTATTTATAATTAAGAAATGTTTAAATTAGTGTGTTGTACAGAATGAACAAACCAAATTTATAAAATCAGTAGATGGGGGTTTTAATAACATGTTTTCATGGGAAAACGATGTAAAAAACTTTAAATCAAGATTTCTCGCGAAATAAACATAGCAGAGAAAAAGTGATCATAGTTACATTCGTTCCTACCAAGAACAAAAAATAAAAAAGTGTTAAAAAACCAAAAACCAAATCAGGGAAAAAACTAAATTTTGAAATTGTTTAAATTACGTAAAAGCTAAATAACTCGAGAAAGAAATGGACTACAACCACGAAACAAAAACCTAAAGGATCCCAAGAACATTAAGAACCAAGATCTAAAAAGAAATCGAGAATCGGAAGAGCGAAGCAGAAGTTAGAGAGAAAAGAAGAAAAAAGTACAGAATTTCAACCAAAATCATGTTTTAACAAGAGGAGGGATCGCTGAGCGAAACTCGACCGTAACCAATGACAAAGAAGTGGAGACAACCGATAAAAGATAAAAATTTGTGAAGAAATGAAGTAAAAAGGAAGAAATAAAAGGATTAGAATGAAATAAAAGAATAAATATAATAAATAAATAATCTGTAAATATTTTGGGAAATGAAAAAACCCAAAATAAAGCATAAACTCGCCGAAAACGTATAAAAACGTGAAGGGATAGTTTATGAGGGAAACCAAGTTAAGTTGGTACTCAAAATTCCCAAGTCAGAGGAGCTCTGAAATATTCAAGGTAACTTGGATACTCTTTTTTCAACCAGCCTACGAGGAAGACGTGCTTCAGGAGTCAGCACCAGCAGAAAATCTACTCATTGAACTTACAACATTAGACTACAGGCATCGGGAGATTATCTCAACCCATCAGAATCTTCAGCATCGTATATGATCTTCATTAGTGTTCAAGGTACCAATACTTTGATTTATTGGAAACTTTAGGGAATTAATAATAATAAACGTAAATTCATTTTAATTAAATATTCAATAAAAATTATAGGGGAAGTGTATTTTTTAAGTAAATTCAATTTTAAATGATTTGTTCTGGTCATTCTGAGTATAAAATTTAATATGTTATAGAGTGTCTATATAAAATTTAATGTGTTGTAATATATGTGTATAAAATTCATTGTGTCTTATGGTAGAGATTTTGTAGTATAAAGAAAAATATAAATTTACCAAACAAAAGAAAGACCTTCAGTCATAATATAAAAAGTAATAAATATTGATAATTGATTTGAAAAATCTTTAATTGCTTTTCATTATTCTAGAGATTCCTATAGTTGTATGCCATTTTAAATATATATCTGTGAAATAAAGTGTGTGCTCTAAAGAGAAATTTACAAAAATTAATTATTTGTACATTTTTCTAAATGGAATAAAATTTGGAAACCAAACTCTCCCACACGGCACGACCTCTAGGAAGAGTCGTATACACAAGTTTAAGAAAAGGTAAAATTGACTGAGCAATCAATAAATTCATTAATAAATAAAACGAAATAAAGTCGAAAAGACTTATTTCTTGACAATTTACGATAAAAGTAAAATTGTCTTGCATACGATACGTTGTCGCAAGCGGGGAAAAAGCCGGAAGCAAAATTTGAGTAAATTCCCGAACGATACGCGTTAAATTGAGAGTCTACGTTAAACTTGCAAGGTGTATCGTTGCAAGTGGCGCCCAAATACGTGGAGCACGAAAAACTAGAATATTTTTTTAAAAAAGGAAATTCTTGTTTTTAGTGATCCATACGAACGAGAGTTCCAAATTTTGTTCCATAAATATATGTGTGTAAGTTCTAAGTTGTGAGTTCAATAAAGGTGGTTATAAACAAGTTAATAATCATAAAAATTAATAATAAACAAATTAGTCGCGTAAAGAAAAATTAAATAAAAATGCCGCCAACTAGAGATCCTAAAGCTCAAGAAGAACCAAAACAGGAAGCTTCAGGAATAGACAAGAAAATGGAACAAATATTTAATTACATGAAAAGTATGGAAAATAGAGTAGCGCTAGACAAAGAAGAAAGACAGAAAGAGAAACTTGCAGAAGAAGAGAAGAGGCAGAAAGAAAAACTGGAAGAAGAAGAGAAGAGAAAGAAAGAAAAACTGGAAGAAGAAGAGAAGGGACGGAAAGAGAAACTTGAACAAGAAGAGAAGAGAAAGAAAGAAAGAATAGAAGAAAGGAAGGAAAGAAAAGAAGAATTAGAAAATTTAGTAGTAAACATTACTACTACCATAGAAAGGAGCATAGGAGAAAACACATTAAGAATAATAGAATGCGAAAAACAGATGAATGAAAATGCCAGGGACTTAGACGAGTTAAGAGGAAAAATAGATGAAGAAGTGTCAAATAGGACATTAGAAATAAATAGCGTAAGAAGAGAAGTTGGAAGTAAAATAGAAAGTTCAGTAAAAGTTTTAGAAACTAAATTAAAAGAAGTAGCTAGAAATAGAGAAAGTGGAGACAAAGAAGCAAGGGTAATTTATATAGATAAGGCACAGGGAGAAAATAGACAATTGGAATTCTGGGGTAATGCTAGGGAAATTCCAATGAGATTTATTAAGGAAGTAGAAAAACATTTTGATGAGATTAGTACGCTAATGGATGGAGCCGAAAAATTAAGAATAATAGAAAGATTATTAAAAGGTGCAGCGATGGAATGGTGGAGAGTGGTAAAAAGAGGAACGGAAGGGTATGAAGGATTTAAAGAAAAATTTTTAGACAATTATTGGTGTTACCAAACCCAACAGATAATAAGGAATCAAATAGAAAACGGAAGATTTTCTAATAAAGGGGCTTTAACAAAAGTGGAATATTTCTGCAAACAGATAAATAAGGCACAATTCTTAATTCCTGAAATCCCAGAATCATTTTTAATCTTCAAATTAATGAGACATTTCGATCCGAAGGTACAATTGGCAAGCCTAGGGAAATCAAGTGAAAGTTTTGAAGAGGCGATAACGTTCCTAAGAACTTTGGAAAGTATAGAGGGAACGAGAGGGGAAACAATGTACGCGGGAAGACAGGAAGAGCGATTTACACGATACAGGCAAGTTGATCAACAAAATCAATATCAGGAGAGACCTGCAAATTACCCATCCTCACGTCCTAACCTTAAACCAAAACTTGATTTCCAAAAACCGGGTCCATCTAATCAACTTCCTAAATTTCCAAAAAACTAGGTAGTGAGATCCCAATAGGAAAAATAAAAAATAAAATGATTAAGCAAACGAAAAATGATAGGAATTTTGGGATCGCGGATAAAAATAGAAATGCAATAATAAACAAAAATGAAGAATTAAAAACTAAAAATAAAGAAATAATAATAAATAAAACAGAAATTAAAGTAACTAAAATGAATTGCGAAATAAAGAAGGATTTAATGGAAGAAAGGGAGATAGATTTAGAATTACAAGAATCTATACCTGAATGCCCAAAGATCACTACAGGAATTCTTAATAAAATGGTAGAAGCAGAAATTGACACCGGCGCGCAAATGTCGTTCGTACAGGAGAGATTTTTCGACGAAATAAATGTTGACAATAAAGAAGTGTTGGTATTACCAGTAAATGGTGTAGAGGTGGTGACAGCATTAAAAAACCAAAGACAGAGGGTTACAAAACAGGCTGTGCTCCCCATACAATTAAAGCAAAAATGCATAGAAGGAATATTTCTGGTAGTACCAAACTTAAAGTCAAAATTAATAATAGGGTGTAACTTTTTGTGTCAATATAAAGCAAGAATTAATATGGATAGAAAATTCATACAACTTCAAGTCGACGACCATTTTATTGTAGAAGATTTTTGTAGCGAGACGAAGGAAAATAGGAAAGACGAGGATAACGTAGCAAAATTAAAATTAAAAGGATTGAGTACAAAAGGAAACAGCGAAGAAAATCTCAGCAAAGAAAGGACATGTTTAATGGACAATCGGAGCGACGCTGAAATGGGAGGCTCAAACTCTGTATTGCGAGGAAAAGGGGCAATAAAGTTATCTACAAAAAAGCATGTAGAAGTAAAAATAAATGCAAAGGATGTGACCAGACCGAATGTGACCAAAACCGGAGGAGAAAAGGAGTATAGAGACAAGATAGCACGGGGGATTAGGAGAGCAAGAGGAGCCAAAAATGGTGAAATCAGCGAAAATAAAATAAATATGCTGCAAACAGCAATCAACTCAAAAGTAATAAATAATAAGGTAAAAAATAAAATTGTTAAAGAAGAAAGTACAGGAGTTAAGGAAATAGTAAAAATTGCGGAAATATGGGGAAAAGTTAAACAAAATGGACGTGACGAAAACCTGGAAAGACGAATGGACAGAAGAAAGAAAATGGTGAAAGTTAAAATGAAAACAGGACTAAATTACGAAAAAGGTGAAGAAGGGAAGCCTAAAATAAAATTAAAAGAAAATAAAATTTTGAAATTATGTCAAGTAAATGTCAACATTGAACACGAAAATTTATGCTTGGAAAATAAAAATATGTCACATAACAAGAGAGCTAAAAATAACTAGGTCAAAGAAATCAGCTGCTAGCGCTTAACAAAGGAATCGTTAGGACAACGGATGCTCGAAGCCTAAATAAACAACCGCATAATGAACGAGGCTAATCAACCGCTCCATTCATCAAATCGATACAAAAACTGCGTAAAAAATTGAAGGATGTTTATTTTGACGGGTTGATGAATGAATGCGAAATTTAAAGTATGTTAAAAATTAATATCATTTTATAGCCAGCTTTTTGTACTATTATGTGTTAGGAATGACCATAACAAATGATTATTGGGGATAGTTAGAAAATTAATAAGATTTTTGTTTATATCCAATAAATCAGGGTAAGGTACAAGATGTCAAAAAAGTTTAGTGCAGAAGCTGTAATAAAAATGTGTATACTAGTTAGTGTGTTGCAGGACAGTGAAAAATCTGAGAAGCAAACAAGTAAAAGCCATGGACCATCTTGAGATGGAAAAATTTAAAATGAAAATTTATTCATGTCTTATGTATTTGTTATATTCAGGTCTTATGTAGTTGTTATATTCTATGTTTTATGTATTTGTGTTATTCATGTTTTATATAATTGTTTTGTATTCTATATTGTGTGTTTATGTGTTATAAGGAAAATTAATTGTGTGATATAAAAGTATATTTGATGTTTTAAGAATTTAATAGTTAATATAGGTATTTTGTGTTATATATGTGTTTAAAAATTTTCAAATGAAAATTTAAATTATATAATAAAATGTGGATTTAATGAAAATTGTTTAAATTAATTAAAAAATGTCATAAGGGGATTTAATATCAAAAAAGGCTGATGTTAAAACATAAGCAATTTTCTAATTTTGCACGGGGGATATTGAGGCGGTTTGGAATTGGCCAAAACGCTCAAGGCAGAATAAAAATTGTAAAGCTGATTCGTTAGCAACGTAGTAGGTAAAGCCAGCAGTTAGCGATGTTGATGCGTCACTAACGGGAATAAACTTGTCCGTGAAACAAAAATGTTTCAAATTTAAAAAATAAAGTACCGAGAAAGATTGTAAAAGTAATAATAAAAATATTTAGTAAGGGGGGAAATTTTCATAAATTAATAATTAACAAAGTTACGGGGAAAACAACTTAGACAAAAAATACTAAAATATAAAATAAATGAAATTAACAAATGGTAAATTAAATATAAATAAGTAAGGGGGAAATAAAGGGGAAACATGAAATAAAAATAATAACTCCAACGATATTTTAATAAAAAAAATAAATAAATAAAAAAAAAAAACCTTAGGCACTTATAAAAATACCAATTTATCGAAAAATTAGATAAACATTATAAATAGAATGTATTTATAATTAAGAAATGTTTAAATTAGTGTGTTGTACAGAATGAACAAACCAAATTTATAAAATCAGTAGATGGGGGTTTTAATAACATGTTTTCATGGGAAAACGATGTAAAAAACTTTAAATCAAGATTTCTCGCGAAATAAACATAGCAGAGAAAAAGTGATCATAGTTACATTCGTTCCTACCAAGAACAAAAAATAAAAAAGTGTTAAAAAACCAAAAACCAAATCAGGGAAAAAACTAAATTTTGAAATTGTTTAAATTACGTAAAAGCTAAATAACTCGAGAAAGAAATGGACTACAACCACGAAACAAAAACCTAAAGGATCCCAAGAACATTAAGAACCAAGATCTAAAAAGAAATCGAGAATCGGAAGAGCGAAGCAGAAGTTAGAGAGAAAAGAAGAAAAAAGTACAGAATTTCAACCAAAATCATGTTTTAACAAGAGGAGGGATCGCTGAGCGAAACTCGACCGTAACCAATGACAAAGAAGTGGAGACAACCGATAAAAGATAAAAATTTGTGAAGAAATGAAGTAAAAAGGAAGAAATAAAAGGATTAGAATGAAATAAAAGAATAAATATAATAAATAAATAATCTGTAAATATTTTGGGAAATGAAAAAACCCAAAATAAAGCATAAACTCGCCGAAAACGTATAAAAACGTGAAGGGATAGTTTATGAGGGAAACCAAGTTAAGTTGGTACTCAAAATTCCCAAGTCAGAGGAGCTCTGAAATATTCAAGGTAACTTGGATACTCTTTTTTCAACCAGCCTACGAGGAAGACGTGCTTCAGGAGTCAGCACCAGCAGAAAATCTACTCATTGAACTTACAACATTAGACTACAGGCATCGGGAGATTATCTCAACCCATCAGAATCTTCAGCATCGTATATGATCTTCATTAGTGTTCAAGGTACCAATACTTTGATTTATTGGAAACTTTAGGGAATTAATAATAATAAACGTAAATTCATTTTAATTAAATATTCAATAAAAATTATAGGGGAAGTGTATTTTTTAAGTAAATTCAATTTTAAATGATTTGTTCTGGTCATTCTGAGTATAAAATTTAATATGTTATAGAGTGTCTATATAAAATTTAATGTGTTGTAATATATGTGTATAAAATTCATTGTGTCTTATGGTAGAGATTTTGTAGTATAAAGAAAAATATAAATTTACCAAACAAAAGAAAGACCTTCAGTCATAATATAAAAAGTAATAAATATTGATAATTGATTTGAAAAATCTTTAATTGCTTTTCATTATTCTAGAGATTCCTATAGTTGTATGCCATTTTAAATATATATCTGTGAAATAAAGTGTGTGCTCTAAAGAGAAATTTACAAAAATTAATTATTTGTACATTTTTCTAAATGGAATAAAATTTGGAAACCAAACTCTCCCACACGGCACGACCTCTAGGAAGAGTCGTATACACAAGTTTAAGAAAAGGTAAAATTGACTGAGCAATCAATAAATTCATTAATAAATAAAACGAAATAAAGTCGAAAAGACTTATTTCTTGACAATTTACGATAAAAGTAAAATTGTCTTGCATACGATACGTTGTCGCAAGCGGGGAAAAAGCCGGAAGCAAAATTTGAGTAAATTCCCGAACGATACGCGTTAAATTGAGAGTCTACGTTAAACTTGCAAGGTGTATCGTTGCAGCGCGTATATTTCGTCTTACTCCAAAATGTCCATATATTTACCCTTATGGCACAAGTGCAGCATTTTCATATTTGAGTGTGCTGTCGTTATCCATCAAATGGTCTGCGTAACTCAACTTAATTGTTGCAGTTGTTTTTTTAGAATTGAAAATGTGTTCCGTAAATCTCTGTTTGAAAGATCTTTCCATTTGGCCGATGTAATACTTATCACCACTTTGTGATGTTAGTTTATATATTCCACTTTTTGTGAAATTATCTGAAGTTTTCGGTTTGGCTTCAGCAAATTGCCCAAGTTATTGTCTGTCCTGTAGGCCAAAGTTATTCCTTGTTCATTTAAGGTGTTACTAGCTATTTTATCAGTATTTTTGTTATATGGTATCACTGTATATTTGTTTTTCTTTTCTTGGTTGGTATTGTTTTTTAGTAACTTTTTTCTTTTTCTCATGTTTCCGAATTAATCCATTGATCATTTTAGCTTCATAAACCATTGTTTATGGCTAGGTGCTTCAAAATTTGTATTTCATCCTGTTTGTCAATTGTACTCATTGGTATGTTCAACATCTTGGCAACTTAACAATTGAATTAAGCCATTTTGTGTTGGATAGGATGATATGCGGTGTTGTGTATCACATGGTCCATCTGTGTCAGTTTTCTATAGATTTTGAAACTGTGTTTAGCTGAATCATTAGTAATCGTTAGGCCATGAATATTTATTGCTTTATCATTCTCAACTTCACATGTGAATTTCAGTATTGCCTTTATATTATTTATGGTAAGTGTTGAAAATGGTTATTTGTCTATCACTCCCTAGAAAAAGGTAAAGTTACAAAACAAATATACAGTGATACCATATAACAAAAATACTTATAAAATAGCAAGAAACACCTTAATGAACAAGCAATAACTTTGGCATACAGGATGGCTTGGGCAATTTGTTGAAGCCAAAATGGAAAACTACAGATAATTTCACAAAAAGTGGAATATATAAACTCAATTGTGGTGATTATATCTGTCAAATGGGAAGATCTTTCAAACAGAGATTTAAGGAACACATTCCCAATTCTAAAAAACCAAATACAACAATCAAGTTGAGTTACGCATGAACATTTGATGGATAACGACCACACATAAGGAGCTTACAGTCAAATATGGAAATTTTGCTCTTCTGCCATAAGAGTAATACATGGATGTTTTGGAGCAATGCAAAATATTTTTAATATGTAAGTGTGTATACATTGTTTGTGCCTCAAGGTTAAAGGTTTGTCAAATTCGTAAACGTATAAAATGTGTTTTTTAAAGTAGATGAAGTAAGAAAAGAAAATTCCTACTGTAATTAAGCATGTGACCATGGCTGAATAAAAGCCGAAACGGCTGTAGTGCAAAAAGAAAAACAGAAGGAGCTGACGTAAGTTTAAATTGATTATTTGTTATAAGAAAGAACTCCAGTAAGGAGACAAAGAGATATTTTGATTTTAAGTAATTTTAGGAATTACTAAAATTGTACACAAATTTTACGGTCTATTACGGACTTATACATCCACATCTGAACGGCAGAATCATATTATTAGTCAGTTTAACAAGTAAAAAGGCTCTTAATATTATAATATATTTAATATTTGGTGTTATCTAACAAGGCAGTGTTTTTGTGTTGTTATTATAAAGGATGAATAGTGAATACTACAGTGTTGTACTGTTCTCTTTCATTAGCTTAGACTGCCTACACATTGGAGCTAGGATAATAGCAGGGCATACTTCTTGGTTACCTGGTTAAAGTGCACATTCATATTGAAGCTGATTCAAACGCTTGTTTTATTTATTTAACTTTAACACATATATGCAGTTTAGAAAATATTACATGATGAGTCATAAAATCAATGCTAAGTTTTTCAAGATTATGTCGGTCTATCATCCACATATCGTGAACAAAATCTATTTCCAGTCATAAATAATCCGGAAGTTTGTTAATAAATTCAATACCTGTATGAGAGGGAAGTTTTTGACAACCTTTACCCCACGAGACTAAAGTCTTAAAAAAGTTAGAATTTCTTGTATTAAAACAAGACCGCAGTAGATATACCGGCTGTACTGCTCCCCCACCACCTCAGATGCCACGTCACAACTGTGGATGAGTTGACATAGCGACGGGGCGAGTCAAGATCCTGTCGTAACCTTCTTGTGTCCCTTGATAAAACATCTGTTCTCAGAGATGCACTTTTCTATTATTTTACCTTCAAAGACAGGGGGAAATCTAAAATACCCCTCAGACATTGTTATAAACATATTAGTTACTGGTTTTAAGGTTTTTAAAATTATTATGATTGGTGAAAGGTATGCAAATACCTTTTTATACTATAAATATCCTAGAGAAATGTACTCTTGTCTGTAATATATTATGCCATTATGACGGCACAGACCTGGATGTATACTATTTTTGTAGAAGAGATGTATTCTAATACTTTCTTTAGAAATATGTAAGTTGGCTAAAATTTAAAAAAAGTTAATTAATGAAGGAAACAAAACCACAAAAAAGAGAAAATTATAAGCTTAGTAATAAAGATTAAAATAACACAAAAGTGTTTTGTATTTTATTTTTGATAATTCTCCAGAAAAGGAAATAATTATTTTCCTCTTCGTTGTTAAGTATAGGCTCTAAAACTCACATTGTAGTAAATTGTATCCGTAAATAACTAAATAAAATGTCATTAAAATATTTACAGCTAGTCACAGTTAAGTAGAAAAACAGATGAGCAACCAGGAGTTGTGATGTCATGGAAGTAGGAGCATGGATGGATATATCTAGTATGACTGATTATAATCATGAAAATCCATGTTGCTTTATATTTTGTCCAACAATGGATTATATCAAAAATATATAAGCATGGAAAATTTAGAACTCTTAATTCTTTAAAAGCTTCTTGCAGGATACCATTCTCATTCATTGAGGAGTCATCCCAAAATATAACTCCATATTTAAAATGAGGTCTAATAAGTCCATATAGTAGCATATAATGAGTGTTCGTTTGGTGTAAGATTTTTAAGATTTTTAGAACAAAAAGCGTAATCAGCCGATTTAGACCAAATGCAGATTTTGGCCATACGCCAATAGAAAGAGATGTTTACAAAAATTATTTTGACTAAATAAGATCCAAAGGATTTCAATCAAATTTTACTACAATGTTGCCTTAAAAAACCCAGACAGAGTGTAAGAGTTCCATCTCCACAATAGTGGCCTACCGGTTCGGGAGTTATTTGTTTTGAAGTAGTCTATGGACATGTCATAAATAAACTAGTTTTTGCGAGATCTTCTGTTCAAGTTTTTGTTCTACATAAAAATATATGTTACTTGAATAAAATTTTAATCAATTAAATCCATGAACAGTCCACATATTTCAAGACCCTAAATTTGCAAATATGAATAATATTAAATTATTATAATTTCTGTACATAGAAAATATTTTAAATGTCCTAAAATATATGTAACCAAATACAACTTTCACATTTTTCTTTAATTAAGAAGAAACAATTATCAAGAGGTTTGTGATAACCGATATGAATATGCCCCACTGAAACCAGTAGTAAATTATAAGCTTAATACAGTGCAGAGAAAAAGATATGGCATACTGTAAGTAGAAGTGTTTAAAAGTATAGAAAATCATAAAATGAATAACCTAGTAGTAATGATGTGGGGTGAAAAGCACTCCAACCTCTAGAGATCTATTGTGCCCCACTACTTCTTCCACGATGGAGATCTGGCATCTATAGAAGCCCCTCCATCCCTAATCCCTTTAGAACATGAAGCGAGTCAAGAGGAAATCATGAAAGTACATCTAGGAGAGAATCCTCCATTCTATTAGCACACAGAGTTGCACCTAAGGAAAGGATGGTCCACCTGGCCAGAGACCCGCTTCACATTAGAAATCTTTTGCCGGTGCCGTTCACCCCCAACACAGGTAATTTTACACTTTATGATTGGATTGAAAGAGAAAAACAGGAGGGGGGGGGGTTGAAAATAAATTGTAGGGGGGAAGTTAAAGTGAAAAAGGACTGACAGAATAAATGAAGAAAGATACACCTGTATGGGAGTAGGTCGTAGTGCAGGTCACGGGAAAGACTTCAAAACAACATGAAGAGTAGTAAAGTGAGGAGGCTGTTTACAGTGGATTCCCATTAGGGAATGGGATCACCAACCCCTATTCCATAACCAGTAGTAGCCTAAATAAAGTATTACTTTCAGCCTTACTTTTTAGGATCTGTTTTATTTCAAATTTGTGTTAAACTATATAGTTATTCAAAATCTGTATCCACTGAGAGAAGGTAAAAATATAAAATAGACTCACATCTAGACATCTTCAAAATGGAAGGACAAATACAAAAATTTTCAAATGTTCTAAAAGGACATGAGTCTATAATGAACGGTTTAAGTAAAAAAAAAAACCATCTGGAAAAATCTATAGAAAAACGTAGGCTACTTAAATGTACCTTACTTAAGTATTTACTATGTTATTTATATAAATTTTGATTTTTTTCAAAAATTTATGAAAATAATTTTATATAGTAGATAGAAACAATGTTATGTTTTACCTGTCCAACCAACAAACTAATGGCTTTACTGATGTGACAATGTTGGCAACATCGGCTAATGTCTGTGTAGAGACTACCAAGGAATCCATATGGTTACGGTTTAATTCATTGTGTAAACTATGTGCTAGACAAGACAATCTCAGTGCTAGAATTTGCAGCGTTTCCCTGTCCAGTTCATAATGCTATAACACATCAGAACATGATGTAAATACTTTATACTATAATATCAAATATATTTATATAAAATAAGGAAAATAAATATTGCAGATAATTTCTTAAATGCAAAAAAACAAAACTATTGAATACATAACCACCATTAAAGAAAAATTATTGGTGACATAATGTAGCTAGGAGCTCCCAACTTTCCAGTATTCTAGCTGAGATATTCATGAATCATTTTGAGGAATCTTTCATCTTTTCAAAAAAGAAAAAACACCTAAATAAAATGGTTTATTATTTCAGATATGTGGATGACACTTTGTTTATTCGATGGTACAATAAGACAATTGGATATATTACAGAGATGCCTAAATAAGTGCACTAATAATTTGAGATTTACACTTGAAAAGAAAGTTGATAAAATAATACATTAATTAGACTTATCAATAAGAAATGACAAAAGCCTTCATACTTTTTATACAGGAAACCACTACCAAAGAACAAATCATCCATGCCTCGTCAAACCATCCTTACGGATGGTCTTGTCCATCGCCTTGTCAACACACCGTTAAGTTCAATACACTATAATAGTTTCAATTCAGAGAGAACTTATGAAATCTTGTCTCAAGACCTCAAATAAATCACACATACACCTCCATAGACCATAATTTGGAAATACTCCACGTCTGTAAAAAGGGTTGTTTACTATCGTAACTCAAAGAATTTAAAATATACGTCGCAACTAAAAATGAACACTATATATAATATGTTAAACAACAAAATCAACTATTGCTTAAATGAACTGTTTAACACTGTAATTCACTTAAGCGAAGGGATTAAATAACACAACCCATAGATTGCTTAGTTGGTTATCAGTGACCACCACCTGCTAAATACATTTAACTCTTAAACATCAAAATCAACATCAGATTTTAAATTTGTAATTAGCAACTAATCGTCAAAACCAGTTTCCGTAAATGTACAAATTCAAAGTTACTTCACAGTGAACAATAAGCAATACATAACATAAGTGGTAGTGGCAAACCCACCTCCAAGTTAGGAGAAGAGAAGCAGATAATCTAGTAATATACTTAAGTACAGTAAATCTTTAAAAAAACAGACTTTTGTAATTCATTGTATTAAACAATAATAATAATTTAATGTATTCAAAAAATCTCTCCCGATAATTTAAATTTGAGATCCATATGTATTATCATGAGAATACAAAAAATAAAACCCAAAATTTTAAAATGAACAATTACATACAAATTTTGAATATACTCTTATGTTTTTTTTTAAAATTATTATACATTTTTCGGACATTTGCCATCATTTGTGTGTTAAAAATCAAATTTGATTTTTAACACACAAATGATGGCAAATGTCCGAAAAATGTATAATAATAAAATTGAAGTTCCATCATTAACAAATAACTTCAAACAGAGAATACTCTTATGTAACTCATTAAATTTAAAGAACACCTCTTAGAATGTTTGAAAAGGAAAAAAAAATTGAATGTACATTATTTGATTTCATTGGCACCAAAAATAAAAATAAAACCATAAGTATTGATAATCATTAGGCTACCCCATTTTTCAGTCACATAACTTGCTGTAATTAATTATTAATACTGTTTCAAATGTGCATATTTTTCATGTTTAAAATTTGTAAACGTATAACAACTCTCTACTATTATAATTTTTCTAGAACACCATTCCTTATGTAATACCAAAAATGGTAATTTTAACCTAAATAACCAAAAAATGGTTATATTGAGATTTGAATATTTAAAGTAACCCGGGAAACGTTAAAGTTGAATAAGGGAGGGGGTTTTTAGAAGTCAAAAGATGACTCAAATATATAGATTATTAAAATTAGGGTAATAAAAAATTAAATATAGGTTTCCAAAATAATAATGTCATGTATAAAAAATTAGTTATAAGTTGTAATAAATATTTAGGTAGTATTTGTATTGTGTTAGGTAAAATAATTTGAACCGTGTCAGTGTTGCTAGGTGTGAGAATAATTCTCGCATACGTTGCATATTAAATAGGACGCTTGGTTTGGAAGCTGGAAAAAGACACATGTGGTTTTGGTCAGTCTGGATGGAGATCTTGAGGCAAGACTACGTTTGTTTCGGACCGGTATATCTGGTTCTAGACAATAGAAAAGTGATGTAATAGTATTTTTCTTTAGTAATATGTAACAAATATAAACTAAATTGTTATGAGACGATATGTGAATGGAATTTGAGTATTTTTAATGCGTAGAACTGAATATTTTAACCTGTAGAACGTTTAAAGTGAATAGACAGCATTGGTGAACACGTGTTCCTTATAACACAAAGACAAAGTATCAAAAGTGTGTTTTATAAGGTGAGAACTATTTTAATAAAGAAACAATGCAATACAGTTTCAATTATGTATAGACGTTGGAGTGATATAGTTTGAACAATGAATTTTGCATACCTAACAAAAGATATTGCAATTTGGTGAACTAATGTTATAGAGACTAAATTTAATTTTGTGTTTCAAAGTAAGAAATAGAACAATTTGAACATTGATATGTACCATTTTCATAATATGAACAATAAATGTGTCGTTGTAAAACATGGAGCGTGGACTTATGATGTAACGGCTGGAGCGAGATTGGCGAGTCATCATGTAGACGTGCAGGACAATGAAGAAGTGATTTTAGAGGAAAAGTTCTGTTTAAAATGAGAAAACGTGTCTTGGTATAGCACGTATAAACTTTTTACTATGTAAAATAAAATATGTATTTGTAATAATTTAGAAATTTTTCAATATAATAAGTTTGAATTTATTACTTGATGTTTTTTGATTAATAAGACGCAATGTCTTATATTTCAAAATAAAATTAATATGTTAGAGTCTTTTTTAAGAAACTAGCTAATTGAGATTTATTTGTTTTTTGTAGAGAATATACTTCATAGTAATTCAATTTCTTTTTATGAGAAGTAAGATTAAATTCATTTCATTTTTTTATTAAGAAGTTGCAACTGAAGACTAAAGTCAATAAAAATTAATTTTTTAATATTGAGACTTGAATATAATGGAATAACTGTGTAGGATGTGTTAACTTAAAATATATTGCTTGAATTTGCTCATTTACATGTATTCTTATTATGTTTGTTTTATTTTGTATAAATGTTAATACTTAATTCAATAAATTATGTTCAATTTCAGTTCAACAAAATAAGATTTTTTATTTCACCAAGAACCACTGAAGTACACTTTTAAAAGAATTTGCGACCCCAGAGATTTTTTCTTTTAAATATTTAAATTCATTTTTTTTTCTTTTTCTAAATTGGTATGCTAAGGATACCTGGCGCCCTAGTCGAGCAAATTAGTAAATTAATGAATTAATAACAATAAATAATTAACTTCACCTTATTTTTAATTTATCACAAATGTCGCTTCAACTGCGGGGCTGTATTCTTATATTAAAAAATATAAGAATATAAGTCGAAAAAACAGTGGTTTCTTGGTGGATTAGAAATTCTTATCGAAAAGGTAAGAATATTCATAATTAACATAAAAATAAGAATGTTCTCTCTAAAATTTTTTTAATAATAAGTAGATAAGTAATTTTAAAATAACTAATTCTAAATTTAAAGTTTAAATAATAATAATAATTAAAATGGAGGGAGATAATAATAATAAGTTAATAACTGATGTAGAGAGGATTAATGCAGAAGGTGAAGCAATAAAACGGGAAGCTGAAAAGTATTTTTTAAATGTAAATAAAGAGTGTAGTGTAAATTTAGCAGCAAAGAGTAGTGATGGGAGAGTTTGTAACCTATGGTGGATAACAATGAGTAGGGAAGAATTAGATAAACAATGGCATGTAAGGTTAGGACAAAATTTAATAGAAAGGGAATCTGAATTTAAAAAAGAAATAAAAAACATGATATTAGCTGGGTTTAAAGCGAGAAATGAAAGTTATAAAAAAATGAAGGATAGGCTATTAGAAGAAGTACCTCCCGTAACTATGGTAGCTGTAAGAGTGATAACCAATAAAGCAGAAAAAGATGATTATTATTGTAAATTTGATAATATAAAGAATGAGTTTTTTAGTAATAATAATAAAGTAAACAATGAAATAGATAATACTGAAAATTTAAAAGTTAAGAAAAATGGTGGGGTTAATGATTTTGATGGAAAAAATGAAGTTTCAAGTGATTCAGTAAATAAAAATAGTAATTTGCTAAATGAAAATCAAAAAGGTAATGGTGGGGTTGACAATAGTCAGATTAAGTCTAAGATGTTGGGGGAAATAGAAAAGTTTGGGCAAAGTATGAACAGTAAATTTGAGATAGAAAAATTAAAAATTAAAATAATGAATAGGCTTAAGATAAGTCAAAATGAATCTTTTGAAAACAATGATTTAAAACAGTTAATAGATAATGTTGAAATTAAGAAAAATGATGGGGTTACCAAGTGTGGTGGGGTAGAAATAGGTATAAGTAATTTGAAAAACAAGATAAAAACAAATAATATTATGATAAAGGAATCAGCTGTTTTTCTTAAAAAACGAGTGTACCATAAGACTGTAGATTTTGAAAGTAACATAATGTTAAAATTTAGAAATGTTTTTAGAATCCAAGAGCAAATAATTAAAAGTTTTTGTGAAAAGAGTAGCTTTGAAAATAAATATGAAAACGTATGTATTAAAGAAGTATTTGTGATGATGTATGGAAATAGTGGGGTTAGGATTCCCAAACTGACAGCTGACAAATTTAGGTCAATAGATTCTAAGATGTTTGAGAGAAAGAGAGATGTAGGTATGTCCGTAAGAGAGAAAGGAAAAGTTGTTTTGTCAATACTCCGAGACAATAACAAAGGGGAATCTTTTGTTAGGAAAGAGTCTGTTGTAAAGACTAGCCTAGAAAAACTATCTAAGCTAGAAGTAGTATTTAACATTAAAAGTGTGTCAAAAAATTTAATCATGTACTTTAAAATTTTTCACCAATCGGGGAACCATCGAAAAAAACGGATAATTCATAATTGTTGTAACCAATTGAAATTTGGAATGACTGATATAAATGTAAAGACATTTTTATAAACACACGGACTTGGTTTTGAAAAATAGTTAATAGAATAAGAATTTTGTTAATAAATAAGTTTAAGTTTGATAATGAATAATTAAGAGTTATGAATATTAATAATTTGTGTGTACTGATAAATTTTGTAAGCTAAGACAGAAATATAGAAAATAATTATAAGCCAAGCGTAAAATGTTAGAAGTTTTAGTTTAAGAAAGGTTTCAGTATTTGTTCAAGTAAAGACGCTGGATTATAGCAGTAAACAACTTTATATGTTTATTAAGATCTTAATATTTAGAAAACGTGACGAAAACAGATTAGCTAGATGAGAGGATCATTGGAGATGCAAGATTGTTAGTAAATAACCGAGTGTTGTTTATTCTAAGATAAATATTGACTTTACGTGTTAAGATAAAACAGATTAGTTAGAAGCAAAGAGTCAGAGTAGTGTTGAAGAAATAAGATTCAATATTAAGTAGGTGGATTCAATGTTGAAGATTCAATAATGACGAGAGAAATAGAATCTAGTTGGAGCTAAAAGGTTTTCACTTCTTATCAGTAGACAGATATATTGCATCATACAGCTAGGGGAGATTGTTTATTCCTTAGTCAGGTATAAGTTCTTTGCATAGCATTGAGACTGAAATACAGGGTGTTACCAAAATATTGTCCAGGAAAATAAAAAAAACTTTTGACGTATAATCGGAAATTAACTTGCGTTTTCAAATAAAAATTACTTAAATAAAGGATAATTGGTTTTAAATAAAGTAAATAAGAATAAAAGTAGATTATTTAAATAACTTTAATAGAATTAAAAGTAAATTTCTAAGTAAAGAACTTAGAATAAATTTTAAAAATAAAATCTTCTTTTTGAATTGGAATAATAACATCTAGAAAGGATTAAATAAACAGAAAATCGACGATGCTAGTAATAAGCTTGGTAAAAAATAAACATTATTTCAACTTCGGATGATACGATTTGAATGAAATTTTTTATGAATTTTAAAATTTTCTTCGTGTAAATGCATTTAAGGAGTACATGAACATTTTGGGAGGATGGCAGGGTAACGGTAGTCGAAAACATGTTTTATTCTTAGGAATAAAGCATGTAGACAGCATTGAAGGTGTGTTATGGTTGAAAGGTGTGATTGGGGCTTTATTCTGAACTGAGTAGGAATTTTGCATTTCAACCTTCTCACATCTGAAAATCATAATGCAGACTTCAATGTAAGTGTCTAAAGTTGTAATCAGAAGGATACAAAGTGTAATTAAGTCGACAAGAAGTGTCGTGGATATTGGAGATAATAGGAGAAAATACAAGGGACTACTAAATAATTAAAATTTGGATAAAAAAGTAAATTTTGGAAAATGATGAGTTAAAATTTGTAAAAGTTTTGAAATTAAAAGGTTTTAAGTAAAATTGAAAGTATTTTTTGATAAGATGATGGAGATTTTGTAACAACGGTTAAGACAATAATAATTTGATATAATATTACATAGAATTTTCATGTAATGATACTTTAGACAGATGATAGAAGAAAGATAAAGTGTAGTGTATACAGAACTGATCAATCTGTATATATTTAAAAAATAAAACCGGACGAGTCAGAATTGGAGTATTTTAGTAAGAAAGATAGTAATTTTTAAAAAATGTATATAATAGATTAAGAGTAATAATGCTTGGCTTATATGTAGAAAGTATTTGATATTTGTTTACAAAAGTTAAGAATAATAAAATAAGTAATTATATGCAAAATATTGTTAGATTTAAATAATTTGAGATTTGAAAGGTGACTTGTAAAGGAATTGAGTGGTTTTCAAGAGGCATTGCTAAGATGATAATAATATTGAAGTTTTTTGTTTTTTAATAATGAAATGGTAATAAAATGAATAATGGAGTTAAAAATGTTAAAGTTTTTGTTTTTTAAAGAAGGAGATATAATTAATAAATAATATAATATGAAGAGAATTTTTGTGAGTTTTGCCAAGACAGATAATAATTAAGTTTTTTAAGTTTTTGATGTTAAATAATGAGTAAAGGAGGTTAAGTTCTTGTTTTTTAAAGGAAGGAATAGTAAATTAATAATGATAAGAGATTTTAATGAAATTTATAAATAAAATAAATAATTAATGATTTTTTGATAAATAATGTTTGAATTTAAAACAATAGATGATTGTGAGAAGTTATTTGATAAAGGTGTCTAAAGATTTTGATGAAATACGGTGTTAGCTGGGAAAGCAATGTAAATTTTTTATTTTTTTTTGAAGTTTTTTGTATACAAGTAATAGATGACTAAGGAGATTTTAATAGGAAGTAGTTTAAATGAGAGATTTTTTGAGTTTTATATGAAGATGATGACTTTACAGAATTGTTGAGTAAAGTAGTATTTAAAATGAAGTTGTTCTGTTAATAAACTTTTATAAGAAAGGTAGTTAGGTTGCATTAATGGTAATTTTTGAGTTTTTAAGAAGTTTTAAGAGGTTTTTTGAGTACTGCGATGATATATAAAGAGGAATACGGCGATTTTAATGAAACAAGAGGAGATTTAAGGAATTCTGCGAATAAACGACGATTATTATGATTTTTTAAAGGAAGCTACGTTGAGATAAAGAGATTATTTATACAAATGATGTAGATAACCTGTGTGGGCTACACATATATGGATAATAAAGAGGTTTTTTGAGGATTAGTGCAACTTTGATTATTAAAATATGAAAGATAAGATGGAAATAATTTTAAGATAGGATACTGAGAGATAAAACAATTGTAAAGAGGTAATTTTGAAATAAATAGATGAGTTTTGTAAGTAAGTTTATTTTTTTTGATAATAATGATGTTATATTTTTGAATTTTAGTTGAAGAAAAGAGTTTTTTGTAATTGTAAAATCAGTAGTTAACATGTTATCCCAGCAAGACAAAGGAGAATTGAGATTTTAAGTAAGAATAAATAATTATTGGATTTAAACTAAAATAATATAAGATGATAATTGAAAAGTTTTAAGGTGAATTGAAGTAATGTTGAGTAATAAGTAAATAATTTTCGTAAAAATGTTAATTAATAATGAGAAGTTTTAAATTTTAATTATATGAAGTGAAAGAAATATTCAGATGAATAGTTAGAATCTTGGCAAAGAGATAGAGATTTTTTTTCTTTTAGCAATCAGGAGTAGACACTCTGACGTCGCAAGATAAAAGTTGAGTGATGGACAGCTCAATGATAAGAAGTTGATGAAGGTTTTTTGATGATGGATAAGACTTGGGTATAAGTGGTTTGATTGATTATAATATGCAATTAGGTAGAATTAGTGAATCAATAGATTATAAGATGATTAATGTGAGTTAAGAGAGAATATTTCTTATTTTAAAGTTTTGTTTTTTTTTTTTAATATGAATATTCTTAGTTTGCTGAAATTTTTTTATTGTTGGAAATCTATAGGGACCGAATTTGAAAGTTTTTTTTTGAAGTTAAAATTTTTTTTGTTAAATTAAAGAGAAATCTGTGTTTCAATATATATACATTGAATCACAGCTTTGATGGGGTATTTGTAATACCAAAAATGGTAATTTTAACCTAAATAACCAAAAAATGGTTATATTGAGATTTGAATATTTAAAGTAACCCGGGAAACGTTAAAGTTGAATAAGGGAGGGGGTTTTTAGAAGTCAAAAGATGACTCAAATATATAGATTATTAAAATTAGGGTAATAAAAAATTAAATATAGGTTTCCAAAATAATAATGTCATGTATAAAAAATTAGTTATAAGTTGTAATAAATATTTAGGTAGTATTTGTATTGTGTTAGGTAAAATAATTTGAACCGTGTCAGTGTTGCTAGGTGTGAGAATAATTCTCGCATACGTTGCATATTAAATAGGACGCTTGGTTTGGAAGCTGGAAAAAGACACATGTGGTTTTGGTCAGTCTGGATGGAGATCTTGAGGCAAGACTACGTTTGTTTCGGACCGGTATATCTGGTTCTAGACAATAGAAAAGTGATGTAATAGTATTTTTCTTTAGTAATATGTAACAAATATAAACTAAATTGTTATGAGACGATATGTGAATGGAATTTGAGTATTTTTAATGCGTAGAACTGAATATTTTAACCTGTAGAACGTTTAAAGTGAATAGACAGCATTGGTGAACACGTGTTCCTTATAACACAAAGACAAAGTATCAAAAGTGTGTTTTATAAGGTGAGAACTATTTTAATAAAGAAACAATGCAATACAGTTTCAATTATGTATAGACGTTGGAGTGATATAGTTTGAACAATGAATTTTGCATACCTAACAAAAGATATTGCAATTTGGTGAACTAATGTTATAGAGACTAAATTTAATTTTGTGTTTCAAAGTAAGAAATAGAACAATTTGAACATTGATATGTACCATTTTCATAATATGAACAATAAATGTGTCGTTGTAAAACATGGAGCGTGGACTTATGATGTAACGGCTGGAGCGAGATTGGCGAGTCATCATGTAGACGTGCAGGACAATGAAGAAGTGATTTTAGAGGAAAAGTTCTGTTTAAAATGAGAAAACGTGTCTTGGTATAGCACGTATAAACTTTTTACTATGTAAAATAAAATATGTATTTGTAATAATTTAGAAATTTTTCAATATAATAAGTTTGAATTTATTACTTGATGTTTTTTGATTAATAAGACGCAATGTCTTATATTTCAAAATAAAATTAATATGTTAGAGTCTTTTTTAAGAAACTAGCTAATTGAGATTTATTTGTTTTTTGTAGAGAATATACTTCATAGTAATTCAATTTCTTTTTATGAGAAGTAAGATTAAATTCATTTCATTTTTTTATTAAGAAGTTGCAACTGAAGACTAAAGTCAATAAAAATTAATTTTTTAATATTGAGACTTGAATATAATGGAATAACTGTGTAGGATGTGTTAACTTAAAATATATTGCTTGAATTTGCTCATTTACATGTATTCTTATTATGTTTGTTTTATTTTGTATAAATGTTAATACTTAATTCAATAAATTATGTTCAATTTCAGTTCAACAAAATAAGATTTTTTATTTCACCAAGAACCACTGAAGTACACTTTTAAAAGAATTTGCGACCCCAGAGATTTTTTCTTTTAAATATTTAAATTCATTTTTTTTTCTTTTTCTAAATTGGTATGCTAAGGATACCTGGCGCCCTAGTCGAGCAAATTAGTAAATTAATGAATTAATAACAATAAATAATTAACTTCACCTTATTTTTAATTTATCACAATTATGACGAATGCATACAACCATTTAAACAACAGCCATGATTAATTACTATGAGAGGATCATCAGGTACTTATTTATTTAAATTAGTAAACCACAGACTTTCTTGATAAAATAAAACGTGTGAATCAGCATGCCAGAAACTGAAACTTGTAAAAGTACAAATTCATTTCATAAAGAGAAATGTTTTTGAATCCTCAGTATTTTCCCAAATTATTAAATTTCTCTAGGTAATTAAGGCCACAAAAACAAATAAAAATAAAACTTCAACAAAAACATAGGATTCTATTCTACCAGAAGTAACAAGCTACCAGACCTTGAGCAAAGTAATCAGTTTAGACACTTCATTTCAACAGAACCCCCAGTATTTCACATATGAAGAAACTAGGTAAAATATTTGTCAGAACCCAGTGCCCCAAATAGTAAATTTTAGAGATGGGGTTGGTTTTTGAAGAAATTTCAAATGTAAAAATAATTATGTCTAAAACATCATATAAACGTCTAAAATGGGTTATACATCATTTTAAAGCTCTTCTAAAAGTAAACATTTTGGAAAATAAGTTTTGACATCCTGTTTCAAGATAACAAATTGAAAAATAAATATTTTTGGTATTTACAATTTTATTTACTATCAATGAACGGTTTTATTTTCAGAAACCAAATATTTTACCAAACATTGATAACATTTCAACATGGGTAATTTTTCACAAGTTTTCTAAAATGTTAATTTCGGGAAAATAAAAAAGCCTATATTTTAACATTTTCAAATGGCAGAGTAGGTTGTGTGGCATATCAAACTAAAGGTCTCTCAAAGCTCACATTTTGTATGCCTATTTTTTGTTAATGAATGGGTAGCTTAATTGGGGAAAAATAAATGATTTGACATTACATTAGTTGTTCGATATTGTGGTTGGTTTGACAACAACTGTGGTATAAGCGGATGGTTCAGTAATTTAATTTAAATTGGGAAGAAGACTGAATTGAAAAATACATGAATAGGTTAACTGACATTTTGAAATTTTAATAACTAATAAAATGGTTTTGATTAATTTGCTGTCATGTTTAGTTAAAAGTAATGTCACAGTACCTTGTAGAGGCGGCGTTCCTTTCTTCGTAATGTCCTGGCGTTAAGACTGCCCGTGTGCACACGCGAGAACAGCTGCTCTAAACGCACAAAACTAAGTACAATTTAAATCATAAACACAAAAAAAACACTTGAGTTCTTCTTATTAACTAAACATGACAATTGTTTCTAAATCATAAATAATTGAACTGTGTCGAAATGCGTATAAAATAAAAAACTGAAAATGCGGAATTGTATGCGGATGAAGAAGTACCGTTAAGCTACCTGTTTGAGGTTGAAACTTGGACTGCTGATATGAGACAAAGGATACCCCAAATCAGCTGGAGATCTCAGACTTCCGGTTGAAACGGTATAATATTGAAACTGAACTTTAAACTGTAGATATACTGAACATACCCCCGACTATAAACCAACCGGTTTATAGAGACGAAGAAATGAAAGAGCCAGCACTAAAGGGAATAAGCGCTGAAATGGATGAATGATGAAGGAAGATGATCCGGCTTAAGAAAGAAGACATCGAATGAGAATGATGATAGAATTGAAGACAAGGTAGAATTTCAAAAGTTTCTCTAGTGACAAATAAGGGTTTAATTACTGAGAGGTATGGGGAAAAGTTTCACGGCAGGGCGTGTGAAAACTCCATCCTTGGTTTTTATAGTGGCAACACGTACGACTCCATCTTCTCCTGGAGATGAAGACAGAATGCGTCCAGTAGGCCAAAAAAGAGGTTTGAGATTTGAATCCTGAATGAGCACTAAGTCACCAGGCTGTAGATTTGGTGTACTACGATTCCATTTCAGACGTTGTTGCAATGTATGAAGATATTCAAGATGCCACCGCTTCCAGATTTGCTGTGAGAAGCGTTGAACACGTTGCCACTGTTTTAGTCTATTTAAAGGAATCTGTTCATAAGATGGTTCTGGCAACGCGGTGATCGGTCGTCCGATGAGGAAATGTGCAGGCGTTAATACGTATAACTCGTTAGGATCTGCTGAAAGAGGAGTTAAAGGTCTTGAATTGAGAATGCCTTCAATTTTCGTAGCTAAAGTAACGAAGTCCATGAGATAAAGTTTTTCGATACCTATTGTTCTAAGAAGATGTGTTTTGACACTTTTGACGGCACCTTCCCAAAGTCCACCTTGATGTGGAGCAGCTGGAGGCAGGAAATGAAACTTAATTCCATTCAGTTTGGTAAATTTATCTATGGTCTCCTTAGAATGAGGTTCATTCAGCATGGTTAGAATAATTTTCTTAAAGTTGTTTGAAGCTCCGACAAAGTTGGTCCCGCAATCGGAATACAAATTAGAACAAAGTCCACGCCGTGACACAAAACGTGTGAGAACGTCAATGAAAGCTTGAGTAGAAAGATCAGTAGCGACTTCAATATGAATTGCTTTAGTAGCAAAACAAACAAAAATGCATAAGTAGACTTTGACATCTTGAGCACGACGCAAAGTATGAATTTTGACAGTGAATGGACCGCAGTAGTCGCATCCAGTATTAATGAATGGTTGAGAAAAGGTAACTCGTTCACGTGGTAAGACTCCCATCAAAGGCGGACGAGAAGTTGGTTTAAGTTTGAAACAACGAATACATTTGTGTATCCGTTTTCTAATGGTACTCCTTGCTGAAAGGATCCAAAATTTTTTAGAGATGAGTGATTGTAGCAGTTGTGGTCCTGCATGAAGAAACAAACGATGATAATGGTCAATGATTAAGAATGTAATGTGGTGATTCTTTGGTAAAACGGCAGGATGTTTAGAAGTGTAGCTCAATGAAGAAAACATAATTCTTCCACCCACTCTCATTATGTCGCTGTGATCAAGAAAAGGTGACAATGAAGCTAAGCGTGAACAACAAGATGTAGAGTTTGTCTTTAAAAGTAGAATTTCCTTTGAAAAATGTGAATTTTGCACAAGTTTAATTAGTTGTATTTCTGCAAATTGAAGTTCTGTGAGAGTTACTGGTCCGGTCACTCTTGATGCAGTGCGGACGTTATGACAAAATCTTAGAACATATGACATGACGTATAAAGTTTTTCACCACGAAGAAAATTTGGAAAGTATGTTCCATTCAGTTTGAGACGACGATAAATAAATTGGAAGTGGATTTGAGCGGAGTTCAGGGACAGTGTCCAACACCTGTAAAGGTGAATTTGGCCACTGATGGTGTGAAAGCTTAAGCCAAGAAGGCCCCGAAAACCATATCTGATGGTTAAGAAGTGCGGAAGGAGATAGACCACGGCTGGAACAATCAGCAGGATTGTTGCCAGATGGAACATGTGACCAACAGTCAGTTGGAGTCCAGTCCTGAATTTGACTGACGCGATTAGCTATATAAACCTTAAGTTTATATGGTGGAGTAGTGATCCAAGCTAATGTGACCATGGAGTCACACCAACATTTGATGATGTCAATAGAACACCAAGTAGATAAAAATTGAATGCAATAGTGCATTAACTTGGCGAGCAAATGAGCACCGCAAAGCTCTAATCTAGGAAGTGATATGCGCTTGAGAGGAGCGACCTTAGATTTGGCTAAAAGTAGCTGTGTATTGACAATGTTGTTTGAAGTAGTCGTCCTAATGTAAATGACGGCTGAGTAACCTTTATCCGAGGCATCGCAGAAGCCATGGATCTGGATGCTCGTTGACTGATGAAGGTTGATGCAACGAGAAATAGAAATGTCTTCCAAATGAGGCAATTCTTGAACGAATTTTTTCCAAGCGGAGTTGATGGTCTCTGGAACTGGTGAATCCCAATTAATCCCAAGAGTCCAAAGGTGCTGCATGAGGCACTTAGCAAAGAATGTCGTAGGCGACAGAAAACCACAAGGATCATATATTTGTGCGATTGTGGACAAAATAGATTGTTTTGTAGGTGAATGATCCGAAATTGGTAGCTGAATGGTGAACGAGAACACGTCGTTCGAAGGTGTCCATTTCAAGCCGAGTATATTGAACAACGGTTGATCTGGTGAGCGGAAATGAAGTGGTACTTCCCGATGTTCCTGAGTGATATCAGCGAGAATTTCGGAGCAGTTAGACGTCCACTTGCGGAGCTGAAACTGTCCTTTTGAAAGAAGTGCGATGAGTTGACGCTGAAGTTCTAGAGCGGAAGGAATGTCCTTACTTCCAGTGATGATATCATCCACGTAAATGTGATTAAGCAAAGCTTCAGCAGCCAACGGAAAATTAGAACCTTCGTCTTGAACAAGTTGTCGCAGTGTGCGAATAGCCAAATATGGCGAACTTTTCAGGCCATAAGTGACCGTATTAAGTTTGTATGTTGATAAAGGATCAAATGAATTTTCCCTCCATAATATCAATTGAAAGTTTTGGTCATCAGAATGAACCATGATTTGACGATACATTTGTTGTATGTCAGTAGAAAACACGACATTGTGTATGCGAAATTGTAAAATGACTTCACAAATCTCTGTTTGTAATTTAGGACCTGTGAATTGAATGTCATTTATTGATAAACCAGAAGTAGTTTTGGAACTACCATCAAACACCACTCGAAGTTTCGTAGTGCTACTAGTAGTTTTAACAACGGCATGATGCGGTAAAAAATAATGTGCGGTATCTGGAACCTGAGTAGGTAATAGTGACATGTGGTTAGACTTTAAATAGTCTGACATGAAAGCAGAATATGCAACTTTCAATTCCGGTTTATTAGCAAACTTATTTTCCAAATGTGAAAAACGACGTTTAGCTGTATTAAAGGAATCCCCTAGTGATTGAGGATCTTGTGCGAAAGGAAGTGACACGATGTATCTCCCGGTAGCGTTGCGCGTAACCGTAGAGTTGTAGTGATTTTCACAAGTGAGTTCTTCCTTAGAGGTTTTCGTCGAAACTGGAACCTCTTCAAGTGTCCAAAATTTCTGGAGTAGGTTGTGTAAGCTCATGTCCGATGTGGTGAGCAGAGAAATGTTGTTTAAATGGTATGAAGCTGTAGGAATGGTTCCTATTAGACAATAACCGAAGATGGTTTCAATTGCTGTTGGTAAGCCATCACCTAACTGTATGGTGTGGTTACGCAATGTGAGACCGAACAAATCGGCTCCAATAATAATCGAAATTGTCGGACTATTATTGAAATTAGGATCAGCGAGAGAAATTTGATTCAACTTACGCTGAAGTTCAGGTAACTTTGCAAAAAACGGTAAATTGGCTTGAATTTGCTCCACAACAATGACTTCATGAGATTCTTTAAAGAGTTGACCGTTGAGGGTGTAAATATTTAATTTACCTGTACCAAGGATAGGTGTTGACATTGCAGAAATACCGTTTAATAGAATAGTAGAAGGAGTTAATTGTAATCCTATCTTATTTGCACATTGTTTTGTGATAATTGTTGATTGACTTGCAGAATCCAATAAAGCAGTAAAGGTCTGCGGTTTATTTACATGAGTTGCAAGATTAACTAATGCTGTGCATAATAAAGTTGATCGAAAATTGTTTAAAGAACCGGTATTCGAAAGAATTGATATTGATTCATTAAGAGTTTCATTGTGGACAGGAAGCGGAAATCGTCCCAAATTGTTATCCGAGCTCCTTTGACGTTTATGTCAGCTAGAATTATTTTCACCAGCTGCATCAACTTTTCGGTTAAAATGAAGTAAAGTATTATGTTTCTTTTGACAAGTTTTACATAATGATTTTGACATACAATTCACTGTGGAATGTGTACCTAAACAATTTATGCACAATTGTAGTGCTTTAATTTTGTCATATCTTTGATTAGGCGACAATTTATTAAAATCAGGACATGAAAATAATTTATGAGAATCTTTCTTACAAACTAGACACAGATCAGATTTGGAAGTTGAAGTCTGAAACACAGATTTTGTTATTTTCATTGGTGATTTATTTTTAATAGGTGTAGTTGCAATTTCCTTTTTGAGAAAAGGTTTAAAATTAACAAATGGCTCGTTTATTTGATCTAATGGTAAAGCATCTTCTAAATGTGCACACTTAATATTTAAGAAGTTGATTAATTCTTTAATTGTGGGTAACCGACGATCGGTTTTGCGTGAGCTTTCAAAGCATTGACGAGTGACGTCATCAAGTTTCCTTAATAGAATTACAATAAGTGTAACTTCATTTTGAATGTCATAACCTAATACGGTTAAAGCTTGTGAGTTCTCATGAAATGTGTCTACGTATTGACGTATTTCAGGTAACGAATGATGCTTAATGGAAGGCATGTCAATAATTTTTGATATGTGAAAATTAACCAATCTGCGAATATTCTGATATCTCTCGCATAATATATCCCAAGCAATTTTATAATTTTCAGGAGTAATAGGTAAATTATGAATTAGATTTAAAGGTTCACCAGATAAGCATGAAATTAAATATGAAAATTTCTCAACAAGAGTTAAAGATTGATGTTGATGAATACTATTGTCAAACATATAGTAAAAGGTTGTCCACTCACTCAAACAGCCATTAAAATGTTTTAAATCTAATTTAGGTAAGTTGACAGAAACATTCACTTGTTTACTTTCAGTGGTCTGTGTATTATTTGAACTAATTGGATCTTCCACTGTGGAAAATACACATTTAAGAATAGAATTTATTTCTACAGCTATGTCTGATATTTCATCTTGTAATTTAAAGGCTTCTGTTTCATCAAACCCCTCCAGATCTTCCTCAACAGAGACTTGATCAAATGATTTATCGAATGCATTTAATCTTTTTTGTGCCTCTTCATTTAATGCAGTGAGTTTATTTTTTTGCCCTAAATTTAAAACATCTGTTCCAGGATCACAAATTGTTTGTATAAGTGATAAAATCTTAAGAAGTCTATTCTTTGTACCAGTAGATTGCCTTACAAAAGTTGAAAAACACATTTTGATATGTAAATATTTACTATGTTCTTAGGGTTTTTTGTTGAAAAAATATTAAAATTGTTTGAATTATAATCGAAATTGATAATAATAGTTGCTTATTATCAATTAACAATGAAGTAGAAAGATTAAAATATAAAAACAATAAGTAAAACCATCACAACATATTGTATTTTCAAAATGTAGGTATGTATTGAGGTTATGTTGTTTGTTATTGTTTTTATTATTGTTTAACAGCTGTCTTCAAGAACTATAGAAATGTGCCACTAAGAATGCGCGTGTTGCTAATGTTCAGAATAGATTCGCTAATAGCGCTGTAAGTGTATGCGTGAGATGGACTGCGCAGTAGATTGAATGTACTACGAAAAATGCAAATGGCGGAAGTTGCAGAAAATTGACTCTCCCAACATAAAAAACAATTACCATACCTAAATCCAAAGCGGAATTCAATGAATCCGACCTCACGGAGGACCAAAATGTTCGATATTGCGGTTGGTTTGACAACTGTGGTATAAGCGGATGGTTCAGTAATTTAATTTAAATTGGGAAGAAGACTGAATTGAAAAATACATGAATAGGTTAACTGACATTTTGAAATTTTAATAACTAATAAAATGGTTTTGATTAATTTGCTGTCATGTTTAGTTAAACCTAATGTCACAGTACCTTGTAGAGGCGGCGTTCCTTTCTTCGTAATGTCCTGGCGTTAAGACTGCCCGTGTGCACACGCGAGAACAGCTGCTCTAAACGCACAAAACTAAGTACAATTTAAATCATAAACACAAAAAAACACTTGAGTTCTTCTTATTAACTAAACATGACAATTGTTTCTAAATCATAAATAATTGAACTGTGTCGAAATGCGTATAAAATAAAAAACTGAAAATGCGGAATTGTATGTGGATGAAGAAGTACCGTTAAGCTACCTGTTTGAGGTTGAAACTTGGACTGCTGATATGAGACAAAGGATACCCCAAATCAGCTGGAGATCTCAGACTTCCGGTTGAAACGGTATAATCTTGAAACTGAACTTTAAACTGTAGATATACTGAACATTAGTCATTATCTTTCTTGTAAAATAAAAAGTAATTATAATCAGTAAAAAAAATTTTAAGTGAGAATTTTACATTTTTGTTTTTTATTTATTTGCTCACACAAAACTGACAAACTAATATTTTAAGCTATAATGACATCTCGAAAATGATGGAAAATATTTGAATTATTGTAAATGAATAAAAATTACAACTATTAATTGTAGGTAAGTATTAACAACACTGCCAATATTTGACTCAAAAATTGAAAACTGAATATTGTTTTCGAAATGTTTAACATTTTTTACAAAAATTGTTTTCTTTCGGTAATATTAACTTTGTACATTTCAACAAAATTATAATAACATAAATTATGTTTCACTAATCTATAGCAAACACTAAGTTCAATACTAAACTTACAAAATGGCGTAGATGTTCAACAGCTTCAAGGATAAGTTCTTGATGTCCTAATTTAAATACACCAAGATGTTCTAAATCATCAGGTCTAAGATTCAACACTTGTTGCCCGTTTACTTGGTTGTTTAAGAATGAATGAATGTATGGCACTAAGATACTGTCTAATCCTGTGGAATAGAAAAACGTCTCATTGAGATTCATACATCGAGACTACCTATTAGGATTCAGATTATCAGTTTAACTTAAGAATGTTGTACTGTAGATATGATATTTCATTTCATTATATTTTATAGCCGTTGCACAAAATTCTTTTTGTTTGACCAAGTCAAAAAACAAAACAAATACAAAATGAAATAATCATTCTTTAGGGGAAGGTGGTGTACCTTGGACATATGTGTACCTTGGACCTATGGTGATTTTAGCTCTATCTATTGGTTTATGCCAACAGCTTCATATGTAGTTCAAAGAATTGCAACCAGAGGCAGTGTTGCCAGACGTACGATAATTATCGTATTTGTACTATAAATTGAGGTGTCGGTACGATATACGATAGTAGGTTACTATCGTACGCCAAAAGTACGATAATTTTGCTTTGTTCCAATAATGTTGATAGATTTCAACCCACAGAGTAACAAAATGCTAACTTTGTTTTTCAAAGCTTTTACACCAGTATAGACAATTTCGTTTCCGCTACATAACGTGCATCCTTTCTAGATGCCCCACCCCACTCTCTAGGTGACAAACATCGAATACCTATTAATTCCACCCCGGTTCCGGTTTCCCATTTCCGCCTTTTGCCAGTGTTTTAGTTGTCAACTTTGCAGTTGATGGTTCATTCGTTCATTGTCTTTGTGTTATCTGTTGCTAGACAAGTGTTTGAGTGTAAGTTTGTTTGTGCGAGGTTTAATATATATATATTTTTCAAAATGAGTTCAGATGAGGAAGGACCTTCAACTAGTAAAAAACAACTACTATCAACGGAACGCCAAAAACATCGACAACAAAAATACCGTGTTCAGTGGGAATCGGATGAACGGTTCAAGAAATGGCTTCAACCAGACAGTAACAACCCGTATAAAGCCAAGTGTCGTGTGTGTAATGTTTCTTTTACCGCTGAAATACAAGTATTAAAAAACCACGAAAAAGGAAGCAAGCACCAGCAATTTATTAAATCTGCGGTAAGTCAACAAAAAACAATTACCTCATTAGGTTTTCGAAAAATTGATCCTGTCAATAAAAGCACTGAAATTGCTGAAATTCGGCTTTCTGGGTTTTTTGCTGAGCACAATATTTCTTTTAAAGCTGCTGACCACCTTGTAGATATAATTAAACAAAACTTTCAAGACTCAGAAACTGCCAAACATTTATCTTTAAAAAGAACAAAATGTACTGCCATTGTAAAGAACGTAATTGCCAGTTCTTTTAAAGATACATTAATTGAAAAGCTAAAAACAACTAAATTTTCAATTTTAATCGATGAGTCTACAGATATTTCCAGCGTAAAATCAATGTGCATAATTGTTAGATATTTTGAATCTTCGTTAAACCGCATTGTGAGTAGTTTTTTTGAATTAAAAAATATTTATGACCCTAATATCTTAGAAAATGCAGAAGGAGGAACTTCGAAAAACTTATACGCTATTTTAATAAGTGTTTTTGACCAAAATAACATTTCTAGAGACAATATTATTGGATTTGGAGCTGATGGTTGCAATACAATGATGGGGGCAAACAATTCTGTTGCTAGTAGATTCAAGTCCGAATTACCAGGCATAGTTATTTTAAAATGTGTGTGTCATTCGCTTCATTTATGTGCAAGTGAAGCCTGTAAGGAACTGCCTCGAGAATTAGAAGAATTGGTGCGTGGCGTTTTTAATTTTATGCACGGCAGTGCTAAAAGACTGGCACTCTTTGAACAATTTCAAAAATTTGTTGATGTTGAGGTACACAAGTTATTACACCCATCTCAAACCCGTTGGCTATCTGTAATCGCTGCAGTAACTCGTGTACTGGAACAGTGGAGTGCATTAAAATTATTTTTCACAGACATTTGGATGTCTGAAAAAACAATTCAAGCCGAACAGATTTTTGTATGGCTTCAAGATCCATTTCTAAAAATGTACCTCCTTTTTCTTAAGTGGATACTACCCAAATTCACAGAACTAAATCAGTATTTTCAGAGTTCTTCAGTTGTAATAACAAATTTGCATACTAGGATTAAACAGGTCTATACAGAACTTTTATTGGCATTTATGAAACGCGATTATGTTTTTAGAAAAATAGATTCCGAAGAGGGTATCCAACCAGAAAATAATCAGTATTGGCTGTCAAATACTGAAATGTATTTGGGTGTTGATGTTCTACAAGAACTACAAAAACAGGAAATTTTTACAGAAAAGGAAAAAGTTGACGTTTTTATACAAAATTGTAGGGCGTTTTTGGTGAGTAGTACACTTGAAATTAAAAAAAGATATGACTTCCAAGATCCTGTGTTGTCTAAGTTAGCAGTACTTCGTCAAAAAGAAGCTCTCTCTTCCGATTATCGAAAAATTAATCCATCAATTCTACCTTTACTTCTGTGTCTTCCGCGGATTGCAAATGATACAAGTTTATTTCAGTCTTTGGATGACGAATGGAGGAAGCTACCAATTATAAAAGACCAAATTCCTGAAGACATCAAAAATGACTTGGATGACGATATTTTTTGGTCCAAATTATTAACTTATAAAAATATTTTCGGAGAAATTGAATTTAAGGTACTTCCCAAATTTGCCCTAGAAGCTCTTTCATTACCCCACTCTAACGCTGACTGTGAACGCATATTTAGTAAAATTAATAACATTAAAACAAAATCACGTAACAAACTCTTGACCGAAACTGTAAATGGAATTTTATTAGCAAAAGAAGGTGTTCATGCAAACGGAAATTGTGCTTCATTTATACCAACAAAAGACATGTTATCAAAAATGACCTCTGCACAGCTTTACAAAAAAAAGACTTCATTTAGTGCAGACCAACCATGTTCGTCAACAATGATTCAACATTTTGAGGAAGCTGACGAAGAAGAGGTAACTTTTGAAGACGACTAGACAAGCAACTTGTATAGTGACTATTAATTTTTTAAATAATTATATAATTGGTGTTAAACTTGTGTATTTTATATGTCAACGTGCTTCTTAATTTTTTTAAATAGTGTAAATCAAGTGGACCTTTTCGTTTTTTTAAAAATTGCTTTTAACAATTTTTAACAGTTGACTAGTGCCGTCTCTGCACATTTATTTATGTATATATGTTTGTGATGTTTATGTGAACAATGGACTAGTGTTTGTGTTATTTGCTGGCATGATGATCCTGCCATATGAGGCAGCAAAACATGTACCCCTACTCCAGTAACTAGAACGACGATGGACTTAAATTAAGGTATGTTGATTCATTAATTGTATTATTGGTTGTTTAATTAGTATATGTAATAATAAGTGACATTGTGTCTCCTTTAAATTTTGGAAGTAATGTTTTATGCAAAAGGTTTATCTTGATATTATTATGTTCAATTTGTTTGATAAATATGGCAATATAATTATTTGTGTATCAAATAATGTGTAACCGTATAATTGAATAACCAGAACATGAAAATCCCCATGTATTTGTATTAAAGTAAGAAGATTTTAAAATTGTACGATATTTTTACTCTGAAATACGATAATTCTCAACCTCTGGTACGATATTCACTTATACAAATCTGGCAACACTGACCAGAGGTCTCAGTGAAGTTGTCATTGTTTGTTTAGAAGTTAAACTGCTTGAGGAATTATTGAAAAAGGAAAATCACTTTTCAAAAGTAAGTTTTTATCAGACTTTGTTTTGTATTTTTATACTCATACATGTATTGTTTATTCTGAAATTAAAACTAATCCTTAAAAAGCAATGTTCTAGAAATAATACCATGTGCTTGAAATCAAGTTTAGTCTAACCTCATCATGATGACTATCCATTTTGTTTCTAATAAGCTAGTGGTGTACCTCAAACCTAATAAAAGTGGTGTACCATGGACTGGTCCAAGGTACACCACTTAAAATAGGCTGTTATACACACTACAATTCTGTGTTCTTTAATTAATTAAACACTTGTTTATATTAAAAATTAAAGTTTTAAATTTAATAACAGCATGTGACATTACCAAAATGTATTTTTAATAATAAATATATAAGCAGATTCTTCTATAAGCAGTTAAAGTCTAGCTCCAAGCACAGGACTAATAATTTAAGTTATTTTTGTGAAGAAATCCTGCCAAATACACCTTTGTTGTTGTAGGCTATAGGTAAAATTATATTTTTTACTTCTTTGTATTCCAAGATTACATGCAACTTTTTTTGTTTAAGATGCCACGCAGCAAAACAGGAGTGAAGAGAAAACCAATCTCCAAGGAGGATCTCGAAAAAGCTTTAGATATGGTCATGAGGAAACAACAAACTATATATGCAGCTGCAAAAGAGTTCAGTATCTCCAAAACAACATTAATGAGACATGTTAAATCATTCAAAGAAACAGGTTTGCCAAGCTTTGAATACAAACAAAACAATGACATAAAAAAAGTTTTTACTGACAAAGAAGAACAGCTCCTTGTTAATTATATACAAAAAGCCGCTCACTTGCAATATGGCTTGACTCTTAGAGATGTAAGGACTTTAGCCTACCAGTTTGCTAAGTATAATAACAAAACATGTAACTCATCATGGGAAAACAACAAATTGGCTGGTAAAGATTGGCTTCGTGGTTTCCGTAAGAGGTATGCAGATCAATTGGCTTTACGGAAACCAGAAGCTACAAGCTTAGCCCGCTCGACAGCTTTTAATAAAGCAAATGTTTCTCTTGTATTTAAAAATTATAAAAATGCTCTAGAAAAAAATCCTGGAATTACACCTTTTAATATATGGAACTGTGACGAGACTGGAATTTCGACTGTACACATCCCACCAAAGATTTTAGCGAGCAAAGGTCTCAAACAGGTAGGAAGCATGACCAGTGCGGAACGAGGTGCTAATGTTACTATGATATGTGCTGTAAATGCTGGTGGTGGTTTTATCCCACCAATGTTGATATATCCTAGAAAGTATTTTAAAGACCATATGTTAAAAGGTGCTCCATTAGGAACTATAGGAGGAGCCAATCCCTCGGGATGGTCTAACGAAGACTTATTTTATGAATTTTTTAAGCATTTCATAAAATTCAGTGGTTCAAGTAAAGAGTCTCCAGTAATACTTTTGATGGATAATCATGATAGTCATATTTCGATTCAAACCATACAACTTGCGAAGGAAAGTGGTGTGACTTTGGTAACATTTCATCCACATACGAGTCATAAGATGCAGCCGCTGGATAGAAGTGTCTTCGGCCCATTTAAAACATACTTTAACAAAGCCATGAATGACTGGATGGTTACACCAGGAAATGTTGGCAAACCAGCTACAATTTATGATGTGGCAGAACTAATTGGACGAGCATTCCCTCTAGCCTTATCACAATCAAATATAATCAATGGGTTTAAAGTTGCTGGCCTTCATCCAGTTAATGAGGATATTTTTCAAGATTGTGAGTTCTACCCATCAAATGTCACTGATCGTCCAGAGCAACAGCCAGAAGAAAATCAGTCACATAATGAATTGGTCGATGAATTAAACTGTCAAACTCCGTACAATGAATGTGAGCCATCAACTTCAATGGGTACTCCAAGAACTGTTTCTTTGGTACCACGGATTATCACTCCTGAAGAAATCAGGCCATATCCAAAGACACTACCAAGAAAACTAAGTAATAGGGGAAGACCTAAAAGAAAATCCTGTATCTTAACTGATACTCCAGAGAAAAATCGTACTATTGAAGTTGAAAAGGCTAAAAGAGTGATACAAAAATTAAAAACCAAAACTAAGTCAGTGAAAACTACCACTAAACCAGCTAAGAAAAAACTCTATTATTCCTCAGAGTCTGAAGAAGCCAACATTGACGATTTGTATGAGGAATCTACATTTTCTGAAGAAGATTTTGCTGAGCTGGAAGATCCAGATAATGTGAATATTGAAATTGGTGTTTTTGTGTTAGTGAAATTTTCAGGCAAGAAAAACGTTAAATATTTTGTTGCTGAGATTATTTCTATCAGTGATGATATTTATGATGTGAAATACCTTAAAAGAGACCTAACCTCTCAAAAGTTTACAAGGGAGGATCCTACCACCTATGAAGTTGATAAAAAAGATGTTATGTTGAAGCTCCCACATCCAATATTATCTGGTGGTTCTGAAAGGCAGCTGCAGAAGTTAACGTTTGGAATTGATTTATCGAATTATAATCTTGGTTAGAAACATAGACTTTAAATGTTTTCAGTGTCAAGACTCTTTAGACTAAATCTTTATAATTAATCATACCATGGTTACATTCTAAATTTTATTATTTAAAATATTATTTGTTCACTTTTTAAAATAACAAAGAATTGTCCTTTCATGTTTTAATCTATTGTGATTGTGTATTTTCATGTAATTTAACTGTAAAATCTGATAAGAAATAGAGTTTAAATTTATTTAGGTCCTTTAAAACCAAAAATATGTATTATTGAAATGTTTTTTGATTAATGAAATATTGTTCTTTTTGTAAATTGAGTTTTTCCTTACCTGCTCATAATTGGTCCAAGGTACACCATACGTAGGACCAAGGTACACCACCAGTGGTGTACCTTGGTCCTAATTACATTTTTTTAAACTTTTATAAAATATCATAGAAATTATTAAAATAAAATTGCAAAATTAATATATGTTATGTATAACAACATAAAGTATTTGAAAAAAGTAGTTTTATTTAATTTTTGCAAATAATTACAAAGTTAAATAGGTTTAAGTCAAAAAAGGTCCAAGGTACTTCCCCTACTGTAAACTGATACATTTACAACAATCAATAACAAATCACAATAAAACAACTAAATAATACAATAGTTAAATTTTTTATAAAAATTACAATAAATAAAGTTCTTTTTTAAAATTTTAAATAGCAATAGTATTAATATAATAGCAGAATGCACTGTGGAAGGAATTAGGCTTATACTATAAAATATAAAATTAACAAGTGTAGTCGATGAAAACTCCCTCACTGAATAAAAAGATTCTGATAACTAAAATCATAACTATTATAATAACCTTATATTTCTGCTAGATTAAAAGCTTTTATTTAATTTTTCTTGATATTTTCATCGACTTTCAAAACACTTTTAAAATAAAATAAAAGCTTTTGAAAATGAAATTCATCTGAAACGGGTTAGCAGAACTTGAAACTTGGGTAGTGTTGGCAGAAGAATGTAAAATTAATTAACAAAACTTTTGGACAGTTTTTAAATTTTGTGAAATATATTTCTTCTCAATTGGTTATTCTTACGTTATGCCAAAAATTCTTAAATACCCTAGTCATACAAATCTAAATTACGGACCAAAAAGTTGAAAATATACAAAAATGTAAAAGTGGTAAATGGAGTTAAATAATCTGAATAATTTGTGAAACTCCAACAAATGTATATAAATTAAGTTAAATGGAACAGTACATTCTGTAAAACTGTGTGTTCTTTAAACCAAAAAGTTCATATTAAAGAAGAAATGGCCTAAAATTAAAAGTTATAAATCTGTATAACCTAAAACATTATAATTGGTCTAATAACTGTATATGCTGTAAAATCAAAAATAGTTTATACAAAGTGAGTAATCCTAAATGAAGCTTTTATAACCTGTACATTTTTCAAACTTAAAAATTGCTTCTACAGATTAGTCTGTATCTTCTGTGAATTTAAAAGTCATAATTATACAAAATATAGGTACCGTAATCAAGATTATTTTTCAAAATTTGGGGGGGGGGTGACCCGAAATGGTATTCACAATCATTATTGAAATTTTATTACCCTCTTTATTCCCAAAATGTCATTGGAGATGGGGGAGTAATGGTCAAGTTAAGGAAAGACCAATTCTCTTCTAGCTTTGTCTGTGAGTAGTAGCCTAGTGTTTCTCGTAGTTATATACTTACCAAAAATAAATATAAGACCATTAATACAAACTATACTCTTAATACAGGCAGAGGGGGAATGAGGGTATCTCTTAAGTTACAGGTCAATTTTTAACGTTAACGTTCAGTTTTTTAATGTAAACTTAATACTAAACTAAATGTGCATAATTTTTATTGTGCGTACACACTGTTATTTATTGAACAATATTATAGGGTTTGTGTACATGTTTTTGTAAGTATAAAAAACAAACAAAAAATTTTCAAAGTGCAATTTCTTGACAAAACCAAAATTGGATGATTAAAAAAGAAGAGTGATGTCAAGGACCTAAAAAGATGACCAACTAAATGGTCGAAACCATTTAAGGATTCCTTAGACATTAAGGATTCTTGCCATAAGGTAAGAATAACAGGTAGTTGTTGATTATAGGCACCACCTAATTATAGATCAGGAAGAGGTGGTTTAGTTAGATCAGGTTATGATAAATATGTCAATTATACTTTCATTATCTCGCTTTCCGCTTGTTTCATAATAATTCATCTGACTTCCGGGTACCGTTGAAATTTGTAAAAATGTAAATAAAGGTCTGAAGGCTACTTTATACTACTATCTTTGTGTTTTATTGTAGTGAAAAGATAACCCTTAAAAAAAGGTGGTGCCTATAACCGACAAGTACCGAATAACCTAACAATTGATTAAATTCACATCTTGGAGGTTAACAACACTATGTTCATGTTTCTGCTTCTTTATTTGACACTACAGATCAAATAAAGCATCTTCGCCTTCACAAGCATCTGTCCCCACTATATCCTGTCTTCATTAAAGTAGATGTTCATCTTACTCATATCCTCTTTTACTGCATTTTTTCATTTTGTCCTCGACCTGTATCTAAATCGTCCACCAAAGTAGCCTAAAAATCCCTGCCAATTTTGGTCCTCATTCATTTGCCACACATAGTTTTCTCCATTCTTAAATAATCCGGAAGTTTATTGAAGAATTCAACACCACCATCAAAAAAAGAGTTTTGACGAACATCACCATCAGAAAGGTTTTGATCAAATTTAGCTTTTTTTATGATCTTAACATTTTGTACTTTATGTCTGTTAGACTAATGAAGACGAAACAGTAGTTAACACATGGAAAAACACAGGGCCATTAACCGGGGTCGATCCTGCATAACATATGACAGTTCATTAGTACGAAATACTAAGGCATGTTCTGACAACTGAACTATGGCACTCATCAGACTCTGAGAAAGATTTCTCATTGATTCATGTAACATATAACCTATGAGGTTGATGTCTCAAAAATTAGAACTTCATTTGTTTTAACTATGAAAATCCGTGTTAAGCAATGTTCGACACTTTGCCAAAAAATGGATTAGGCCTATAGTTTCAAAAATATATAAATGTAGAAAAGTCAAAATTTCTAATCCTTTAAAAGCTTATTTATTTTAAAGGATGCTGTTATTTTTAAGCCACCATAGTTCTAAATGATTTTACTTTTTTTATTTTTTTGAAAAGTAACGCTGTAAATAACTCTATATTTTAAATGAAAATACATTTTTTAAACAGTTCAAATAATTTGATAAAATTTATTTTAATGGCTGTTTTGTCCCCCCCCCATACTCTGTTTTGTCTTTAAATGAAAGATGCCTCTTAACAGCACATATTCTCAAGTTGAAAATAGCTTAGAAACATTTTCTACAAATTCAGCTAGATATAAACATATTTTAGGTGATAATGAGCACAATCAATTTTGACCTTATATCACCAACAGTATTTATTCTTGCACTTTTTTACAACATTTACTGGCTGGCAGCATTTGATAACCTTTTATATGTTCAAATGAAACACAAACTACTAACAAGTACAGTAGTATACAGAATGTTAAGTACATTAAGCTAATAATATACAGATTTTGTGCATTAACAATATGTTTTTCTGTATCAATTTGACTTTTGTGTGTCTTTTAAATTAATTAAATGAAGATATACAACTTTGGATTTGAATAATACAAAAAAGAAAAGAAAAGCTAATCATAGATTAACCTTCTTACTCCTTGTTAGGTTAATTTACATCAGTAATTGAAGAAGTAATATGGCAAATTGTGTATAATGTTATAGCCATATACATCACAAACCATAAAAATATTGAACCTAGCTGTAACACCTGAAAAGGATAGCCTAGATCAGATTTTATTATCTATTTGACTGATTAATTTATAGGAAACTCGGGTACTGAGAATAAAGTTATCCAAACTTAAATAACAATGATAAATACTATAATGCACACATGACAGATTACAGTAGAAATAATGTAATACCCAGGATTGAATATGATAGCAAATGTAAGCATCAAAATGTTGGAAATGTTAGACGTTTTGATTAGTGTGCATTTGCTACGATTTGAAATTGGGAACTTTAATCTATACTTTGTAGTAAAATATGAATATTTAGGTTGGTAAGTCGATGTACAGATTATTTAAAATAATTGTCCAATTCCTTTACTACATACTTTTTTTTTTTTTTTAATTGTATGAAAGTCTATGAAAAAATATGTTTTCATAAAAACAAGTCATAAATGTGCATGCATCAAACGAAATGTGGATCTCGATACTAGGTAATATTTGCCTGTCAATGCTTAGAGTAGCCAAAGACTATATATTACAGTAGGCCTACTACAGTATTCTACATTTTCAAATTTAAATTGTTTTTCATTTTATGCTGAAATTTCACGGTTAAATAATTACTTTCTTTTAAAATTTGTTTCAGAAGTCATTTTTGAACTTACGAATTCCCATTGTGATGTATACATAAACTATGCATACGGTACATGAATTTGGTACTTTTCAATTTGTAATTTTTCAGTGGAAAAGTGAATTCTGTGTTAAAATATTATATTATAATTTCAAAATAAGGTTAGGTAGTAAAAGAATTACACAAATTTAAAAAAAAATAAATTTTACATTGACATTTAAATAATGTATCGACTTACATAATTTTTAATATATACATCAAACCAAGCTAACATACCTTATTTATTAATAATAAAATAAGTTTTCTACGCAGTGCTAACTTTTTCACCGAAAAATCACGAGTTCAAAAATAGAGAATTCAATGTATTTATAGATCACCGAAGTCAAGCAACAATGAGCTCGGTTAGTAGGCCTACGTGGATGGATGACCACTTGGGAATATATGCAAACTTTCTTCTTTTTTTTTCAAATTTATGCATAGGTCAGGTAAGGTGGCTATTATATATATATAGAGCCACCTTACTTGACCTTGTAAGGGAAAAACACATACAAACCTATTTTAATGTGTAATTCATTTAATGGAACTTAACCTACAAAAGTTGAAATTGTTTCTTTCCGTGAAAAAGTTATGTCCGTGTTGAAAACTTATTTTATTATTAATAAATCAGGTAAATGTTTACTTAAAGGTGCTGCCTTATTTTTCCGGATTTTTTTTTTTTTTTTTTTATCGTCTACTTCATACCTTACATCTTAAGAATAAATAATGTTTTCCTTGTGCAGATCACTATTTTCCACTGAAAAATCACAATCTAAAAACTATCAAATTCGACGTACTTATAGGTTGGACATAATAAAAAATGTTCACAATTACGTCTCATATTTTACTAAGGATATTTCAATCTATAATATCCGTGATCACAGATCACGTGATATGCTGTGAATCCTCCATATTAATAATCTAATTTCAAATTATTAACTTCAATAAACTTACGAAAGGTTTAGCCAGAAGGTTTTATATATATATAAGGTTTGGCCAGGTGTTTATATACAGGTGACGGATTTGGTAGTTTTCAGATTGTGATTTTTCAGTGAAAAATACTGATCTGCGCAAGGAAAACATTATTTATTCTTAAGAAGTAAGGTATGTAGTGGACGATAAAAAAAGAAATTTAGAAAATAAGGCGTCAACTTCAAGTAAACAATTCCTATAAATAAGGTATGTAGAACATGATTAAAAAATAGCCAAAACAACCGGTTGCAGTTACAGTAAACAATTACCGTTTTAGTTCTTATTTACGAGTATAAAAGCATCATTGATCATCAGCAAAATCATAATTACTACTTCACATTTATATAATTTGTGTAGGCCTAACTTTTGGTCTATTGTTATGAATTTAAATTGGAAAACAAATAATAAAATCACAACATTAGGCCTAGTTCATTTTTAAAATTATAATATGGTCATGCTAAGTCATTTATTTAGATTACTTTTTCTGGTTAATCTTTTAAATATACTTTTCTAACACTAAATATAGATTTCTTTCAGAAACGGTAAATTTGTTTGTTATTTACAGTTGTTCCGTGCATACACAGAGATCTTCTTAACAAGTCCAGACTTGTTACTTCCTTAGCTGTCAAAAAAAAAATTGTTTTGGTCTAGACAATCAAATTGAGAAATACATATTATACGCTTTTACTCCTAAAATAATATGTTAAAGTCCGGCATTATAACTTGTTGTAAAATTGTATGTTTTATTTTGTTAAAATTAAATACATTATACAAAGTCCATTCTTTACTTTTTTTGCTTCTGCTAAATTAGGCTAGACCTAAATGATACCAATTGTTTCAATTAATGACAAGATTTTAACGCAAAATGTTTTTATATTTTAAAATAAGTGTGTTTATTCATCAATAAAATCATTCCAATTTAAATAGTTTTAATTGTGATATATGTACCTTTTAACCAATCGGTAACTTGGTCTGGTTTCCACTCCGCTACATTGACGTACGCCATCTTTATTTTGATCAGATACTTCAATCAAACTACAAGGTCAACTGTTCACAAGTAAACACATCTGATGGTACAGTCTGTTACTGTTACCGTTTACACTGCCTGCTAGAGAGCAGTAAACCATTTTGAGACAATATAAAAGTATTGTTTTATTTATTTATATACATATATATAACGTCTACACTAAGTAATATTCAGTTTAAATTGTGTTTATTAATTTCATTTAACACTCGAATTTATTTCATAATGCTGAAAATAGATACAATTTCGTTTTATAATTTTGTTGTTCATTTGTTTATATAGAAAATATATTTTTTTAAATGTAACTTTATTGAAATCGTAAATAATTACAAATTTCTAAACTGATAATGAATGTTTCTAAACAAATGAATGTTGTTAAGCTTAAAACACTTTGCGCTCTCTAAATATATAAAATAATATTCTGGTAGTTTTTTTATGATTTCCTTCCATTCGAAAATTATAGGATGGTGCTCCTGTTTAAAATTTGCTGCATTTTCACCAAAGTCAAGTGTCTCACTGTGAACACACCTCAAGTTTTCATGAATGAAGTATCTCCAGATGATTTTGAATTGAGGTCAAGGATAATAGGAGGGAGGACTTATGGTTTCTATTGGTCAATACTTGAAGTCATGAACTCAGTTTGTTATGAATGTAAATTGGAATTTATACAAACGTATGAGTTTGTTTATATTTTGGTAATCTGTCTTTTTTGAAATAAATGTGAAATGAATGGACTGCACATACAATGTTTGATTTAGAATGGATAACATGAAATTATATCTATAATAATTTATTTTCAGTTTTAAAAAGATACAATACCTACCTATATTTATAATGAAATGTGTACTGTATTCTCGAATAACTTGGTAAAAAAAAACAAATAAATTAATCTATCATTACAAAATTTACAGTAAATAGAAATTGGCTCAATTTTAGCCCTTAATCCATGGTTCGAATATTTTAGTAGAGTACCATAGCTTAATAATTTAGTACTCGATCTATAATGACATGCTTTTTTGTTAGAGTAAAACATGTCTAAATTATAAATTGTATGCAGATTTTTCCCCCTTCAAACAGAGTTAACATACTGAGATTATCAGTTGCAAATTTCAAAGGTGGGGGAAAAGTAAGTAGGTGCACAATAAACTAGGGCATTCTATTATTGTTGCACAAATTTAATAATGTAACTCTTTGTGAGGGAGGTTGTGGTAGCTTGTGATAAGGTTGCACAACCCCCACCCTAAATAATATCTAAACAATAAATATTTTTTAAATATAAACATTTTTTGAAAATATTAATACGATTTCAAGTTTTATCTACATTCTTTTAAACGAAAAAGAGATAAAAAAAAGTAAAGTGTAAAGCTGGTGATAACTAAGAAAGAATTGTATGATGTGACGTCATCATTTAGGTTTCGCAGCTCGAGTGAACCAGGCTTGCCCATCCCTCTAATGGTAAAATAACATGGAACATTTTGTGTCTTGAAAACTTAACTTGTTGCCTAGCAACGACCTATCTCTCTATTAAGATGACCAACTTGGTTGTCAACCTCATTACCAACTTGATTGCCCACAGACGGTCAACTTGTTGTTGCCAACTTCATTTGCTGATCAGTTCTGTTGCCTTCTTGGCAGAAAATGAGTAATCACGATCCCATGTTGTATTTTATAATTCTTAACGAATTGTGTGAGGATGGTGTTGAAGTGTTTTTTTTTTCCAAAAAGTAAGAAAAGAAAATTGTGGTCAAAGGAGTGGTACTTACAACATCATGAGTTTTCTCATTCAAATTTATTAAGTGAACTTCGTGTCTCTGCACCTGCAGATTAAATTTTTTTTTAAGAATGGATAGTGCAACCAATGATGATTTGTTGGATAAAGTCATTCGTTCATTGAAAAGAAGGACACTATCATGAGATGTGCAATTATTGTAAATGAACGGCTGTCGGCAACATTGAGATTTTAGCGAGTGCCCAGAGCTTTAAGATTTGAAATTTCTCACCGCCATATCCCCACAAAGTCTTGGAACAATCATAATTGAGACTTGCAGTGTTATCAACCAAGTTTTGAAGGAGTATATTCAGGTTAATACATACCAACAATCTATACATCACATCAGTGGCGGATCTAGGATTTCATCTTAGGGAAGGGGGAGTTATGGTTAGACCTGATTTAGTAATATTCGCACTTTTGATACTTGATTTTTGATCACTTATTGATTGAAATAAGCTATAGTAAGCTCTTTTAGTATTTCTAGATTATCATTTCTGGACATGTTGTTTTAGATACTAAAAACAGAACGTGAGTGGGTGACTGTTTCGGAAGAGTTTGGAAGAAGATGTTCACGTCACCACCAAAGGAACTAGTTCACCCGACTAGTTTCCCACAATCAACACGACAAAACCTGCCAACACTCACTCAACACTACAGGCATCAATTCCCCAGCCTTAAACGGCTCTACATCGGCCAATCTCACAATACAAGACCCGCACACGCTACTCGTCTCTGATTGGCCGACAGCTCACGTCGAGCATCTAAAAGTCCACGGCCACAACAATGGCAATCCGCGACAAAACTTCGAACCAACCTCACACACATCGCACGTCGAGATTGGTCGCTTCTCGGGAAACTTAACAATGGACAGCTCATTGTCTAGGAGCAAACCAATCCTAGGCAAGCTAAGCTACAAGCTAGCAAAGCCAAAATTGTATAAGTACCCATTTCTCAATGACAAAATCGACACTTGTCAATCAAGAGACCAACTGGCACCACACCTCCTCCAGGAAACCTGCAGTTGACAACTCACAACACATCCTCAACAAGCATCATCACAATCACTTCGCCTTCTAGAAATCACACCACACTCCTCCTGACGCGAGACTCACAGGGACCATCTCTCCCACAGCCTTCTTACGCAAGGCCAAGAGACCCCTCACTCACACATTTCACAGCGACCATCTCTTTCAAGATCTTCTTACGCAAGACCAAGTAACAGGTGGCAGCACCTTACAGTAGGAGAAAATCTACAATAATATTACCGACATTTTTGCCTCAGTGTGGCGATACAAATTGACAAAATTTGTCCTGTTACACTGAGACAAAAATATGGTTATTATTATTGAAGATTCAATTATTGATTTGTCAAACCAATTAAAACCGATTTATAGTAACGTGCTGCCATCTGTATAAATTTTTACAAACCTTAAATAATCTAATAACAAAAGATGTTTGGATGGTGCTGTTACATAGTTTAAAAATGTAGAACTAGGACGATGATTGTTCAAAATCCTACTTTTTGTTAGTTTACCTAATTTTTTTTCAGATGCTAATTCCAATTCTCCCTTCCTCTATAATTCATAAGGTAAACATCCAAAATAGAATATAACATTAAATTAATAAACAGGGTTCCCTGTTTGGAGTGTTGTGTAGGTGAAGGATGAGATTACCTTACAAATAGGTACTTAGTTACTTTAATATAGGATTGCCCTACATGTATCAAATTCTTCTGCTGCCTACTCGAAACTAAAATAACCATGCAACAGAGACATGCTGAATGCAATCATGTGTTGATAACTGCACCTGCAACAAATTTGCAAGCAATATCTTCTCCTGGGCTACTGAAGGTCTTGTCTCATGCACCTACCACTCTGAAACAGATCTGATGACATAACTATTAGGAAAAGGTCACAGTGATAAGGATGTGGTGGGCATTATAGGGCCAGAAGGTGGTCTGTCATGGGTTAGGGACAATGGTCATTTGTGTTTATCACATGTTGTTTTGTATCTGCCAAGTGAGTAAATCAGTGTAGATGTGGGGTATGAGTGTGCTCCCTTGTAAAGGTTAACTGTTAAATGTTAGATGTGTTGTTTGATTGAAGGGACATTCAAGTTTTTGTGTATTATTCTAAGTTTGGTGCATATTTTTGATTTAGTCAATATTCTCAAAACTTTGTTTTGGAATAGTTGTAGTCTTTGGATGTCGATATCCTCAGCATGTCCCCAGGCGGGAGCTGCATATGTAAGTATACTCATGAGTAGCGACTTATACAACATGGTGGCCGTTCTCATTGAGAGAGAACTTGTTTTGTTGAGCAATGGATACAGCTGTAAGACTTTTATGTTCGCCATTTTAAGAGTTTAGTTTATTTGAGCTGACCATGTCAGTTTCCTATCCAGGGTGACCCCTAGGTACTTAACTTGATCAATCCAGTGTATGTTTTGATTGAATAGAAGTAGTGGTGTATTGTGTTTGATTTTTGTTGTTTGGAAAGCAACAGTGCCTGGCGCTTTGACACATTCATTTTCACTCTCCAGGTTGTGAGCCATGGCTCAAGGGTATTTAGTGCTTTTTGTAGCCTACTGTGTATTATATGTGGTTGCCATGACTGTGCTGATATCGCAGTGTCATCTGCATAAATGGCCACATTAGTGTTTTTGGGTGTTGGAATGTCATTGATGTAGATGTTGAACAGCACAGGCCCAATTAGGGATGCCGGCCAGTATTGTTCTCTGTGTAGATGTTGTTTGGTCAACATCAATCCTAAACTTACAGTCGGACAGGTATGCTTTTCTATGTCCAGGAAGAATGAATCAGTTGAGCGGTTCTTGTTGAAGCCCTCAGTTATATATTCAACCACCCTCAGCAGTTGAAGTGTCGTGGAATGTTTAGTTCTAGAGCCAAATTGCTCCGGACTCAGGATGTTGTGTGTATGTATGTGCTCATTGATAAGCAAGCAAGACTTTCTTGAAGACTTTGCTCATAGTGCTCAACAAACTTATAGGTATGTACAAATCTGGGATGTGTTTATCTTTCCCTGGCTTGGGGAAAACTAATATCTTAGTCTCCTTCCAAGCTGCAGGGAAATGTTCACAAAATTTAATAAATTTAGGTCCTACTTCAACTAAAATTTTATTTTTTACATTTAAATATCAGAAATTCATTTTTTCATAAGTACACTTAAAAGCCACATGATATTTAAACTTTGATCATCTTTGGATCAATCAATATAAGGCATAAAGAACATACAGATTTTATTTTGAAAAAGACATTAAAAAAAAGAAGAAAAACTTGTGATATTCGCTGTTAATGCACAAAAGGTTAGATATTATGAAACTGCATTAATTGGTTGAAGAAACGAAAATCCCATTAATAAATAACACATAATATAATGCTATAATATCATATAATAAATCGTTTAATAAAAAGGTTTTTAGCACAGAGTTACTTCTTCTTTTTCTAATAAGCTTTATTATTTACATTCAATTCAAATATTGATTTTAACATTTATATTATTTGTGTTTTGTAAGAACATGATAGTGTAATTTATTACTTTTATGATAAATGTTTGATGATTACCAAAATGGTTTTTTGCCTTAAAAACTCAAAAAAAATTGTTTTTTTTTTGGATCCTTAGGGGCGACATTTAGTAAATTTGATCAAAATCATTTGAGCTGATTTTAAGTTGTTTTTCTTATGAAAGGTACCCCCAAATTTTGAGTTACCAAACAAATTAAAAAATGTCTCGAGATATGGACAACATATTGCCACGTATCAAATTTTATTAAATTGATCCACACGTTTAGGCTATAAAGAATTGGATGTAAGATAAGCAGACAATAAACTGACTTCATTAAAAAAATAAAAAATAATAAAAATTAAAAAAACAAACTCAGGGAATTTACAAACTAATAAGTCCTTAGAATCAACATTGATTCTTTACCCATTACATAAATTTTACAACACTATGTATATGGTAGAAATTAAAAAATGTGGTTTCTAAATTAATAAAATGTGCATCAGTGACTTGGGAAAATTTAAAAGTGTAGGTAAATAACACGATATATTTTATATTGATTTAACATAACACTGATCAAAAATATTTATCTATGTAAAAAGTTTGTTTCAATTAACTTATATACTTATCTTTTGTTGACTTTATGTTGTTCTTTATTTTGTTTGTCATGGCCTCCATTTCGATGCAGACACTCTGCACGCCTAGTGAAAAGAGACATTTGGTTGGATAAGCAGATACTACTATTTTGTAATTTTCAATCAAGTATCCAGTTTGCAATACAATCATGGAGCACAAAGTAAAGGATTGTTTTTTTTTCTTTTCTGCAGTACAGAATTAATCTTAATGGCTTATTTCCTTTATTACTTATAAGGGATGTAAAGCCACAATGAAGGATCTCTATCAGTTGTAATGTTGTTGCATACTTTGCTCTCACTAAACCACCAGGTTTTCTCTTTCCTTCAGGTCCACTCCAATACTTATATCACTGATGTCTTCTAATACTGTGACCGAGTCGCTCATACCTTCTGCTCTTAATGGTATCTGACAAATGACTTTGTCTACACCTTCTCCAAAGTTCTTCATTGATAACTCTTTTATCCCAATATATGTTGAAATTTCTTCTTAGTCTGTTGTTCAAAAATGTTTATAATTTTTCTGACGTACTTCTTGTGATCTTCCATATTTGTCACATATACAAAAGCAGCTACTTTACATAACGCTCTAAAATTTTCAGCTCAATTCGTATTCAGAGTTTTTGGTATCTCCATTTAGGCCTAAGTTGTTCTAAAACCACCTTTGCTTTCCTAATATTTTGTGCCACCCTTTTTAGTAAGCATACTATCAAGATACAGTAGAACCATGACAGCAAGACTGTCAAGGGAATTTGGGAAACAGTCTTGTTGTAGAGGGACTCTTCTAGTTGAGGTTCGTGCTATCAAGGATACGTTGACTAAAAGTCGTAATATCAAGCTCACTTTTTATTCTGAAACCCCTTAATAGCAAGTGCATTTTGAATCAACCCTCACTAGCATGTTTTGTTTTAAAAAGTACATTTTATTATTATTGTAACAAAGTATGTACTGTAATCTAAGTGCTTAATAAATAAAAATACACGTTTAAAATATGTACATTGCAAAAAGATTATTGAAGCTGGGTTTTTATGTTTAGACCTGAGCGTAAGACATCGTTTCCTGCAAAACATCTGTTCCGTTGAGTCACTGACTGTGGGAACTATGCACTGGGAAGAGTGATGTTGTGCTATGAAGGTTCCATTGTATAAAATGAATTACTATTGAGGTTGAACTCTTGCTATAAAGGTTCGGTTTCGCAAAAAGACATGCTACAGAGGGTTAGAGCAGCGATCTCTATGGGGACAAAAATCTGTGCTATTGAGGTTTTTAAAATAATAATAGTCATGATATAGAGGTATCTGTAATATTAAGTGTTATGGCAATCCCAGGGGGATTAGAAAAATGCACTTGTTATCGAGGAAGTCGTGTTATTGAGGGTCGTGTTTGCGAGTTTGTACTGTATTGCAATTTCTCCTTCTGCTCTATAAATTTATAATTAAAAATTAGGTTTTTTGGTTTCTAGGGTTTGGCTTCATTTCTTTAGTGTTATCTTTGGAATCACTTTCCCCCTCAAATCTGTCATTATGGGTCATAAAACACAGATTATCAGATTTATCATCCTCAAACCTTTTGTTGAATTGAATCGTAAGCCTTCCATCTTCTTGTGACTTTCCACATCATTAAGTCTAAAACCATAAGAATTATTATGGATGATACAGTCTAAATCTAAAAGGGTTGTCATGTGTATTAATGCCCCCTTGTATTATTTGATATTTATAATCTTTCAACCAATGCCAAATTTTAAAAAACCAGCCTTATGTTACTGAAAACAGCTGTATTGTAAATATTGTCCAGCCTCCAGAAAAAGTTGATATAAAGAAAGAAACAACTGAAAGAGGTTCTCACTATTCTGACTTATATTTCGACTTTATGAATCCAGTATGCCATGGATTTTCTATACCCAACAACCATACAAAATTCATATATACACACATTTAATACAGGCATTACACAAAAAGTGCTAATTTTTGAAGATAGCTACTGCATACGTTAACTCAAATTGAAGAATTCACGCAGAGCCTGCTAATGAATAATGAAACTCATTTTTATCATTGGTCATAAGCAACATCCATTATTGGTTAGATTAAAACCATAAAATCGTTAAAAAAACTTAATGGAAATAAACTCAACTTAAATTAAATCATATTTATTACAATTTCTAAACTATGTACAAACAAAGCAAATAGTATTTTTACAAGAATTGAAGAGTTATAAACAACATTTAGGTTGGGGATGAGTTATTTTATTTTACAGATATAGTAAATTAGGCATGGAGAATGTAGTATCTAAGACTCATACAAATCATGGGAAAACATAAGCTATAATGTTTGAATACACTTTTTTTAAAGACAATAATTAATTAAAAGAAGCATTGTATTATATTTATATTCAGTTAAATTGCTTCACACTGATAGTTTAAATAATAATGTATTAAAATTTATATAAAAGTATTTCTTAAAACATGTGCAAAAATTGTACAAAATGACAACTAAATATATTCAGTTGTTAAAAATTTCACAATTTTTTTAAAACTTCAACATTTTAAAATATGTTATTTTTTACAAGGACACTTTTTCACAATTCTTTTGATCAATTGTTATATGTTACAAAAAAATTGAATATTGGAACAAAACTACATTAGTTACAATTATTTTTACTTGTAGCAGTATTATTACATGCTCTCCGCTATCCAGGAGTATATCAATCATCCACTATGAGTAATCTACGTTTCACTAGTCCAGTGTATACTCTTCTATAGGAATTCTCAAGAAAATATATCTATCTGAATTTCAACATACAACTAATATTAAATTCGCATCTTTTGCTCTTCAATAGGGAGTTCTTAAAATTTATATAAGGTTATGAAAATAAAAGAAATTTAATATAAATCTAACCAAATATCTAACAGTTCGGAAATATTTAAACCCTAATGTAATATTTTGTAATACTCTAGTTGTGAACTATTCCCAGCATACAATAAAGTTAATTTAGTGTAGACTAGCAGTATATGTTAGGTTAGGTTTAATCTTGATAGTAAAACATTATTATTTGTGTTAGATTATAAATTGCTTTACAATCAGTTTCACTGGTAGCAGACAGTTAATATTTCCTAAATTATTGCGAATTAGGTTAGGTTCTTATTTCTATTTTGTTAAAACTTTAATAAGTTACCATCAAAGAACAGACGATACCAAGAAAATATTGTACATATGTTGAGAATTATACAAAAAAACAAACAGGTGTGAAGCAATTAGCTTAACTCAAATTAGAGTAGTGATATATTCCTAGAAGTATAGAGAGTCAATTATCAGTATACATATTATTAATAATTCTAAAATTATTTGGTATTGACATTAATTCAGAAGTAGTATACTAAGTACAAATATTTTTCAAAAGGCACATCACAACTATAATAAATGCCTTTAATGTAAAATCTTGGTCCTTTAGAAATTCTTTTAAGTTATTGTCTTGTTTTAGTTAGTTTGAAATAGCAATGTAACACTAGTAGGGAAAATCCGGAACAAAATTGTATTTCATAAAGTATAACAAATATGAAGATGTGTTTTTTTGTACTTTCACTATTTGGTCATCTAAAACATATTTTAGACAAACTAAATTTTGTTCGGGGCACCCCCAAAAAATCAAGTTGATTTTTTTTTTTTTAATGTCAAAAAACATTGTGGTGTATTATTTTAAATTATTTTATGATCATCGGTTTTTGATGTCTTAACACATTGATACAAAGTTACATACTTTTCTTTCAAACTGAAAATTGCACTGACAAATTATGGTATTTAATGTTGTTTTTTTCCCGTAACCAGTAGTAAAGAAGTATTTCACAATCAATGGGAGAAAAAGAATAAATTCTACATGTTTAGAGTACAATTTTCAGCTTAAAAGAAACACTCATCATTTTGCAACAATACAAAGTATAAAAAACTGTCTTCAACACTGTGTTCAAAACAAACTCCCTTTAAAATGATATACCACAAGTCGTACTTTGCTGTTTGAAAAAAAATGAACTTTATTTTTTTAGGGTTTCCAAACATTTTTTTGTTTAATCTTTGAAAAAAATATTTTAGATGTCTAAAAAGTTTTAATGTGATTGGTATCTTCATAATATGTCTTATTAGATACATAAAATTTAGTTTTTGCCAATAGTTAAACCAAAGAGCTTAACATTATTATAATGGAGTGATTATACACTCAACAGTTTAGATCAAGTTAATTATAATAGTTTATCTTAGTATGGATAAGCTAGGTTCATACATAATCCATATAAGAATATTAAAATTATATTTTAAAGAGGATGTATTGAATAGAATTTGTATTAAATAAGATTGTATGAAACAAAATTGTTTACAACTCATAAGTAATTTTACAAAAGGGTATTTCTAGTTAAACATATGATGTTCACGGCTATCATTTTTTTTTTTATTAAAAAAGATGACACTGGATGCATGCAATGTATATATTTAACAATGAAAAGATATTAACAAAGAGTAATATATGATACAATCATCACACAAAAGTAAACTAACAAAATATTCATACAAGAAGGGGTTTATAATGTAGTTTATTAGTTTGGCACAAAGAGTTAGTATTTTATTAGCTTAACATGAAGTAACAATATGAATGAAAATTTATTACTGAATGAAATTTTTTAAATAACAATTTATAATTTGTCTTTCAAAAACAATTTTTACGATACACAAATATGCAAACCAAAGAAGTAGCCTACATTTACTTCATCCTGAATATTGTTTTTGGAATTACAATTAATATTATTGGACACTATTATTACTAACTCATAAACAAGTTTGCCCTATTTTTAAATTCTGTTGATAGTATATAAAGGAAATCTGAAAACATGACAAATAAATAGTGCACACAGTTTTAAATGTATACTCAAAATAAATAATGGAAGAATCTTCAGATACTTTGACATTTGTACAGAGCAATGCTGCTATGTTCCTAAATTAAGCCTTTACTTACAAGTAAGGTCTCAGGTCTTGTAGTTGACCATGTTTACTAGATTATTAGCCCTATTAACATGTTAGTGAGTGCGCATGGCATATGCTGTTCATTGATTGATTCATTGTCCAAAAACAAACCTCAAAGGAGTAAGAATTTTTCTTTCTTTTTTAATGTGAAAACTTATATATTTTACTCATAATAACATAAAAACATATTATAAATAGATTTTTTCCCCCCTACTTTTAGAATTGTTGTAACGTGTGATATTCTTGGAAACAAGTGGGATCTCACATGTGGAACACTCGTAGATTATTTCTTGTCTCTTTGGTTGTGATCAGATAGTATGTTTACATTGTATAAAAAGTTTTCGTTTGGCGAGTCACTCGGGGAGGGGGGGAGCGGCCTCATAAAATGGCGTCCTTGAAAATGTAGCAAGTGATAAGGCGGTAAAACAAGTAATTGTTTAACAGGCCAGATGACACTGATACCACTGCCAGCAGAAGTGTTGTAATAAATAAACAATTAGAAAATCTATTTATTTCAAGATACTGCTGGTTGTTGTCAAGGTATTGACAAAATAAAATAGGTCAAGAGTAATGTCAAAAACGGCAAATGGTGTGTGCACTCGTATAGGAATTACCGTGCACACTCTTTTGGGATCATTTGGATTACTCGCCAACAGTTTAAACAAATAACCTAATTCACACAAAATATAAATATCAAATAACTCTGAAACTTCTAAATCAAATGTTACTCCATGCTAAACCAAAAGTATTTTACAAAGAGCTATACAACTAAGAGTAAGGAAAAAATCTAATCTATGATTTTAAAATCCAATGGTGTTTTGTACAAATTGGACGGTTCATACACGACAACTGATTTCTAAAATCTATTTTACTACTATTTTGATTAAAAGCTTTTATTTGATTGTTTTAGTAGTTTGATTTTTTTTCTTTTACATTAGCAATATGCTATAATATGACACATATATTATGATTGGGAATGAATCTCAAACAATTTTAAAATTTATAATGGCCATATACGTAAAAAATGTTATTTTAAAATTTTAATTAAAGACAGGAAAAATTATCATAACAATCAAAATAAAAATAACATGACAAAGAATAACCAATATTGTAACAGATTATGTTGGTATACTGGAAGTATTATGTTTACTTACTAAAATATACTAAAATGGTAAATTACATAATTTCCAAAGTATTTACATATATACCATAAATTCTTGGAAATTGATATACACAATTTGTATTATTTAGTTTTTATACAAGTGAAAATACAACAGTTTACATTTCGTTTTCTTAGTTCTTTAATTATTTTATTAGAGAAAGTTTGTTTATTGCAAAAAATATTTATGTATACTTAATACAATTTAAATGTTTTAATTGTTTCATGGGGCTTACCCCTTATTGTATTACTGTTTGTAGTGTGTATTATGAAATTGGGTAGTGTCTTATAATATGAGTGTAACATTTTTTTTTTTGTATTTGGTAATTTCATTGTAGGTATTGTATTGTAGTTGGTTAGGTTAGGTTTGGTAGTGTTGTTATCTATCAATTTAATTATTTTGGGAAGATAGAATTGGAAGCAAACTGATTTAGAATACTAGAATAATGGTAATATGATATAATGAAACCACATACTACCTGATTGAAAAGCCTTCTAGCAAACCTAGGCCCTTCAGGGCTTTTTCTAAATTCATGGATAAAAGCCATGGAAGCTAAATTCAGGTTGTTTCCTATCTGGTTTCTTTTCTGTCCAAATTCAATTTATTTAGTTAGAAGTATTTGCTTGTGTTGTTTCTCTTATTTGAATATGATGATTCCTGCAAGAGGAGCTCATAAACAATGCTGTAAATATCATGAAATGAAGTCAAGTTTTGGCACTAAAATTTTGTGACAATCAAGATCGGATTTAGCATTTTGGCGCCCCTAGGCCCAATAATTTTTCCGCCCCCTAGTCTGGTTAAAGTTACTTCCCCAAAAACCTTTATTAAAAAATTATATCAAGCCTATGTTGTAACGAAGTTGATGCGTAATGTTGAAAAATAGTTTAACTTTACCAACAATTATTTGTTCCAATGAACTTCAAAATCAGAATGATTTTTTTTTGTAATCAATTCAAAAAATATGTTAAGTTATGGCTATTTATTTTTATTTCTAGATATTTAAAAACAAAAAAAATTCTCTAGGCCATGCGCCCCCTGGGAGTTGCGCATCAGGCCTTCAGGGCCTATTGGGAAATCCGGCCCTGGTGACAATGCAGTGATTGTAAAGTGACTCTGTGAGTGAGGGTGTGACAATTGGTTATATAATTTTCTGATTCTGTTTGTAAAAACTGTGAACTGGAACTTGGAGGTGTTTAAGTTTAATTTTATTTATGTTCAGTATGTTAAAACTCTGTTTTTCTGTAAATTCTTTTGTTTAAAGTGTTTCATTTAGTTTATTAAAACAATGAGTGCAAATCGATAATTGAATTATTAATTAACTTTATATATTCTTTTCCTTTTAATGGAACAATTTTAACAAACATAATTGTTATCAACTTCTTCTATCTTCAATGAACGTGATTTTGATCTTACTAAATATTTGTGAAATAAATATTATTGACAGTTCTAAAAATTGTTAACGCTACAATTTTACAAACCAATGTCCTACCATATTTATGTGTGCATTGTGCTTGACTACAATAAACAATCCTAACACTACAAACAAATCATGTCACTACATGTATTTATATGTGTCTATATTAATTAATTTTATAAAAAGTGACTCTATGTAATGAATTTGTAACATTGTAACATTAAGATGACAACTTGAAAATGGTTGCCAAAGAAAGAAGAAGTCGATTTCATAAACAAACGTAATACATTTAGTTTATGAAATTTTAATCTGAGAATTAAAATTTACAATAATGATTGAATCAGATGATATACATTATATTATATAAAAGATTGTTTAGATATAACACTGTAGAAAGTATGTGGTTTAACAAACTTTGAGGAAATCTGCTTGTATTGTAATCTGGATAGGTACATTTGAAAACTAATAATAAAACTATTTGTTATCCTTACAAGGTATTTAGGCATTAAATATTCTTATACCAAGTGAAACGTGAATGAAATTACTTCAAAGTTGTTTCATTTTATATAGTATATTGTTAATATGTTTGCATCTTGTTACTATTTTAAGCTCCCTTTTAAAATATAAATGTTATTTAGGGGAAATGTTTTTTAAAAACTAGAAACAGGAAGCTCTATGATTCTTTTTTTAGATTCAACTGTCCTAAAACTCAAACAAGTCCAAAATCAGTATGAATTGTAACATCACAATTGTTCTGCTTTTCAGCGGCCATGTTGACTTCAACTAATGTATCAATAGAATTAATACTAACACCTTTTAAAATATTTTGTGCAGCGATTGAGGTAAAATGCAAAGATAAATCACTAAGGCTTGGAAACTGACACAATTCACCGCTTTCTGGTGTCTTTTTAGATATTTCTTGATTACTACCATTTATTTTCATAATATCATCGTTTAAAATATTACTGAAAGAACCTGTCGTGTTGGATAATTCACTGGAAAATACTTTCGTTGGACTTGGTGGATTACTGTTGAAAACTTTACCATCTTTTTTAAAAATTACTGGAAAAAATGGATGATCAGAATCTTTTAAAAGATTTTTCACGCTTAAATTTTCTGTTTTGCTGTAGCACTGAAGAGGTGTTGAAGATATTGATGCTTTTCTGATGTTGTTTAATTCTGATTCATTGCCCAAAACATTGGTCATATCGACTAGACTGCCCGTTACAATTTTACTTGAATCCAAAACTTGTCGCCTTTGATTATTTTTATTATTTTTGGAAGACGTTAGTAATTTTTCTTCTAGCTGAATAGTTTCTGATGATGGGAATTTCATTTTCAACTGTGTTTCTAATTGACCGAGAATTTTTCCATTTTTAACAGATTCTTTATCTGTTTCTTGTTGGTTATATAGTGATGAAGGTCGTTCTAACTTAGGATGATACCTTTTATAGCTCTCTTTTTCACTTAAGCTATTGCCTTCCTCTGTTTTGCCACCGTTTACAATAATTAAATCTCGATTCGGTGGGCTTACTTTGTTTCCTAAACCATTTTCAAAAGTAATTACAGATCTAACGGGAGAATTCTGTTGCTGTACAAAGATCTTGGTAGTGTTTGAACCATTGATTGTTGTTGTCATTGTTGTGGAGTTCTTATCTTCTTGAGTGTCTCCTAAAGAAGATTTGACAGAAGACATGAAACCTCCAATATTGGATTGACATTGGCTGGAGTAGTTGGAGTTGCCTTGATTGGTAGATACTTGAAGGGTTATAGAACTCTTCCCTGAAAACAAAATACAATCTTTAACTGTGGTGAAACATAATACACACTTCAATAGCATCGTCTACTTACTCTGCGTCTTCAACTTATGATATGTAATGAACAACATGTGTGTGTATATATATATATATAATTTTTTTTGTTAATAACAGGTTGAACAATTATAAAATTATTTCTAAGAACAAAAATCTATTATATAAATTACAACTAAAGTGAGTGTTTTAGTTTTTAATATATTGGTAGATTGAAATTTGTCATTGTTGACACACATGGTGTAGTTTTTAAATACTGCTATACCATCATGATTGGTTTAAAAATTATTGATTAAAGCTGAAAATGTAAAGAAGAGTGGAAAACCAGCTTGCCAGGAATGTATTGTACCCAACAGTCAATAGTATTGATATAAAATGTGAACATGTGAATACTTACAATTGTTGAATTAAAAAATAATATGAATTTACTGTTTTTTTTTTTTTTCAGTCGAAAATGTTTATTTTGTCAAAAAGCTTAAAATTATTTTTTATTCAATTTATAAGTGGTCTTGTTATTATCTTTGATTAGTATCTGTATCTGATTAATTTTATTATAAACAAATATGTGGTCACATTGAAAATAATTTTTACTAATTTAAACGAAGAGTTATACTAAGATTGTGTACTATGTTATATGCTGTGTTCATTGTTTATATTTAGTTATTATGTATTATATCAGAAAAAGAAAAAAGAAAAAAAACCAACGGTGTTCAGCAAATCTGCACTGTAGCATTTTCAACATCATAATTGCACAAACATAATAAAAAATACAATCCTAACACAAAACCCATTGTGAGCCTAATACTGTTAGACGGCTAACCATTGAGTGATGTGTGGTCAGCATATCGACTTCCCATCATGGTAATTCTACCTTTTTCATGATTAGGATTCACTACTAATCATATCTTTTCACTTTCTTATGATGTTGGGTCAATATCAAAACTTTTTTAAGCCCCCAAAGAGATTAAACTTAGAACTACTTGGTACCACCAAGCACCAAACAATGCCTACAATTTATCGCTACTATTTTTACATTTTTCCCTCTCTTTGAAAATATCATCACAACCCTACACAATGTTTATAATAAATATTTAAATAAGGTCTTAATAAATAAAAACAATGAAATTTCCTTACCTGAGTTACTACTGACAGAATGTACAGGTGAACTTTTAGGAGTAGAACTTCTAGAACTTGGAGCATGTCGAGGTGAATGTGTAGATTTGGGACTTTTACTGGATCGTGGAAGGGAGTTATAACCAGAAGATGAACTAGACATAGATTTAGTGTTAACAATAGTTTTACTAGAAGAAAGTGAACTTCGAGAAGGTGAGACACTAGGAGCAGGATTAGGGTTAGGTGACGATCGACGAGAAGGTGGTCGACTAGGTACTGGGGTTGTGCTTGTAGCAGAACCTTGTCTTCTGTGATGCCGAGGTAAAGTTGATGATGCTGGTTGATTTGAGAGTTCTGCATCTTTATCCCATCTCTCTCTGTCTCCAACATGGGATCTGCTCGAGCTTCCTGCTCGACTCTAAAATACAAACAAACAATAACTAATTTTACGATTTGGCACATTGTATATAAATTAATTAAACATTTATTTTATACAGATTAAACTAATATGAAGTCAGTTAAAATAAATGAAATTAATAATCTGTGTATATATTTTAATATTCAGGGTTTGAATCCAAAATTATACAAACATGAAAGATAAGAATATATAAAAAATCTTCTCCTTTCGCAAATAATGAAAAAGTATCTTTTCTCTTGTGTATATTATTGTTTTTTCCTTACAAAATATAGTGCAGTTTAGAAACTAAAGAAAAAGTTAAAATAATTTTCAGGAATTTTATTCCCAATTCCTATCCTACTAGGATCTCTTATTAATTTAATTCTTTTCTTTTAATTCTCAGTTTAAAATACTTAGTTTATCACGCCTTATTAAATCTTGTACTTAGGTAAATATGAGTAATTATACACATATTTTTCTTGTTGTTTAAAGGCGAAAAAAACCTCTTTTATTGCCTTATAAAAAGAAGGGAAGAAAAGAACATAAAATAAAGACTCCTAGTCCTCTAATACCATCAGGGTTTAAAGGGAATAAGAGTTGGCCAAGAGATACCTGTTAGGAAAGATAAGGAAAGGGATCAAATATAAGACAACATGAAAAAAGGTGTAGATCCAGCCAGGGTCTCTCAGGATTGCCATGATGACCCTTTGAGGGTGAGTACATTACAAAACACTGAAATCTAAATAAGTGTCATCTTCTCGATACTCTATTTATTTTTTAAAACTAAGTTTCACTGTTATTGACAGCATCATCAGGTCTTAAAAACACATATTAACATAATATACAGACACACATTTCAAACTTAATGTTTGACACTGATCATTTTAAATTATTTTATAAAGTTGTACTGGTCTTAAATTTAGGAGCTTCCAGTCACAAATGAATCTAAATTTTCATTCACTGATAATGAGGCTGCATATTATCAGCCTATATCTAATCACATGTCAAACAAGGGGTATTATTGATTTAACATCTGATATTGGTAATTTTACTTTATTTGAAACACAGTGTACACTCTAGGAGCTTCCAGACACAACTGAGTCTGAATGTTTTTCTATTGATAACAAGGGGCTATGTATATTATCTACAAGATCTGTCCACATATGAAACGAGGGGTAATCCCAGTACAGATTGTTCACTGGAAAGACCTACACAGTTTAAAATAAAAATCTGTAATTAGAACCTACCATTAGTTAATAAATGTATGCTAGTTTTCAATAAAGGAAAACATTTGTGTTGGTTGTTCTAAAATGAGAGCTATATGATAATTCTGAGATGAAAATTGATATTATACATCTGTTATTTAACATTATTCTAATGGATAATATCCAATTTATATAGTGGAGAGAGTCTTGATGAATTTCTAATGTGTATTTTATTTACAGAGTTAATTTTATATAAAAGTATTAATATAAATTAGTTTATTCTTTAATAAACTATGAAGGTCCATTTACTTACACGAGTTGATGCAGCAGAAGGACTGTGGCTACGATGTGCTCTAGACGTGTGTGTCTGTGTACCGACTGAATGGAGATGTCGTACTGTTGAATTAAACCATTCACTTGGTGGGAACTGTGCAGAAAATGTTTGCAGAGGTGCTGATTTACCTCGTTTGGATCTTCGAAATAATCGAGACAGCAGAGATAATGACTTCCCTGTAAAATTAGTTATGTTACACTTAATATACAAGAAAGGTTATGGAAATAATTAAATAAATAACACACACAATGGTAAAGACATTTTGAGCTTCATAAAATTTAAAAAAATTAAGAAAGCTGTGCATACATAGAAAGATTACCTAAGCAAATTCTTGTGAGAAATATATACAAGAAAAATTGGATCCTTAGTGGATGCAGATAGTGAAAGTAGAATGATTATTATTTTTAAAATATCCAATTATAACCAAATACCAATTACAAAAATACTATGGATAACCTTTAGTAAGTAAAATAAACTCTACAATTATATTTATAAAACATATTTTGTCACATCTCATAATCGTAAAACACAACACCGTCAACCCGCATAACCTGTGGTGGTTCACACTCCAATGAAATAAACATGTGCTCTGTCAACACATAATCATGTGAATTGAGGCACATCGTTTTATAAAAGAATTCAGCCTAGAGTTTAATGAGTTAAATATTATTATTATTTAAAACTTTCAACAGTTAAAAATATTTTACATATTCCAGCTATAAAAAAACATTGTTTATACTTAAGTAACAATTCATAGAGAAAATAATTGTATATACTGACTTGGCGCTAGACTTGCTGCTATTGAAGTATCGGCGGATGAAGTTTCAGTACTTAGTTGTCGATTAGGAATATGTCGCATGGAGCCTGTCCTATGAAGTGCAGACAGTCTCTTGTTGCTACCAAATAGACGCAAAGAATGCCTTCTCTCAAGTTGTGCTCGTTTACTTGGCGATCTTCCATACAGAACTTTATCTTTTGGGTTACCTGCAACAAAATAATACAATTTTATTAGACAAAAATACAAATAATAGATATTAAGACATTGCATTTATATAGGTTTTTGTTATAGCTGAGTATTGGTACTTTCATGTAAAATAATGAACCATTATCCCTCGATAAGAGTAGCCTCCCTCGATGTTAAAACTAATTTACATTTTTGTGAATCACAAACTCTGGATTGAAAAACACTTTTGTGATTTTTTTCTCAGATATTAACAAATATAACAATTATTCTGTGGTACAATTTCTCATGGTCTAAACCTTCTATAATATCCTCCAGTTTATGAACCTGAACCTAGATCACTGTACCTAAACCATAAGGTTCTCATTGCCCCATGAATAAAACAGTTCATAGATCTGTCTTTTTTTGTAAAATGTGCAGAAACTCTTGAAGGGATAACAGAGAATGTGAAATGATAACTACAACATTATCCCGTTATTACTTTTGAGCAAGATATGTCCAGTTACTTCATATCAGCAGTCCTTAGCCAAGATGTCTGTTCGATATTTCAACAAAATTATATACCTATCACTGAGCTCTTCCTATATCCTTCGATTTGTGAGAGTGTTCAGGTTGAACTTTTCTCTTACCTTTTCTTTTCCATATCCTCATGAGAAGCCAATAATTTGAGGGCATCGGATGCCTCTAAAGTGCAGCTAAATGTTTCAGAGCCTTGGGTTACAGACAGGCTTTCAGTTGTCATAACCAAACTCTAAATAAACATTCACAATGAAACACCTGCCCACCATTTGTCTACTGATTTCTTTGTAAATTAACAACAGTTTTTCTAGGCTCGTATCAATTTAACTGAATTAAATTTTTCACTCATTAGCATATATTCTGTGAAGAGGGATTTTTAAACCTTATTATGATATCAAAATCAGCCACCTAAATTAATATTTGTAAAACTAAGAATAGTTTAAAAAATTCTATTTGAAGACTGGCAGTTACACAGGCTTTAATGAAAATCTTTGAAATGAAATTAACGATCTGATTGTTGTTTGTCATGATTGAAACAAAATATTTTAAAACATACAAAAATTGATTACAAAGAGTTTAATTTCAGTTACTCATGGTTAAAACAAATAATTAATTTTTGTTCCTACAATATAATTTAACAATACACCTTTAGACAACTCTTAAGTTATAAATAAATAGTGCAATTGTCAAGGCTTTGTCCTATTCTAATAAACTATTGTCACAAAAAGACTTAAGAGCTTGTCATATGGTTCATTAATCACCAGGATAAAGGCATTCAATGTTAACACATTCACAAAGCTGTGCCAATCTGTGTTTATTATCTTTAGTTATGTTGATTTGCATAAATTAACTTATGATTGCATGCTTTTGTTCTTTCATGAATGCTCAAACTATATTGTTTTTTTCTATAGAAAGTTATTAGGATTCATATGCTATATTTATAAACTTGTCCATCAGAAAAATTAATAAACACTGCAAATACATCGCACAAACTTTCTCACACACCTAACAAAACTTCTTCGCCATCTCCTGAAAACAGTCTTTATATTACTGTACTTAAATGTGAGAAAGAAAATTAAATGTTTTTAACTGAATTTTCCCCAATGTATTTCTTATGGGAGTAGAAGGGTCTCTTACCAATTATTTTTGATGTTTTCAATTTTTTGGGGCATACTTAGAATTTTTAAAAGAAACTAACGAAAAGCCTAAATTATATTTGACTGAATTTAAGTTTTTAAATGATGGCGTTAAGGTTAATTAATGCCCATTATTCTTTAACCATATATTTCCTTTTTGTTTCAATATGGTAAGTGATTTGTGTCATTAACTTAACATTTTACCAAAATATTTACAAAATCAGAGAACCGATTAAAAAAAAAAAAAAAACTTAAGTCTTCTATAACATCACCATTGGGGTGAAACTGATCACCCAATTTTGGTAAAGAAAAAATAAATAAAGACCAGTAAAAGAGTAATAATGAGAAAGGATCAATACTGAAAATTCTTGCTGCACCGTTGTTGCTGCTCAATTATATAAAGCGTATTGTGGCATCTGCATCACTTGAGGCTAGAAACACGGGCTAAGAAGTAAGTAATGATATTTATATAGAGAATGTTTGGTTTTTTTACTGATAGCTTCTGAGATAGCATGTTTTAAAGTGATGGCAACTAAATTCACTTTGTTTGGGCCCTTAGAGGATACATTTGGCATAAATTTAATCAAAATTGTTTAAGCTGATTTTGAGAAATTAATATGTGAACTTGGGTCATATGACAGTTACCCCTACATTTTGAATTATTGGAAAAATTAAAAACAAATATATATCTTAAGATATAGTAAAATTTTTTATAAACAACAGTCCATTTGTTAGGACTGCAGAGAACTTCACAGACAACAGATGTCAGGCATCATTCCAAAACCACTTTCTGTGTCTCAGGATGCCCCAAACCAAATATTTTCATAAAAAACTCGACACTTGTTTTTAACCCATAGCATAATTTTCTCTATACTGCGATATAAGTAAAAATACAAATTAATCTGTTTTTATTTATTTAGCACCCTATCATTTAGTCTCTAGCAGTATCTACACATGTTTTCATTTAATCTTGGGTAAATCTCTCTTTTTCATCTTTAATATCAGGCCTTTCTTGTTTTTTTCCGACCCTAATGCTATTCGAATATTTGAAGGTGAGGGAGTCTTCATTTTATGTTTGTTTTCTTCCTATTTTTACAAGGGATTGATGACAGAGAAGTTTTTCACCTTTAAACAAGGAAAACAAAAATTACAAGTTGAGGTTTAAAAGCTCTGTCAAAAATTGTTATTTTAAAATATGCTTATTCTACACCGTAGTTCAAACAAACCCTTACATTCACATCTCACAGCAAATAAATATAGTGACATAGTGAGCAAAGGGCTAACGGCAAAAAACCTTTCAGTCATCAACTCTCTCTCTCTCTCTCTCTCTCTCTCTCTCTCTCTCTCTCTCTCTCTCTCTCTCTCTCTCTCTCTCTCTCTCTCTCTCTCTCTCTCTCTCTCTCTCTCTCTCTCTCTCTCTCTCTCTCTCTCTCTCTCTCTCTCTCTCTCTCTCTCTCTCTCTCTCTCTCTCTCTCCCTCCCTCCCTCCCTCCCTCCCTCCCTCCCTCCCATACACACATATACAAGGTTATAAATTACTGTACTCTGAAATTAATCATATTGACATTTCTTATCCTCAGATGTCAGTGTTTCCATGAGGTATTAGGTAATAGAAAATTAATAAATAAAATAACTGAATGTACATCACAAACAAATAATATAATAAATGTAAAGGATTGCATTGCTTTATGTCACCCTAATTACTACTCTCTCTCTTTCTCTCTCTCTCTCATTTGCTGGAAGCCAAACTGTGAAGGTTGAACAATCATTTTTAAGTATTTCAACCATATAAGGAACACGTTTAAGTAGGCCTACACTCTTCACTGATTGGATGCAATGGCAGACAAGTGCAAGCATCGGCAAATATGTTAAAAATAGAAGAAGTAGAAACCAGTTACTGACCTTGAAGTCAACAAGGGACCAGTCTTTACTTTTTGGATCTAATTGAAGAACTCGAGAAACAAAAGATCTCCGTCATTTTTATTTACAAAGGAGAGTAATTTTATTTCTGAGGCTGTTTATTTGTATAAATTAAAATACAACGCTACTGCATGATGTCACCTGGAAGCCTTATTCCATGGGCACAGCTTATATACATAAATATCCTACCTCCACAAATAACATCAGCTAGATTTGTTTGAATAGCTTGATGTGTTCTTCCTCCATCCAACACAGTCTCCATTTCTCCATGAACATAAACCATGGCTTCATCTGTAGACATTAGCATTGAGCGGCTTTCATCTTGTGCTGAACTCTTGTGAAGCCTTCGAGATTCTGGAGTAACGACAAAATAACCTCTAGATGTCTGGTACAGCTAAAGACATAAAAACACAAGCCATAAGCTAAATTAAAATGGTTTTGAAGATTATTAACACTGACAAATTTAGTTTTTGCACAAATTTAGATTTACAAGTACGTACTGCAGAAGATTGAAAATTGAGATATTTTTACTTTATATCAGATGATATAAAAAATAATAAAAAGATTAACTCCAGGAGCAAGGACTTGTGAAGAGCCTAGGGTTGCTAGATTTTTTACATTTAGGTAATTTATTTAGCATATCAAAATCCTGTCACTGTTGTTCTAGCCTTCTCAACTAGAGTTTGCTTAATAGGCACTTCCCTATTTTCTCCATGAAGTTGAGTCAACTCTGTAAAGTTTGAACCCTTACAGGAATTGAACCTGGAATTTTTCACTAGTGAAGCCAGAGTACTAACCAGTGAACCAGCCAGGGGGTCTTATCAAACGATAAGAGGGGTCATTTTTCCAATTCTGTGTAAAAGCGAGGTCTAATTATATTCAAAATATATTTTGAAGGTGTTTCTTTTAAGATTTATGGCTTGTTGGTTTAGAATAAATTCTTTTAATATACAGAAATCTTCAAATAGATTTATTTTAATTTGTAGCAGACTTAAAAAAGCACCAATTTTCTCACACATTCATCCAAAAAACCAAAAATACTATTCATCAGTATCTTCCCAAACATGTCTCTATTCTCCATGTATGAAATAAATAAAAATAAATGAAATTGAGTTTAAATGGTAGCGATCAATGTTAGTTGAAATTATTGAACATTTTTTAAAATTATTCTTGAACGGTAATTTTCTATTACTGTACTTGCGATTTTGCACTGGTCTGAGCAATTAATCTACATATTCAATACAATTTGAGAAAATATGTCTTTATAACCTCGGCATGGCTGATTTTTTGTTTATTTTAAATAACATTTATTGTGTCTTTACAATTATAGTTTATAAAGTTTACAATTAAAAGCATTGTTAAAGCCGATTTGGAGAAAATTGTAATTTTGTATTTTTTTCTTATGACAGTTACCCCAAAAGTTTGAGTTATTGAAAAAGTGAACAAATTATCTAACCAATACACTCAGTATCCCTGTATATTAAAATATATTTAATAATTCTATAAAGAAAATCTAATGTTGTATATAAACATAAAACATGAGTCTTCATTTTTTCAGTATAAACTGTCTATATTGAAAAAAACTTAAAGAGAGAACAACAGTGGTGAGCATGCCTATCTGTGCATAGAACAAACATACAAAAACTATGTTGGGTGTAAAAAATTTAAAAAGGTGACTTTTTCCTTAAACATAATATTAAATTAATTTTTTTAAACGTAAAATAAATATGTTTTATTGCTAAACACACTATTTAAGTTATTTAATTTAATCAGGATATTCAATCATACAGACTGTATAATCTGTTTGAATGGGATTTTACAGTATATACAAATTTAAACAATTGTTCAAAATAATTGTTGGACATCATGACATCATCCAAGCTCATTTGTTGGTCCTAGATCCAAATTATTCATTTAATTTATTTCTTATTGTTGTTGTACAACAAATATTATATTTTTAACAAGAGTCACAATAACCTAATCTAACAAATTAAAATTTAATAATTTCAAACATAAGTAGAATTGATGAAGCTATCAAACTTTCTCACAGAGAACTTGGCAAATGAAGTTGTCATAGACTGGTTTTAAATTTGTAAATATTTTTCTTCACTCCTGTAAACTCTGGGAGTTTGTAAATAAGATTTTTACTTCTGCTTGTAATGTAGCGGTGAAAACGTTAATCCTATTCTACTGATACCACAATAAATCAGCTCCTCTGGTATTGTGATTATGAATATTTTTATTATATCTGTTTTGGATTTAATCCAATAGTGTTTATTGGTTTCATAAACTTTGGAATATTAATATTTGTAAGCCGTTGAAAGCTTCCCTGCAGGATTCCATTCTTTTAAATCAACAATAATTATTCTAATAGAAATTTTTACAAACATAACAACTTTTGTATCTCACAATCTGAAGAGTTACCCCATATGTTTATAACATATTTCAGATGAAGATATACGGGGTGTTACAAAAACTTTAGCATACTATACAGGATCAGATTCTACATGTCCAAATAAATGAAAAATGGTCAGCAACTTTTTTTGAAGTCACCTTAGTTTAGTCGCAGTCAACTATTTAGTTTTTATACAAAAACTCACTGTATTCTAGAAATAGATAAGATATGGAGTTCAAATATGGTATAAGCATTTTGTATGTTACGATTTACAAGTGTACTAAACACAAATTGTAAAATGTTAACACTTTTTTTTTACTGCTTTAGGAGATATACAATTTAAAAGTTTTTAACGGCCACCATTTTGAAAATTATAAAAATGAAGTATGTGTGTTTTGTAAATATGTAATTTTATCTATTTCTGGAGTTTGAGTTTTTGTAAAAAATCAAAATGGCGGATTGCGACTAAATTAATGGGAACTCCAAAAAAGTTACTGAATATTTGTAATTTATAGGGATATATAGAATCCAATCCTGTTTAGGAAACCAAGCTTTGTTATGACATCCTGTATAAGTCCGTAATTGGTTATAAAAAAAATAGGACTTGGGAGGCTCCATGAGAAAATCTGTAGTAGCTGTATTTGGAAGGTTATTCATTAGCAGGACTATGTAGCAGTTTGTAAGCTATATTTCAATATAGGGGGCTATAGAGTTAGTGAAATATATGATATACAAATTGTATTAACTACAAAATCTGAAAGAAAAGAAAAGAGGCCATTATCTTTCATCAATGCCGGCGTTCTTTATAAATATTATAATTTAATTCCAGCTCTCATTTCAATTGTACATTGTTCTGCTTATGTAAATGAATCACACTTTTAAACAAGTGCCTTTTGTTAACTTTCATAACTTCCACAAAACTGACCAATCACAACTTTCACCCATAATGTAAAACCGTTGTCACACGTCAATTTGTCCAAGTCTGAACACAATGGCAAGGAAACCATTACTTTCATTAAAATAGCAAATTATGTGCAATTAAAAGCACAATGAGCACTTTTAATTAGGATGTGCAGGAACAAAGAAGATAAGTGAAGAAGATAAGATAATCTTCCGCATTGTGGTTGAAGATGCCATGGTCCAGCAACTATGGGAACTATTCACCCATTGTCCATAGTTTTAATTGAAATTGTAATTTTTATTACATTATAATTATTTGTTAAATAATATCTTTTGCACCCATAGATAGTTACTTTGGTTTAAATAAATTTTGTGAAATAAGTGGCTGAAAATGTTTCTATTAACAATTTAACTCTGCATCCGGGAATTACGGTCTGCATTTTACTATATTTGTTATGAAAAACCCACTCTATGAACATCATAGTCAAAAATGCCTCCTAAAATGCTTTTTAACGCATCTATCTCTCCACTCTTCAGCTTCTTATTGTATTATAAAAAGTATAGCGAGTCTAATAATTCTTATCAAACGGAAGGTTAGAAATTCAAATCTTAAAATTTTACTTATAGGACTTACCACAAACTAAACTTACTTTTTCTCAGAAAACCTGTATAACAATTGTTTTAAATAAACTTACCCAAGTAAAACCCTTCTAAATTACAAAGGTCATTGAATATACTAAGAAAAAAATAGGACATAACACTGAAACTGTTTAAATCATATATAAAGAAAGTTAGTGCAAAGTTTTTAAATCTTGTATTATAAACTTTAAAACTATAATTTACTAAAAGCATCAAGACTTGGTTGCTATTAAGCAGTCATATTAAACATGTTACTAAAATTTTATATTGATTTCTACAGATTTAAATAAGCATTTAGTAATCGAAAAAAAATACTAAATCCGTTTTTGACTCATCTTTACGTTGCACTTCCACAGGATACCGAAAAAGTGATTTTCTACACTGTCCGCCACCATTGTTATCTGTATGTAAGCAGGACAGTGGCCACAAAAATTAAGATAGGAAATTGGATATAGGTGACTATCGTACCCTATTGATCTTAAAAATCAAAATTACAAAATGGTAGTCATTAAAAAAGTTGTTTGTAGATATTTCATTACTACTTTATTTTTTAAGTTCCTTTATATACTAAGTTTTATATATTTTAAATCATAATACTTTTAAAGTTTCACATAATCTTTCAATTATGTAAGTGTGTTTAAAGTTTAATAACCTATAAATATTTTGTACTATAAGCCTTTCAGATAGGAGATTTACAGCAACAACCACTCACATTTTATTTCAAATAATTAGTGTCATGAAGATCTAGCACTACAACAGAATAAAAGTGACAGACAGGATGGAATTGGAGAGAACAGCTGTCAACAGTAATGATCCCTAGGGATCCCAAGGAGGAAGGAAGATATTACTTTTAAAAACCATTCAAGACTAAACATTTCCTGTCTAGTTTTTGTCATTCTCTTTTGATCTCCAGAAGTCTATTTATAAGCCTGTCTCTGAAATGTTACCCTAGGTTTGATGTTTTCTTTAAATAATCTAGAAGTATATATTTCCAACTTATATAGAAAATAAAATTACTGAGTAAGAATTTCAAAAACTTTTTTTATTGTAGGATACTTTGATAAATGAAAAATACAAATACGAAAAGAAATAAAACTTGAGTATAATTCAAGTTAATACAGCTATATTTTTTAGTAGGAATGAAAAATCAAAAAGGTTGGTGTCCAATTTTTTTTTTTAGAGTCAATGGAATAGCAACACTACCAATTTCTTAATTAAACATTTTTACTTTTGTCTAATGTATGATTATTTACTAAAAGTCTGGATTATTTTAGGAAAACTGTCTGATTCATTGACAGTAATCTCTGTGAACGAAAATTTTGTAAAAATCAAATTATATTTTATTCAGGGAAGCCCAAAATGTGTATTTAGGAAATTTCGTCAAATATATATATTTCTTTATTCACACGATACTTTCTTTATACTATATATTGCCTACCTTTCTTTCTGTCATCAATTTAGCAAGCGTATCATACACTATATCCTTCGTTGGTCTTTCCATATCAGGGAAAGCGATATGCAGAGCTGTCCTGATGGTATCCAAGACTGCTGTCTGTCCTGATGATGTTAAGTCTAAAACTACCCAACACAGTGCTTCCGATAAGGGTGTGAACTGACCTTGAGATATGGGTTGTATCAGACAGTCTTCTACATCGCCTGTATAAAACAAAAATAAAACTTCTTAAATTTTAGTATATCATACATTGAATATATTATACAAACTCTGTATACAACAAAAAGTTGTGTAATTCAAAGATTACTGATGAGGCTACAGTTATTAATGAGAAAGTTAGTGCAAATATTTGTTCAGAATGTTAATTAGTAATAGGAACAGAGAGTTTTATCAAAATAAATAAAATAATAACAACATATTTATTTTTACAACTAACATACTTCGTTTACACATTTGTAGTGTAGAGATAAAATTAGTTATCCAGTACTGGTTAGTATAATAAAATAATTCTTATAATAATCGACCACTTGAGACATAACTCGGCAGTCATCTGACATCCCAATACAGTTTTGCATCCCTCCTCTGATAAGCATCAAGCTTGTCACAATCAAGAAGATGGTCTTTATTCATTACTTTATTAAGATGACCACACACAACTCAAAGATTCGAGTTATACCAAGAAGAAAGATGGCAACACCCTTCTTCCTGTGTTTACTTTTGTTGTATTGCTTCGCATCTTCTATATTTCTCCACTCCTTGTTGCTTCCCTAAGCTGGTGCCTTCATCAAAAATTCCTCTTGTGCTATTTCGCACTAGCCTATTGATTGACTCGGTGCTTGGGGGCATTATTTTACATTGTAGTATTTTCGCTTCTTGACCAGCCGATCCACATTTTCATTACTGGTTATGCCCTTGTGTAACAGAATTTCACTGAAAGAATACAGCTTTTCCTAAGTTATTTTAGTTTTTTAATTGATTTCTTTGATTCTCTAATCACTTGTATGAATGTGTGGCAATGACATGAATTGTTGATTTTGAGTCTATTACAAAAACTTTGTGGAATGCATTTGATCTTTACGGTTTTAAGGCCATATGTGTACGACCATTTCTTTAATACTAAAATTGCAAATAATACCATTAAACTTGAGTGACACTTACAAGTTGATGTGAGGTCATCATAGTACTTACCCAGGCCTGATTATACAATATAATACAAGTAGATCCTCAAAATGTAATAACCAAAAGTTTCTTGGGACTAGTAGAAAATTGTTATCCAGTAGGGTAAGTTTGTTTCAAACAGTTGTTATACGAATTTTCTGAACATTGTAATATATCACTACTTTCTGGACATCTGCTAGGCTCTAATGGGAAGTAAATAATAAAAATCTACTTGCTTTACTCCCATCAATGTCTCAGGTCTGGGAGGCCTTCATTAGCTATAACCTTACCGGATGTTGTATAACACATGAAATATCTACAAAAAACTTTATTAATGACTACCATTTCGTAATTTTCAATTCGATTTTTTAACATCAATAGGGTTCGATAGTCACCTAGGCTATATCCAATTTTCTATCGTAATTTTTGTGGCCACTATCCTGCCCCAATGGCGGACAGTGTAGAAAATCACTTTTTCGGTATCCTGTGGACATGCAACGTAAAGATGAGTCAAAAACGGATGTAGTAATTTTTTCCGATTACTAAATGCTTATTTAAATCTGTAGAAATCAATATAAAATTTTAGTAACATGTTTAATATGACTGCTTAATAGCAACCAAGTTTTGATGCTTTTAGTAAATTATAGTTTTACAGTTTATAATACAAGATTTAAAAACTTTGCACTAAAACCACACAGATCCATATATAAGGACAGTTATTTTTATAAAATCGAAGTCTTTTAAGCAACCTAGCGCCAACATATTATTTTTTTTCTTCAAATAAACATACATATTTGTAATAAGAATGACATTTAGTTTTATTTGATACCCCACACATAATATTTACATATAGTTTTTGCCCCTTAACTACCCCAAGGTCATTTTTTGTCACAGATACCTTTTTTTTTCTAAATGAGGAACAATACAAATAAAAGATTCATCGGCCTGTCTGTGTAAACAGGACAGACAGACAGACCCGCGCATGAAATTATAAGGGTCCTTGGTTTTACTTAAGGAGCCTAAAAATTACATTAGTTGTTAAGTCCCCAAAAATATCTTCATACTACCTTCAGATGAGAAAAAAGTCCCCCCTCCTCTCTATATTTTTAATGGAGATAAGTTGGGTACCTTCCTTCAACGTTTTATGATTTATATTATTATATTTAAGATGTTTATGTTTAAATAGAGCCCTAAGAATTTGTCGTTTGTAAGGAAATCCTTCTCAATCATAAATCCTATTCGATTGAAAACGTATTTTTAATTAGAACAGTCAAAGCTTATTATAGTTTTGATTCTTTTCCGTTATCCTCCAACAAAATGTAGTTTAGGTTTGGTTAGGTTAGTTTAGATTTAAGTAAACAACATTTCAAGCACAATGTCCGCTTGTTGCAAAACACTTTCATTTCGTGTAAGTTCGTAAAATTTAAAAATAGTTAAAACGACTTCCATAAATTACATTAGTTTTTTTATAGCTTGTTATTATTAGTGCATATTACCATTGTTGTCTACCAGCTGTATCTTGTTCGATACAACATTGTTTCGTTGGTGGGATATTAAAGAAAAGGCGAAAAACCTCTCGGTCATCATCGGCTTCTAAAAAATAGGAAGAAAATAAAATAAAAGAGACCTGAAAGGAAAGATAAAAGAGAGGGATCTAACCCAAGACTACATGAAATATGTGTAGGATCCAGCCAGGCTCTCTCGGGATTGCCAACCCTGTAAAAAACGCATCATAAAAAAGAGCAGCGGGAGTATAACGGAAAAGAACCATCGTTCTTGACATTTCATCAGTTAAAATCGATAGAACTAATTTTAAGAACTTTATAACGGCTTTCTAGATATTCAACAAAGAATTTTAAACGTCCGCCATTTTGAAAATTTACAAAATTAATTCTTACTTTTGGTACTCTGGTAAAATGTTACATAAAATTTCCTATCCAAATCTGTACATGATATATCATCCATTAAAAAATGCAAACTAATTGTTTTTGTACAGGAACTTCTTTTTTAACACGAGCAATCAGTTTCATGCTTTTCAGAACACCCTGTATGAAGTTGGATAAACTTGTTCTCTATTTTGTGTATAGACTGTACTAGTTTCAACCCCTAGCAACAAGTAAATTAAACTGTACTCCATGTGATTCATACAAAGATGTGCAAGTAGCATGTGTTAAGATTGAAGGCGCACTGTGAAATATGTGGAAGAGTATAATTACATTTGTTCTATAAATTAGGCTACTTGTAATTGCAGGATAACCCCCCCCCTCTCTCTCTCTCCATAAAAGTGTTATATTTAGGAGAATTATTTATCTCAGAAGAGAAATTTGATTTCCGAAGGCATCGATGGTATATTTTTACTTTTTGATTGATAACTTCTGATTCGGTATTCTAGGGGAAATATATATATAGGCTTAGGATCATTAAGGGTTACATTTGAGCAATCATTAATGCCGATTTTAACAAAGGTGTTTCGATTTTAATGAAACAAAGAGACATACCATAAAACACAATTTTTACTTTATTATTTATATTGTGATAAGCTAAGTATGAATACATATTAAAATGGTAATATAAGCATTTACACAATTTTTTTTTGTTGTAAATTTAACATTTGCTCATCTAGCAACAGTAATACAGAGAATATTGTTGAAAACAGAAAAAAATCTGTACTAATATTGAAAATGTAACATATATCGTTTTTTAAATGCAAAAAAAAATTTCTATTTATAAACTATTATTTATTGTATTATTTTATTTAATGTATTATTTTAATATTATAAATAAAAATATTGTTGATTTTGGGCCATAATTCAGTAAATTATACGTTGTTTGGTCTCTTTTTTCTGGTAATTATATGTAGAATAAAAATATATTATAGATTTTATTTTTAAATATCAATTAAAATAAATAAATATTTTATAAAGTGAAGCCCAGTAGGTGACTTGTACGTGTAGGTCACCGGACAACCTAATCCTCTGCGCTTGTGTGAGTGAAGCGACCCTTCGTTCAGCCGCATTTCCAGTTTTATAATAGTATAAATTCGATCAAAATAGGTCCACCGTTGGGGCTGTAACACACTCGCTGACAACTGTCAATCGGACATAATTCTAAAAAAAAACAAACTCTAAATTGATTTGTATACAAAACTTTCTACATATTACCGTACGAGTATATGTGACAAAGTAAAGCTCTGAAAATGTTGTGTGCGATGCTTTCTATAAACTTTAAACATGCAAGTGTTGTGCCACATTGACAAAGGCACGTGCTGAATGACACAATGAAATGTAAATAGAGTCGTTTACGTTTAGCAGTAAAATCTGTGATTAGAAAGTAATCAGCCTCCCACACCTGCTTGACACGGAATACTTTCGCTAGAATCGGGTATTTAAGGTTATGAATTACAGTAGCCTCAGACTAGGATTGTGTCTGATGTAAGGGGCGTGTCCTCCCTTCTACTTGCTTCCCTAGCCTGACTTGACGGTACAACCCGTTCCAAGAAAACTAGGTACACAAATTACTGCTTAGCTACTTTTTATTCTTAAAGTTTAAGTGCAAGTTAATTCTTAGAAGTTTAATTTTGTAAACGTTTTACACTGTTCTTATTTACACTGATAAAAGAAACGAAAGTAGGGAAGGCGTTTACACAGAAGAATTTGAGGTATACGTTTTTTTATTGGGGTTGTACCGCTGAAAGCAAACGCAACAAACAAAGTGTGGGGGTCCCTTTTTTCCTCTCCACCCCAGACACATTCCTACCTTGAGGATACTGTATCAAAGCGCACGATGTGATGATCAAGATGTGAGTTAAGCAGTTGTAGTTTTGTGGATTCAGATGCAGAATGCGCTAATGTGGGTTTGGAGCATTGCAATACGACATGCGGTCCTTAAAGTTACCTGAAATGGGCCGTTAGATGGCAGCAATAGAGTGTTTAATTTCCGAGCTTCAACCCATACCATGGAGATGGACAATCTATTTACTAGGTAAAATAAATGGTACTTACTATCCATTTGTTGACCGAGAGAAGTTAAGTTCTGTTTTAACTCGACTATTTAACATTTCGAATGTAAGCTTGTTTTTTATCCAGTTACGGTTATTTGCGAGTAATTATGATATATTTTATACTGAGTGGTTTTAAAGCACCCCCCCATATTTTTCGAACATTTTATATGAGATTGTTTCTAACAAATACCACCAATTATAAACGTAAAAACACTAACTTTTCAAGTTTTTGAGAATTTTAGGGGATCACACTAGGTTCAAGATTTAGCAGTCAACTTCAAAAATCTTAATGCGAAGGTTGTCATGAGATATATCGAACACAGTCCTTTTTTTAAACAGTGCTTGGATCAAAACTATAAAAGGTTTTATCGTTTTTCGGATACCAGTAGGTTTAATATTTAGTTGTCGAGTTGAAAGTTATAATGAGAAGCCGCTCATGCGACATGTCATTTAACACCGTATTTTTTTTTAAAGACAGTGGTAAATCAGACTGAAAAAGTTTTTACCGTTTTCGAGATATCAGTAGGTTTAGTTAGGTTAGGATATTTCGAAAACGGTAAAACCTTTTTCAGTTTTTATTCAACCACTGTTTTTAGAAGGAAAAAAAACACAGTGTTAAACGATATGTTGCATGATCACCTTCGTATTAAGATTTTTGAAGTTGACAGGACTCCTACATCTTGCACCTAGTGTGATCCACTAAAATTCCCAAACACTTATAAAGTTAGTGTTTTTACTTTATAAAGGGTGATACTGGTTACAAAAACAATCAGATATAAAATGTACAATAAAATAAGGGGGGGGGGAAGGGACTTTAAAACCACACTGTATATATCCCAGGAGTTTAAAATTTGATTTTCTGTTTCAAAATGACGGTTACTCCAAAACACGTGCACGGATACTTTGACTAGGAATAAAGTGTTTCAACCGAAAATTTAAAGATAATACCGTGAACGAGGCATAACAAGCAGTTGTAAACAAAAATTCCAATGTGAAATTATAACAGTTTTATATATAATTTTTTCATACAAAGTATTTAGTTGAAATAAATGTTTAAATCCTCACTCACCACTTCTTTAAGTATATATATATATAAAGAAAATTATGGGTTAAAAACTCGATAACAAGGTTTTTGAGGATATATATAAGTTTGGAAGTTTCCTGCGTCTAAAAACATTTTGGAATGCTCTCTGTCTATCAGTCCTGTATGGAGTGCTGTACAGCCCAAACTCGAGGACCTTGTTAATCAAAGCTATGTGGGCATATTTTGGCCACATATAAGGATTAAAAATATTTTCCGACAACTCAAAATTTTGGAGTAGCTGCCATTAGAAAAAAAAAGATCGTATCAAAATAGCTTTTAACAATTTTGATCACATTTTGCTTATGTGTAGCCTCTAATATCTCTCAAAAAACGTGGTCGCCGTTTGTTATCAGAAGAAACAAAAAACGGCTCAATTGATCTGCGATTTAATGACCCTTGTCAATTTCGATAGTAATATATATTACAGTAATATATATATATACCAATTACAGTTCAGGAAAAGTTATCAAAAATAAAAATGACCATGACAGAAGTCATTATAAATTCTTTTTTAATCAAATGCGATTAACGCTGAGGACTTGTTTATGGCAAAAATGAAGCAAGTTTAGGCACTTTTTAGCCACCCTATGTACTAGAATTACAAGAGGTTTAAGATACGTGAAATATTTTTCTTGACATTGGGGACAATTGTAAATAAGCACTGTCCACACATCAAATTATCTCCAACCTATGTGTGGTGTATTTTTGTCTGAGCTATACATATTTATTTGTATTCGTGCGTGTGTATGTGAGAGAGTTTACAATCAATGACGCCTTCAAACTTCATGGAAACGTCTCTTCTACAAGGCATGCAGCCTATACTGCGCCGTTATATTTCCCCAATATATGAGTACTTTAGCCGAAATCAACCGTCGAAATTAAATAGTAACTGCGTCGTTTTGTACAAATATTTATTAATAATCTTCGAAGTATAGTTTAAAAGATAATCGTCGTTTATAAGTTAAAAAGAGTCGTTGTCATAAAAGTGGTGAGTAATAGAGTCGTTCTACAAGTGTTTGAACAGGAATAATCATAGAATAAATTAAAAAATAATCGTCGTCACAAAAGTGTGTGAAAATAAAAGTGTATGAAGAAAAGAAGATTCGTTGAAAAGATTAAGGCAAATCAATCCATCTACTGGCAGTCTAAGCGGGAACCACGTTCAAGGAACCAGGAACATTGGAGCTGTAATAGAACTTTAGAGTCGATAAGTACAAATTAAAGGACAATTTCAATTAAGCAAATTACCACCAAATTCTATTTTAAATTAAGTAAACTATAGTCACCAAAGAACCTAACGAACCCGTAAAGAGAAAGTCAATTAAATTAATAAATAATAAATTTCAATTAGCTGGAGCATTTTAATCAAAATAATTAAAAGTAAAAAATTCTGATGCACTCCTATTTCTTTATTTTAGATTAAGACATTGTAGAATAAGTAACTTGTATTTAACTATGTACTTAGAATAAGTAGTAAATTAAGATGTTAATTGTATAATTATTAAGTGCATCAAATTTGAACGATAATTGTTCTTTTTATTGTAAATTATTTTCAAACTTTAATTTTTCAATTAGAAAGAGTTAAAACCTTCAGGTGTCAAAGTATTTATTTTATTAACATTGGCATGAATAACGTGCGTATATAAAAACGTAATGAAGTAAGATTTGTTATAGTACAGACCCACTTGTGCTTTATAAGAACCAAAAAATGTATGCGTTTGATAAAAATATAAATGAAGAAAAGAAAATGAGAAGGATTTTATGTACTGTTCTTGAAGTAACACTGGTACACACCAGCCAAACTATTAATAACCTAACAACACAAAGCCATTTATAATAATATTTATTGTGTATATCAACCCAGAGCACTGTTTACGGTTGTTTTTTAATGTTCCCGCTTTCATAAAAAAAAACCGTAATAGAAACGCTGACACTGAGATCAGGAATGGCCACGGAATGGCTCCTATCCATTGGATTTGTGTGGTGCCAGGTTTTACTTCTCACAAACGTAAATACAGGATATACAAAAGGTCCTGGTACGGTTAAATAACTTAAAAAGGTAGAAAGCTGAAACATTAGACTTATTTTTGGTGTAAAAAAATTATAGTTTTTGCACTACATTTTGTGCGTGAATGAAATATATTATATTTTATGTATTAGAAAATATAAGAAATATTTGAGGGTAAAATTCTAAATTAAAGCCAAATAATAGATATGTTAAAAGGGAAAAATTGATTTATTTTGGTGAGTTTTTTAAGAACTACTATATAGTACAGACTAATTTTAATTATTAATTTTTAGGATAATTTTTGTTTTTGTATAAAAGTATAATTTTCTTATAATATATGAAGATCTAAGGCTTACAACCATGGATATGTTTAAAATGGCTGCCATTTTGAGATTTTTATGAGTTTCAATATGATCACATTATAGTTCCCTATACCAAATGTCTTGTTTCTACCTTAATTGTTTGTTGCTGCTATCATGCTTACGTGCAGACAACAATTACGGACTTACGGGATGTCAAAAATCACTTTTTCCGTTACCTGACGCCATGATTTACGCTGATCAGTGAAAAGGTCGAAATTTTTTACGACTACCAAACTTACCCTATAGTTTGTACACTGGGTAATTAATTAAATTTTAGAATTGTGTTAATTATTTGATCAGCTAATTTCTACTTATTAAATTAAACCAAAGATACATTATTACTCTAAAGGAATGAGTATATTTTAAACGCGGTGCAAACTAGTACGGTGTAATTAATGAAACCCCTAACTTGGTTCTAATCTTTTCTTCCCCTTTCTGTATTAAGAAAACGATAGATCTAAGAAACGCGTTTCCAATTGCTTAGCTCCGTAAAGCCGACTTTATCACGGCAGATAATAGGCATTGATCTAACAGCAAACAGATGATGGACCCTTTGTTAGTAGAAGGGTAGGGGGTAGGGGGTGGGTCGATAAGTTGTGACAGTCAGAGTACAGTCTACAGTAAAGCAATGCAACTCTGCTTTATAGCTTTGTGTAAGAAATGGATCCGTCAATCAAATAAGTTCTGGAACAGAGTGGTTCCTTACCGTACGAGTGGCAGGTCTGTGAAAGTTAGGGTGACCGAATCGTTCACATTAGTTATGAATACGTTGCTTTGCTGCTTAGGTAGAAAGATATTAGATAGGCTTAGGTAGAAAGATATTAGATAGGATTAGGTAGAAAGATATTAGATACTAAAAGAATACGATTTGAGTGGATAATTATTTCATCCCTTATCCAGTGGCACAAGTATACATGGACCTCGAAGAGATTCCCTGAAACTGAAGGGGTCCGAGGAAATTTAGAAATCTGAAAATTAAGTGAGAAAATATATAACAGAAATTACTAATACATATAAAACAAGTTGATGGGGCCATCATAGTACTTACTCAGCCCAATCATATAATGATTAATTAATTGTAATGCACGAAAGTTTTTTTGGCATTGTAGAAAATAATAAATTGCGTTAGTATTTCAAAGAGTAGTAGAGTGAATTTGTTCTAAACAGTTGTTACACACGTATTCTGAACCCTGTATCTGTTACCGACAATGTATAAAATCCAGGCATTCTATAGAATACCAAGACTTTGGTAAAGTATGAAATAAAATCATTTTGTTAGCTTTTTACTCACTTTTCCTACGCATTGTGTATAATGCCTAAGCATATTGTAAAATGCCTACGGGTTCTTCAGACAAAGTATTAAATGAACAGATTTGTTCAGAAACTTATTTATTTACAATATAAAAAATATGAAATGGAGAAAATAGGATGTGTTTGTACTAAATATTTACTGAAGTAAATGAAGTACAGCGTGTTTTCAGATCAGATAAATGTGGAATACAAGAGAATCTTCGATCAGATTATAGGCCTGAAATTTAAGCAGTTGTAGTATTTTGAAATCGTATTCCGGGCTGATAGTTCGATCTACTGCGACTTAAATTAATACATTGCGTTTTCGAAGCAGAGAACTTAAATCTTGACCAAGATTGCAGTCTATAGCGAGTTAAAGAGTTCTTTCAGCAGTTGCCATATCTCAAGTAGCCACAATTATAGTAAAACATAACAAATAATAGAGAACAGTTGACAGAGCACTGAAGATTAGCGGCGATGCTGTTGATTGCCACAGCAAACAGGGTGACGCTCTGACACTACCCTGAGGGACACCATTATCTAAATGATAACGATGGTGTTATCAATACGCACTCTAAAATATCTGTTAGTAAGGAAGTTTTTTATAAAAACAAGAATATTTGGAGTTGACATAGGCTCTTTGTACATGGACTGTAAGGTCACCTCGTATCACAGTTGTTTTAATAAAAATAAAAAATAATCATAATTTCATAATATAATAAACATATCTTGTATTGATAAATTATCAGATTATTTTATTCCTTTCATTGTTCCACAAGTATTTAGGCTGAAATTAAATGACAATAGAAAATCTTGAGTCATTTCCACGAGTCACAGCTGATAAAAAGCAGACCCTTCACTTAATTGTGTTTAAATAGATGCAGAAGCTTCGTGGGTTTGAAGAGGTTCTTGTACTTGACGTGACCTTGGCAAGAACCGGAAACACGTCACCTCCTACACTTCCGGCATAAGCAACACTTCCTTCTTGCCCATATAGCATGCAGTTGACAACTCGACTGAGGTGACATTTTTGTATTTACTGTATTGAAGTAGCACTGATTAACCAAGAGGGTATTAGGTAGCACTACTGATTCTTCCTTTAGTTCCAATTTGGATGTCAGAATAATCCTACACCGACAGTCGTTCTTGTAGATTTCAATGAGGATGTTAAACAGCACGCGATGTGACACTAATATTCTTAGACAAAGAAGAAATAATTGTACACTTGAACAAAACCCTACTGTAGAGAAAAATAATTAAATTTAAGTTATTTAACTGCTTTAATTGTGATTACTGATTAGATTTACCATTCAGTATGTTCACAGTGGTAGTATATGTTATTCTGTACCACAGATAAGATTGTATACACAGACGGTCAACTGATATACGAAAATTGATACATATTTTTTGGTTGACAGTGAATGCCAAAACAGTAGTTGTATTGGATATATTGTTTTGTAAATTTTTGGTTGACAGTGAATGCCAGTAGATGTCAGGTCAATGGGCACTTTCAATGTTTTTTGGTTTGACAGTGAATGCCAATACAGTAGTTGTAAAGGCAGTGGGTATTTTGTTTTGAACATCTTTGGTTGACAGTGAATGCCAGTAGATGTCAGGTCAATGGGCACTTTGTCTGAATATTTTTTGGTTGACAGTGAATGCCAGTACAGTATATGTCAGATCAATGGGCATTTTGTCTGAATATTTTTTGGTTGACAGTGAATGCCAATACAGTAGTTATAAAGGCAGTGGGTATTTTGTATAAAGGATCTCATTTTATGCGTTATTATTCTTTTTTTAGGTCTATGATGACTGCGAACTTTTGCGCCATTAAACAACAACGCTATTATTTAAATAATAATCTAATTTATACTTTTTAACAGTATGAAACCCGTAAGGTTTTATTTTGTATAATTGAAAACACACATAAAACTACTGAGTTAGGAAGTTTTTTTAATTTTTTGATTAAGTAAAAACTTCCCGTTTTATGGAGCAGATTAAATTATTTTTTATATTAAGTTTTTGTACGATTGCTCGTTATGTGTCGTTCACACCATTATATTTAATGCTCGTGCTTGTAGAACCACGAAGTTTTGTTTTGAGTGGCCTCCACTTTTAAACAGAAAATACCTTGCGCAGATATATTGTTTGAATTTGTTACAAATTATCTCATTTCTAAGTTTCATAACGATTTGTTTAACCGTATCTGCGTAACAAACATACAGACGAAATATCAAATTTTAAGTCACGTTTCGCCAGTCCACTATAAAGAAGAAAATAATACGATTTTTACTTACTCAGTATACGAAGAATAAGGTAAAGTTTGGTAATTGTTAAAAATATCGACATCTGTTTTTTGACTTATCTTCCCCCTTCAAGACCTAAGGAAATCGAAAAAGTTATTTTCAGCATGCCACCCGTCTGTCGTCGTCGTCGTCCTTACGTAAGCACGATAACGCTCACACAAATTAAGATACGAACATGAATTATGATCTAGTGGACTATCTATTAAAATTCAGAAAATTTAAAATGTCAAAATAGCATCCATTTTAAACAGTTTTTGTTCACATCTCATGTGTTATTCAACTTACAACAGACTAAATATGATACAAATTTGCAGATTTCCATTCTGCACGTAATGGTGCCAACCACACATGTCTACGACAGAAAATAGAGAAATTATTGACAAAAATATAATTTCGAACCATGAATTACAAGAAAATATGATAGTTACGAAATCCAGCTGGGTTCCACCACGAGTGTAGCTTCTAGACCCATCGGGTCGAGACATTAATACGAGCATGGTGAATACAGACTTTTATACAAAGCTCGCTAGAGCCTAATCGACGTCAAAACAGTATTGATATCAATTTATGTTGTTTAGAAAACCTGTGGAACAACTGTTTTAAACAAACTTACTCTACTGGATAAGACTACTTAACTAGATCTACTAATTTTAATGTAACATTTCCTAACAGATCTGCACTTGACATTACACTTAACGGCTCTGCTTCTATTATATTGGATAATAGGGATGGTTAAGTATCATGATAACACTTATCAATTTGTATTTCTTGTTGTTTAGAGGCGAAAAAGCTGTCATCATCATCCGGTAAACAAAGGAAGAAAAGAACATAAAATAAAGACTCAAAGCTCTCGGATACTCTAATAGCGTCAGGGTCAGAAAAGAACAAGGGTTGGTGTAGAGAGACCTGATAGGAAAAATGAAAGGAAGAATATAACATTAGACTACGTAAAAAAGTTTAGAATCCTTCGAGTTGACACATCCGTTCTCACTATGAGAGGGTAAAAATGACAAACAAAAGTCACTGTAAAAAGTTTCAAATATATGATAAAACAAAAATTAAGAGGCAACGAATGAAAATATATTAAAAAACTAATAAAACACTTTTAAACAAACTGGCAATGTAGTAGAAACATATTTTTTTTAACGAATAAATCAGTAGAGAAAAGAGATACAAAATTAGAAAAGCCAGAGAGAAGTACAGCCTTTTAAACTAAAATTATACAGGAGGCGAAGGTATATTAAGTCTGGAAAATAATAGCAACTACACAGCAATCTGAGAACACTATTGGTGTCACTGTGTACGTGTATATATAGGGTATAGTTAGGGTCTCCTTCCTGATCACAGTGGTTAGGATTCTACCATTCTTGTCTGTCGAGAGATTCAGGAGATACTGTGGATCTTATGAAGATACTGTATGACTTGGTACAAGTGTACGCTAAATAACTACTGAGCGAAACGAGCGTTTTAACTGGACCATCTTCCAGTTAATATGTTTCTGTGTTTGATACTGCTGTTATAAGGTTAAACGCATGTACCAAATTTATGCAGTTTATGAATAAGGTCCTTTACACCTAGACCTATCGATGTATGTACAAAATAGACTATTCGAGTGTAAGTCTTTAATTTATGATCTTTTCTTCCATTTTACTTACCCAGGGTAAGTTTGATAATCACTAAAAATGTACCTCTACCGAAAATGTAATATTTGGACATATCGTCCAATCGTTGGTCTGTAAGTAAGCGGAATAGCGGCCACAAAAATTAAGAGAGAAACATGAAATTTGGTATAAGAGACTATATTGTGTTCATATAGAAACCTATTGAAATGGCGGCCATTGTAAACAGTCTAGTGTGTTATTCTGAGTATAACGCTAAGATAAAAAATGCAGATTTCAATTCTGCGCGTAATGGTATCAACGACGACAATAGCGAAGTTATTGTTAAAATGTAATTTCGAACTCATTTGGAATGACATTTCCAATATATATATATATATATATATATATATATATATATATATATATATATATATATATATATCCGGCATGGTCGAGAGATTGATACGAGCGGAGCAAGTGAATACTTTTTAATATATATATACACCGATGTCAAGAAAGTAGTGATATACACAATTAAGAGGCTCAGAAAACTTGTGTAACTGATTAAAAAAAAATTACTTTATTGGATAAGACTCAATCTATCAATACAATTTAATATTTGTTAAAGGTACAAAAACTCAACTTTTGGATATTACAGTTTGAAGATTTGATTGTATGATTGGGCTGGGGTAAGTACCTTGTTGGTGCCCATTCAACTTGTTTATTCTTCGTGGTGCAGATTTGTCAATTTTAGTCATTAAGCTATTAATCATTTCTATATTAATATCACATCAGTTTATTAAAGTTGGAAAATTTACAAGATCACGCAGGATTTGATTAAATTCGTCATACTACTAACCAACAAATCTACCCACTAAATTACACAAGCTCTACCGACTGTCTACCATTTAATCGCTGCTTGATTTCTATTCATTTTAAAATCCGATTACTGCCAGTAATAAATTTAACAATTTACACATGTTCTGGTAAAAGATCATTTCTCACAGCTGTTTGTCATTGCAATAAATTGTAGGGGAAAAAAAACTCGCATTTCTCTGATTAATTGGCACTCATGTTATCTTCTGGCAACACTCCCAGATTTCAATTAGGTTCCACCCTTTGGCATTTACAATATAGGCCAACCGTTGTAAGGTGTTAAGGTGTAGGTGCAGCAACCCATGCAGAACACCTACCTCTCCATCACACCTGTTGATGGTTTATTTATAGCTGTGCACGTCCTTGAAGGTCGCGGGTTTTATGGAGAATCATAAATTAGGAAGACTGGTGGGCCGATTTTATAAGACTGGATAATTCGTCTGATTTATTTCTGAGATTAATTTATTGTTTCAATCAACATGGTGAGTTATAGCCGAATTGGAGAAGATGATTGTACGTACAAATATAAAGAAAAGAAGTTGATCGTCATCATGGTACTTACCCAGCCACATCATATAATATAACACAAGCAGATCCTCTAAAAGTAATGCCCAAGAGTTGGTTTCCTGGGCCGAGTAGGAAATGTTAAATTGTATTGGTAGATGAAGGGGTTTTTACTTGAGTTTATCATTATTTCGTAGACGTCGGCTTAGCCCTAGTGAGCCTCGAAGATATGTATATATTAAAAAGTCTCCACTCGATTATTTCAAAGGCGGGTATCAAAGTCACATGTGAAGAGTCCACTTGATTCGATGACTAGGTCCTGCAGGATCTCGTAACTATACACAAGTATATTTTTGACAATAACTTCATTATTCTTCATAGTTGAGAATGGTGGTTGGTACCGTTACATGCAGAATTGAAATATGAAAATTTTTATCGAATTTAGTGTGTTATAATTTGAAGTATTTAGTGGCCAAGTTTCACTGACGTACGGGGAAATAAGTCCACACTACTGTTTTTGTTTTTAGGGGATCTCGGACCTTGTAGTTGAATTCTTGTTTATAGCATGGTAGAGTTTTCCTGTATTGGCTATTCTTTTATTTATTTCTGTCGAGATTTTTTTATTATCTATAAAATTAGAGCTGAGGTACTTGGAATATTGGACTTCTTCGTAGTCTTCCCTAATAGCTGATCCGATGATTGGGGGGGGGGGAGGGGGAGGTCGTAAAGTTACATTATGAGAAAGTAAAAATCACTGAAGAAATTCGTGTCCTCTTTTATCACTGAATCAGTTCTAAGTTAAACCCTCAACTTGACTATCTTCTTTTATCACTGAATTAGTTATAAGTTAAACCCCTCAATTTGACTATCCTCTTTTATCACTGAATTAGTTCTAATTTAAACCCCTCAATTTGACTATCCTCTTTTATCACCGAATCAGTTCAAGTAAAACCCTCAATGTAACAATCCTTTTATATCACAAAATCAGTTCTCAGTTAAACCCTTCAATTTGACTGTCCTCTTTTATCACAGAGTCAGTTCCAAGTTAAACACTCAAGTCGACTGTCCTCTTTTATCACTAAATCAGTTCTAAGGTAAACACTTCAATTTGACTGTCCTCTTTTATCACATAATCAGTTCCAAGTTAAACCCTCAATTTGAGTGTCATCTTTTATCACTGAATCAGTTCCAAGTTAAACCCCTCACTTCGACTATCCTCTTTTAACACCGAATCAGTTCCAAGTTAAACCCCTCAATTTGGCTGATAGTGATAAATGAAATGTTTGTTCAACAAGGAATCATGCAAATAGAGTGAGAGATGCCTAGAGCATTGTGAACAAGTGAAATCAGGAGCAGATGTTTTGCACGAGTGCAGTCGATGTATTGTTACTTACACTACTGGGTAACACCTCCTTGTCCTTAACTCTTCATTTCAATTATATAGCCCTTATGCTTTCAATTATATGATAAGCATTTATAGCCCTTAAGGTTGCTTTCATGGTATTATATGCATAGTATTGAGAATGTTGTAATAGCAATCAAGAAATAAACAGTTAAAACTTACTCACAACCTTTTTATAAATCTAGCATTATTGAGGGGGAAAAATATGTATTTCTTATGGAAGACTATTTTTAAAGATATGTACATATTTAAATTTAGCTTAGTTTGCTTCGCTTGTGCCATTAACTTGTCCTAAATGTAAATTGTGTTTGAATGAAACGGCGGTTAAGGTTTATTTTCGATTTTTACTAATTACTCCTAAAGCGTAATATTCGTTAGTTTAAAACGTTGCACAATGGATTAAATCTAAAATTCTCTTCTATGGTCAGTATTTACTTTCGATCAGACAATAAACTTAACATAAACAGAGCAAATACATTACATTAATTTATTCATACACTCATTCAAAAAACCAAATATAGCTACAAAAATAATATTCACGTATCCTTAATATATATAGGCTATATATATATATATATATATATATATATATATATATTATTGAGTTTTCCCGCTGTATGGGAGATATGATTTTAAAAAAAATCAAAATCATATCTTTTTAATTTCAAAAGTCTTTTTAAAAAGTTTTTTTTTTTTTAAAACCGAGTCTTTCAAAAGCAAGTTAAAACTTTAATTGACTATAGTACCTAATAAATACCCTTGGAATTGAATAGGATTTCATTTGAAAAACTTAAAGTTAAGCTAAGTTTTTACTTATGAGGGTTATTAAGACAGGTGTTCGAAGTAGCCGCAATAATCCTTCCTCTATGCTATGCGCAACATTTCTTAACGTGTTGACATTTATTTCAGCTACGTTTTGAATAATTGCTTCTTTCAGTTCTTAAGATTTTCAGCTCTTACGATTAAAGGTCTTCTTGGCCACTTGATATCTCCACCGGACTCGGTGGTTTTAAACTTAGCAAGAAGTTTCTTTATACGCGACTACACTGCACGATTTATCCTTCAAATCGTTGTCTTAAACCAGCTGATAAACTCGATCACATTTATAATAACACTAAATCAATTTCATAGTTCTAGGCTTCTTGGATCCAGAGATATGCTTTAGGGGTAAAAAACACCCTTGGAGTGGAACATTTTCTAAACCCTTTCTTCCTACACGTCTACAGACCTACTCCAAACCATGTTATAAAATTCATAGCTCTAGACTTCTTGAATCCAGAGATTTCGTGATCAGTCAGTGGGTTTTGACTATTTAACATTTCCTACAAGACTCAACAAAAATAACTTTGTGCATTACATTTAGGAGATGTGTTTATATTACTGTGTATGTTGTGAAAGTACAATGATGGCGCCTATCAACTTGTTTCCATTTACCAAATGATTTTCTGGTTACCGAACTTTACCAATACTGAGTTTACATAGCAAGTTTGACTAAAATCGAATTTAAATTGCGATTTGTAGAACGACATAAAGATGTATAAAAATGTTAAGCCTATAAAAGCATTTCATTGTGTAGGATCTGAAGACATCATGGTTTAGAATGTTACTCTTTTGTAAGAATGATTGCAAAAGTAAAAGTTTCTATATAGAACTTCGAAAATTAATCTGTAATACAGTGACAGTTATAATTTAGAAAATAGTGAAATCTAATTAAATTTTGTAGCTTACTAGAAACTATTTCCTGTACGATAGCTTCCAGAAACCTGGTTCAAACAAGTTTCGCCAGAAGTCAATCTCGAACTAAGTTCAAAGGTTAACAACGCGAGGCGAAGTGGCCTACTACCAAACTACCGATTTAAAATTATACTGTACTTTTCCACCCACTACAAAGGTTACACGAAAGGTTTTGTTATTTTTATAATTAAGTTGAACTTGTACATCTACATTCAGGTCAAACCCTTCTACTCTTGGTAACCGACCCGTTTAACCTATTGATCTTAAAGGTCATTCAAGGTTGTTGAAAAACCTGTTGAATGCATATAATAGTTTCATTTATGCAATGATTTGTAACTCTGTAAATAAGGTATAGAATGAGTGTGATCGTCTTTATATTTTAATTTTTTGAAGTATTTTTATCACTCATGTTGGAATATAGTTTTGTTAATGCAAGAACAAATAGGTCAATATTTAAGGTGTTGGAAAGCTGTGTTTGTAGTTGAAATTTGCATAGTAGGAGAGGCAATGGATGAAAATTGCAGTCGATGGAGATTAAATACTGGAAGTTATGTTGCCTACACAGCTGGATACAGTCTTCATAAAGTAGGCTTTAGTGAAGAATTAGGAATTAAGTTAGGGGCAAAAAGAATTTTAAAAGAAAAGAAACTGGAAAGGAATAATTAATTAAGTACCCTAAATCGAGAAAAATGTATGTATGATAACTAGATTTGGAAAAATATAATTTTTAAGACTTTAAATGTATTTGAGCTTAGCTGAATCTGTTCACTGTTCAGTGAGCAGGTGACGTGACAATAAACATGAATCAGCTGTTTATTCAGCTTTTAAAAATCGGTTATTTGTAGGAGGAGTTCAACTTACAAAAAAAACCCCTTAGCCTTATTATATAAGTATAGATTAACTATATGAATGGTTATAAATACCTTGTTTGTCAAACAATCATTCATATATATACCTAACAATTCATATATAAATATAACAATCTTTTAGGCTACAATGAATTCTATAGATTAACTAATAAACTTTCTCCACTCTTTTATAAATTATTTCATAACGGCCTAATAAAACCCTTCTCATTATTTTTTTAAAAAGGTCTTTGCCTCTATCTAACAGATTTTTCTTCCAAAAGTAAACAATGAATAACGTATTTACTTTTTTCTCTTGTTTTTATAAAACTCAAAAAAAAAAAAAATCTTTTAAAACCTCAACAAATATTTATCACTAACTTTATCGATTCCTTTGTACTGTTATTTTATTGTTAAAATAACACTTACATCAAAAATATGTTTGAATTATCCAGGAAACGGTATTTTTTTTTCCACAATGTCTTTTCGTCCGAACGTAAAAGAATCAAACAAAACACAGATTTTTAATAGATTCATTCCATTACTTTCTCTTGTACGTCAGAACGGAAGTGTGGTATTGTTTTACACCCACACCTAAACACTTCTATTATTACTGACATATTAAATTGTTCTGAAACTTCCGGAATAAAATTGTAACACGAAAGCCGGAGCTATTTTTTTTTGTGTATTATATTTAGACGGTCTGTTTGTATTTTGGGGCTGGGTAAGTACTATGAGAGCACCCATCAACTTGTGTTATATATGAGAAAACATTAAAAATACAACTCATTCCTATATATCATTGTATTTTAATAGTATATTAAATAATAATTGTATTAGGTATATAAATTAATTTACAAAAATATTTTCCCGATAAAAGTTCGCTCGTAAAAGAGTTCTGAAATGAAAATAACTTTTATATATAATTGTGTTTTTGTACATTCAGAATTTATTCTCAAAAAATTAACATATATTTTAAGATAAACCATGAGTTAAAAATTACCTTGTATATAAAAAAATATTATATTTCATCTCAATTAAAAAAAAAAATCTTGATTACAATTTTTTTAAATTGGTTTAGTTCTGACCTACATTTTCCCTGGCATAATGTTTGGTTTATATTAGGGCAAAATTGTTTTATATGTTTTAGAATAAACAAACAAGTCAATCTAAAAACGCTTGACAGTTACGAGAAAAATTAAAGGTGTTCGATTAAAAATCCCTAATTCGTCAACCTTGCCAATATAAAGTCAATAAATGTACACGTTTATTTAATTAGACTTTCACCTTTAAGAGTTGATAGGCTTTCAACATTAAAATGTTCATCTCATGTTAACGGTAACTTCTTTCAATACCACCATTAAAGTCTCTATGAAACAGTTTGTTAATAGAAAATGAAATGATTTTGCAAACCACTGTGCACTTTCTCTTTTGTAAATGATTGTCTCCAACTCTTGTACTCGAGTCGTTTCTGTGCTCGTATCTTCCCCCATATTAACTACTCGAGGATAAATGTTTCACATTAACCCACGATTGAGACAATATTACGATTTTATGGTACAGGGAGTCTGGATTCAAAATGATTTATGAATATTAACCCAATTATCTCGTAAAGAAATTTACCAGGAAGGAGTATTCTTGAAAGTTGTTTTTATGACGCAGTTTGTAACACGTTAAAATCATTTTGAAATGACTATCTTTAAGTTTCAATATCATATTACAAACTTAAATGACATTAATATATATTTTTCCATATATAATAATAATTTCCACCGTATCGACGTCTTATGTAGGATCATGTGTCATAAATAAATAAAGCCTTTATTGTTCCCATGATGTTACCTAACAGAATGAACCAAAATAGTTTGTTTTTCTATATTAAAAGAAAATAAATACAAAAATTGTTAGTTCACAGTTTACTACATATTAAATTTAACTAAATCTTATAAATTAGGCTATTTTATATCTACACAGTGTTTATATCGATACAGCTATAAATCGTGCCAAACTTTAAGTGGTAGCTTTATGGGTCAAAACCACTATAAATTTATGTCCAAAAACGCTTCGTTTTCCATCTAAATCGTTGCATACAAAACGTGTATACCACATTTCGACTCGACATCTTAATAATTATTTCAAAAGCTATATTTTTAAAAATTTTATTCAACACAAATAACCGACAAATGGAAAAGGAAGCGTTTTCAGACATATGTTTATAATAACTTTTTTTCTTTATTTTTACCCATATTACTTAGTTTGTCACGTCATATTCTAAACCCTCTGTTTAGAGACATGTATTGTTGATTAATTTTTTTTTTAAATATTAAGTAATTTTGGAAACTAGGCCCATTAAATTAGGAGCCCATTTCAGTCAACAATTTTTCCCGTTTCATACAAATTTGAACGAAATTGGCAGAGCCGATTTTAAAACAGGTCTTGTTATAAATATCGGATTTCTGGTTTAAAAAAAATCGGAATTTTTAACTTTGTTGTGTTGTGTCCCTAAATTTTGAATCATTGAGAAAATTAGAAAAAGTATCAACTTATAACTAAAATAAAATCATATGCATAATTTAATTAGTTGTTTCGTCTCTAGAGAGAACAGAAAACATCCCAAAACAATATTTTTGACACCAGAGGAGCTGAAAACGGATATTCCCACTAAAAGCTCGACATCGTGGTTTACTATTCACATAACTTTCTCTATATATGACAGATATATATTTTTTAAATCGCGTTCTTTCACTCTGGATTAACTAGATTGCGAATATTTCAACGTGGACCATCACATTACTTATGGGAGATAAACGATTTATTTTTAATGGTAAAGTTTTGAATAAATATTTACATTTTGTTTAAAGCAGACTTTGCTCATCCCATGAAACTCTTCTTAATCCTAAACCAAATTATATTTAAATTGATTTTATAATTATATTGGTCAAGATTGATTTTCGTTTTATGCGAAAGAAACTAAAATTTTTAAGTCTAATTTTTTTAGAAATTGATAATATTGTTATAGGTCACTAATCTTCAAATTTTACCAAAATTTGACCGAAACCGGTGAAGGTGGTTTTTAAAAATTGGGCCTTTTATTAACAGCAGCATAAACGGTTTCAGCTTACACTGCCGGTATTTCCACTTAGACCGCCTTATGAGATGCAAGAACAAAACACTTATACTGTGCAATATGCATATGAAAAGACGACATATGCATAAATAGTAACAATAATAATAAATACATATTCATAGACATCATCTTAGTTGACCTTGTACAATAATTTAGTTCATCATTTATGGCGGCAAAATGTTCTTTGTACACCGGGCACGTATATTTCATAACAAGATGGCGTCTGTACGTGTGTTTTAATAATAGCTCAGTGGTCGCAATGGTGAGTCACGTCGATGATTATCATAAACTTAGCGAGGCAGAGCTGGACAGTATTTTGCACGCCTGGTTCACAAGCGACATTATGTTGCTTTTATAAAATGCAAATACATTTTGCTGTTTTAAGTTTCACACGTATAGACTACGTTTTGTGAAGGGCAAAAAAAAATGTTGAGTTATCCAGTTTTAGGTTTAAAAAGGTTTTTGGAATGTTCTAAGGTTTATTGGGTACGAGGAAGGCTTGGCGATCTCGAGGAACCTAACTGGATCTACACCTAGTAGTCTGCGATTAGATCCCTCTTTTTTATCTTTCGATCAGGTCTCTCTTGATCAACTCTTGTTCATTTCCGAGTCTGACGCTATTAGACTATTCGAGAGCTAGGAGTCTTTATTTTATGTTCTTCGTTTTTATAGGCAATGATGATTGAAAGATTTTTCTCCTTTAAGGGGAAGTAGAAGCCCAAAAATAATTTCTAAATTCAATGATATTAATAATATTAAAATTTGGTTGTTAATTTTATTATTGTTTATATATTTTAAAGTTGATTTGGACTGTTTAAAAAAAATACTGATTATGACAAATTATATCAATAATAAAAACTATCAGAATAAAATAATAGACATGAACATTCCATCTCAAAAAATATATAGTTCATCTACTTCAATAAATTGAAAAATAAATTGAGTACAAATGCGAACTGTGGACCATGTCAGCCTATCGTCAAAAATAGAGATTTTTGTTCCCAATGCGTTTTTGATGTTTTCTTTAAAAAAATAATATTTTGGCATTTTTTCATGAACCATTCACATTTTTACAGAATATTGATTGTAAAGTATTACGTACTCGTAAGCTGAGATAATTTCAATCAAATTTAATAATTTTAGGTAGTAGAAACAAATATATTTTTAAATTCTGAAAGAGCTCACGGTAATTTTTTCTATTGACTCCATTCATTTATATTTCTTTTTTTTTTTTTTTTAACTCAAAACAGTACTGAAAATACTTAAGAAAAAATAAAGTGATTGGCTCAGAGGTTTTTTAAGAAATGTTCCTTAAATTCCATGGAGTAGTTATAGAAATTCCGCCTACCCTTAATCAACCAGAAAAAGAAAAGGAAATAAAACCAAAGAAATTTAAATAGCAACGAGTACAATACGCTCGCAATTATAATCAGTTGAAAAATTCACGAAATTTAACATGGTAGGTTAACACGAAAGCTACATAATGAACAAGAAATGGCCAATAGATTACTCAGGATAAGGAAAACTTATGTGGCTTATCTATTTTCTTACCAACATATCTGCCAACAGTTTTACCATAACCTACCATTTGGGACTCATTTTAGTGGATACTGACTTGGCAATCCCGAGGGAGCTAGCTGGATCTACACCTTTTTAATGTAGTCTTGGGTTAGATCCATCTCTTTCAGCTTTCCTATAATGTCTTTCTAGACCAACGATTATTCTTTTCCTTGACGCTATTTAGGATAATCGAGGATTAGGTGTTTTTATATTGTTTTCCTTCCTTTTTTATAAGCTGATGATGATCAAGAGGTTTTCGGCTTTAACCAACAAGTAAAAAGGGGGAAAGTAATCTCACTGTCTGTCGTAGTATAGAAACGAGTGGACCGGTTTTAATCAAATTTGTCGGAGAACGACGGTGAAGTGACCCAGCACAGCTCGACAAGACTCAGGCTATTTAGTTTATTTAAAGCAGTGGAGTTTCCTAAATTATTATGTCGGACAACGTTTTCGGAAAATAATGTTCCTGATATTCTCGGAGAATGGCGAACCAATATTCTCGAGGAATGGCGAACCGATATTCTCGGGGAATGGCGAACCGATATTCTCGGGGAATGGCGAACCGATATTCTCGGGGAATGGCGTTCCTGATATTCTCGAGGAATGGCGAACCGATATTCTTGATGAATGGCGAACCTATATTCTCGGGGAATGGCGTTCCTGATATTCTCGGGAATGGCTAAATAATATGTCAGATAGCGGTAATTATATGACTTAATATTGTTGAGTTACATATAGACCTTACGGTTTAAAACCACCCCTTTTAACTTTGAGTTGTGAGCAGTTACTTTTATAATTATAATATGTCATCCAAGTTAGTTTACTATAATTAACTTATTACCTAGAGCAGGTTACCTACAGTGGTATTTGGTCTGACGGGATAAGAGAATCCCCTACCTGTTAGAGTAGGGGCAGCCATGTTTTCCATCGATTAAGCCTATCTTAAGTTAAAGTATACACCGGGTACTAAGTGATGATATATCTCCCCAAAATCTGAGGTAAAAAAATGTAAAGATATAACCCAAATTAGAATCAGATTTCACAAATGGAATTATCAGACTGTCATATCTAATAACTGAAGTGGTACTTTATTTTTACAAATTGTTCAATTAGATTTGGTTTTAGACTGAATATTCTACAATGCAAACAATTTTTGAGTTATTATCTCCTAAACGGTATATTGCAAAAATAGTACCAACAATAATATTATTTTAAAATGTAATTTTATACGGAATTCTGTATACAAACTAGAATTTTACATTCGAGAAGGCTTGTTCGTCACTAATAGGTGTAAACTTAATTCTTTTTTCTTGATGTTTCTTCAAAAGTTATTTAACGGTCAACTTCGAACCCTGTATTAAATTTGTTAATATTACTTACACGTTATTCTTTTTTAGTTAACCAATTAAAACCAACAAGTCAATAGTTGTTCTGAAAAGAAAAAAAAACTACTTTTGTAATCACGTAATAATTGCCTGAACGCTGTATCGTAGACAAAACATATTTAGACGCAATGTGCTGTCAGTATAAAGTAGCCTACAAGAATTTGCAGTTCGTGACTTAACACAATAATTACATCACGAGAGCAGGTGTTCTGATCCTTTATTTTAGATAAAATACTGTCAAAGATGTCAAACACTTCGTTTATGAACACACCTTCAGCAAAACTAAAAGTTGAGGTAAATTTATATTTCACAATTATTTTTAAAACTTTTGAGAGACTAATTCTTGTGACCATCCATCTTCCTATGTAAAATATCGATATTAAATTTGAACTCTGAGATATAAATACTCTTTGAGCACGTAAATCGGTACAAACTTGCTGAATACGAGGTTATAATGTAAATTTACATAAACATAGTTTAAAACAAATATTTAAATTTTGTGTTTATTTTTTTCATTTAAAAAAAAACCATTTACGACTCATTAACATCGGTAAAAATATCATATCGAACTCGGAACTCCAAATTACATGAATTCCTTTATAATCATACAAGTTGATAACTGAATTTTGGTACTTACCCAGCCCCATCATACAATGTAATGCCAGCGGATCCTCTAAAATGCAATGACCAAAAGTTGGTTTTTAGAACTTTGTAAGAAATGTTAAAGTGTATTGACAGATGAAGGAGGTCCTTAAGCAGTATTCGCAGAACCTAGTAATTGTGTACAACACCAGTTTCTTGACGAGTCTAGAAGTTGTACTTATTTGAAGCAGTTTCCACTCGCTACGCTCATGTCGGTGACTCGGCCCTACCTGCTCTCATAACTATATGAATATTAGATTTTTGATTTTTGATTATTTGATTTTTTCCGCTTATACGTTTTTACTAGCAAGTATTGAATATACAATAATATTTCAAGTGAAAAATATACGACCTAGACTGGGAATCGAACCCAGGACCTTGGGCTTTACGCGCCAATGCTCTATCAACTGAGCTATCCTAGTCGCTTCCCAGCACAGGGCGTAGACTTCTCACTTGACTTTACGTTTAATTGCCGTATATGCGACATTGAAATTATTATTATTTTTTGGAAACTCTAAATTGCAGCAATTAAACGTAAAGTCAAGTGAGAATTGGTAGAGCATTGGCGCGTAAAGCCAAAGGTCCTGGGTTCGATTCCCAGTCTAGGTCGTATATTTTTCACTTGAAATATTATTGTATATTCAATACTTGCTAGTAAAAACGCATAAGCGGAAAAAATCAAATAATTAAAAATCAATAAATGCATACGTAGGGGCTGGAAAATGAGTAAAAATTAATTTCAATGTCGCATATGCGAGGTAATTGATTTGGAAACTCTAAATTGCAGCAATTAAACGTAAAGTCAAGTGAGAAGTCTACGCTCTGTGCTGGGAAGCGACTAGGATAGCTCAGTTGGTAGAGCATTGGCGCGTAAAGCCAAAGGTCCTGGGTTCGATTCCCAGTCTAGGTCGTATATTTTTCACTTGAAATATTATTGTATATTCAATACTTGCTAGTAAAAACGCATAAGCGGAAAAAATCAAATAATTAAAAATCAATAAATGCATACGTAGGGGCTGGAAAATGAGTAAAAATTAATTTCAATGTCGCATATGCGAGGTAATTGATTTGGAAACTCTAAATTGCAGCAATTAAACGTAAAGTCAAGTGAGAAGTCTACGCTCTGTGCTGGGAAGCGACTAGGATAGCTCAGTTGGTAGAGCATTGGCGCGTAAAGCCAAAGGTCCTGGGTTCGATTCCCAGTCTAGGTCGTATATTTTTCACTTGAAATATTATTGTATATTCAATACTTGCTAGTAAAAACGCATAAGCGGAAAAAATCAAATAATTAAAAATCAATAAATGCATACGTAGGGGCTGGAAAATGAGTAAAAATTAATTTCAATGTCGCATAGGCGAGGTAATTGATTTGGAAACTCTAAATTGCAGCAATTAAACGTAAAGTCAAGTTGTCCCAGCAGAAGTCTACACCCTGTGCTGGGAAGCGACTAGGATAGCTCAGTTGTTAGAGCATTGGCGCGTAAAGACAAAGGTCCTGGGTTCGATTCCCAGTCTAGGTCGTATATTTTTCACTTGAAATATTATTGTATATTCAATACTTGCTAGTAAAAACGCATAAGCGGAAAAAATCAAATAATTAAAAATCAATAAATGCATACGTAGGGGCTGGAAAATGAGTAAAAATTAATTTCAATGTCGCATAGGCGAGGTAATTGATTTGGAAACTCTAAATTGCAGCAATTAAACGTAAAGTCAAGTTGTCCCAGCAGAAGTCTACACCCTGTGCTGGGAAGCGACTAGGATAGCTCAGTTGATAGAGCATTGGCGCGTAAAGACAAAGGTCCTGGGTTCGATTCCCAGTCTGTCATATATTTTTCACTTAAAATATTATTGTATATTAGATTTTTGTCATCGTAAAGAGTTAGGGGTTGGTGTCATTATATTCAAAATTCAAATATGTAAATATGAATCTAATTTAGTGTGTTGTAACACACGAGATGTGAACAAAGAACTGTTCACATTTTACAATGTTGTTATTAAATTTGTCTGAATATCACTTGGGTTCTATATTAACACCATATCCCTCACACAAAATTTCATATTCCTCTCATAATTTTTCTGGTCACTATCGTGATTTAAATACAGACGACAATGACGACAGATGTTTATCGAAAATCACTTTTTCTGAACATCATAATTGTGTGTATCACAACTTTCTTGACATCCGCGTGGTCCTAGGGTCTTGTACAGATGTATATTAATCTCTCGACTCTGTTGGATCGTGCACCAATAAACTTCATATTTTCTTTAGTTGTCAAGGATCGATATAAAATTCTTTTTACAATAACTTCACTATTTGTCGTCGTAGAGATGTCGGGTTGTTACCATTACATGCAAAACTAAATTTTGGAATTTTGTATCTAATTTAGTGTGGTGTACTTTAATAACACACGACATATGAATAAAAAAAAAAGAAATGTTTAAAATGGCTGCCATTTTGACGGTTTCAATTGAAATTTTGTGAATTTGAAATGGTTTTTAAATGAGCTTACTACAATTACCTATAGGCTACCAAATTTCATGATCCTATCTTAATTTTTGAGGCCGCTATCGTGCTTACGTACAGACAACAACGACGACGAATGTACAATTCGAAAATCACTTTTTCTGTTTCCTGAGGCCATGAACAGTCAAATAACAGAGGTCAAAAATCTTTGGTGATTACTAAACTTCCTTCACTTCGTCGTATACTGGGTAAGCAATACAAATGTTTGTACATTTGAAATCAAATTTTATTTTTAACCAATGAACAAAACCGTACATAACAGAAAAAGAAAATGAGAGTTTAGGTCAGAAACCTTCTCATTTCAGCAAACCATTTAAGACATATTCAACTTTGAAAAAGGGATCCATAGTTCATGTTCTATTTTCAATTGAGAACATCGAACCAGCGTTTTTTTTTTAGTAGAATGTAACAAATACTTTTTATTCCGATGCTAAATGACTAAATTTTAGTGAAATTGTTAAATTTAGTAAGATATATCATTAAAATTGTTTTAGAGGTTTCATAATTATAAGGGGTTAATTTATAAGCTGCTGTGGGATTAGACTCAGGAGAATATATCTAATAATGCAATCCAACTGTCTAATATTTTCCAACTTTTACAAACAAAAACAAAAAAGTGTAATGATTATTCGGTTCTTAAACACCGCTGTGGGACGCGACTCTGGAAAATATATGGATATTATGCGATCGACGTATGGCTTTCTACTTTGGTCTACGAATATTTTCCTACTTTCCCGGGAAAAAAAAGAAAAAATTAGGAGACAGATGGACGAATTAATTACTCGTGTTCATGCAGTTATTTAGGGATGTTTTTAGATTGTTATTATTTTGTCGTTATGAGTTACTTATCTATAATGTACAAATGTAGGTAAAGGGAAAATACCTAAGTAAATGACGAGGTTATGTTTGAAATGAACTTAGTCTGACTTCAAAGTTAACGAAACCGTAGGCTTAGCTAGTACTTTATAAACCCCAAGAAAAACATACTCTGTACAATATGAAGGAATGTTTGCATGTCCCGAAGGTATTTCACATTCCAGCCTGACTAATGTTATCGGATTAGATAATAGATTGGGACAATGACGCTGTTACTTTATTACACAATACCTTTCTAGAGCTACACAATAGCATTGCTATCTTGACAGACGCAAATGAAGCAGAATTAATGGTCCAAAGATATACTAATTATGATCACGGAGAAAGATTTGTAGTGATTTTCATATTTATTGGCAATTAAATACTGGAACCTGTAAGGTTTTGGTTTGAATGAATGCACCCTATCACGTGATCTCTGTTCGCACTAAATGCATAATTATCCTTTTCTATGAGTAACTTTCTAATCCGATAAGTGTTAATGAGTTGGTATAAACTAGACGCAGAATAAAGTTGCTGTTACTGGAGCGTCCTTCGGCGGTGCGTCGAAATCGAAATGTAGACCAATATTCGTTGAACTTTGATAACGATTTGACCACGATATTTTGTTGATAACAGTTTGATATGTTGACGTAACCGGATTGATTAGTTTTGAATCTAAAGTTCTGATTACATACTCGGAGTAGAGCCGTTATGTTGAAACATAGAGGGATTAAAAAAAAACTTTACGGAATCCAAGCAATATAGAGATAGTTATTTATCTTGAGTTTATCGCCGATAATTTTTGATGACCCTTGCGTCCAAAAATAGCTTTAGTAATAATGTCTGATTGTTTTATTATCAATCTAGTTCTCTAAAGCCAAAATGAGTAAACCAACTTTTATGAAAATCGTGGGGATGTTTTAACCATATCTGGACTTATTTTTTTGGAGTAGCTGCAAAATTAATAATATATTTTTTTTTTATGAAGCCTCTAAGGACTCAAATAAATGGTCAAAATCGCTTCAAAAATAAAGGTTTTTTAATTTATAGGAAAAAAACAAAAATCAATTTGGTGTTATAAAACGCGTAATTTCTCAAAATCGGCACCACCAATTTCATTCAAATTTTAATGAAATATGAACATTAATAACTCAAACTTGTGTACAAAATCAAAACTAAAGAAAATATCACAGTTCAGGAATAATTGGCAAAAACAAAGGTGTAACTTGACCGCCGTCATTAAAAGGTAGATTTACACTGAAGACAAGCAAAGTAAGTTTAGGCCCTTATTTATTTTTTCCAAGATGGCGTCTACGGATCATTTCAACTATTAGTTTGGTTCGTTTATATTTGTTTTGGGGGATGACAGAGTGAGAAAGTTTGTGCAATCTACTCATTTGCCGAGTTCAATAAACACGTTTGAGTACAGATTTTTAGCAGTACAAAATATGGTATTGTGGAATGTTGAATAGCTTACGGGTAAAAACGTATCTTCAATTAAAAAAAAAAGAAAAAGTATGGTTAACAAAAATTTTCAATTGTCCGTAAACCAGAATTTACATAACAATTTTGAGAAAAAAATTTAATAACATTGCGATATGTAGAATGTTTAAAAGTCCTATGTAGTATAATTCTTTTATCGTCGGCATTAAACTATTAATCTGTTGAAGAACTTTATATTGTCATTTTTTTATATAACTTGAAACTCTGTTTTGCAAACTTTGAAAAATAGCCGTTATTTTCCAATATGGGTGCAAACTTTTTAATTTTGTATGGGAACTTCTATTTTTAATGGTGTTTTAGGATTCTGTAGGATGTTTAAACACTACAAATAATTTGTGCAAAAAATAACGTAAGAACAAAACACAAAGAAATCATTATACAACCTTTTTGCAGTGATTTTTCATAACAAATTCACAAACAAACCAAATAGGTTTTAAATTGTATTTTGAACCAGAATTAATCTTGCAAAATATTATTTTTTTCAGATTATTTAATTCCTTAATAGTTTATTCAACAGTACCTAACCTAACTTAGCTTACACTAGATTCTAGAAAGTATTTATTCGTTGCACTAATTATTTGTAGTCCTACATTAGGATTTACACATCTTAGACTACGCCTACTTACATTTTTATCTAGATTGAACAATGAGAAGTATGAAAAATCGCTTTCTGAAAATGATTCAAATGTCAATGTTCGAAACTTTACGCGCCTATTACGCCTAAACGAATAGGGTTATCACATAATAATCAGGAATAAAAAAGTCTTAAAATTTTGTATAGAATCACCATAAAAAATAGCGGTCCCATAAGAAAATACAAACTTGGCAATCATATACAACAGTTCCCACAAATAATAGAATCACCCTGTATATTCAATGAGTCAAAAATGGTATAAAATGACTTTAATTGGTGAGATTGTTGGACATTTTATGGTCTCATTGGTTTCAACTATTGTGATCGCAATAGCTAAAATTAAACATTTTAAAACGACATGTTTTTATATAGTATATACAAATTTATATTTTGGTCCACACTAATTGTATACAATAAAAGAGTGATTTGCATTACATATCTTATAATAAGAAATACACTAGTATATATCTTATAATAAGAGTATAAAATAACAGTTTAAAACTGTGACAATCTGTGAAGTATTCGACTAGAGAATAAATCACTACAGAATGTAGATCACGAAAACAAATTGTAGAACGGCACTTACAAATAGGTTACTATTATAATTGACAGATCCTTGAAATAGTAATTAATTAGCTAAATACAAAGACAGACATGTCCTAATCCGAAGATTATGGATGCTCTATAAAGACTTCAATGCTAGGTGAAAGTTCCACACGTGATGTTAGCGAAGACTTTAACGGTGGTATGTAACAGATGTCTCCGGATTTAAATGCATTTGTTCCAGAATGTTTACAAAGTTATTGACCTGAAACCAAAGTCGCCGAAGAAAATATTCATTGAATTTCTAGCACTTATTTTTGAATTACATTAGGTTATGTAATATATTATAAACGATTTAGCCGTCAAGGTTACAATTCCCTATTGTCTTATAATTTCTCCTCGGACATTTTAGTCATACTTTTACATGAACGTGTTTGAAAGCTCAGCTTATCCCGTCACATAATAATTATAGCCTAAGTGTATGCTGTTTCATATTTAGGCTTATGTTAAGTAGGTCATAGAAAATAGTTATTTTTTAAATATATATTTTAATAAAATTAGTTTATTTAAACACAGTTTTAACCAGTGTACAAAGTACGAAATATGGTAAATTTGGAATTGCAAAAAAATTCGACCTCCTGTTATTGACTGATGATCTTCATGTTTCATGGCCTATGGGAAGATGAAAAGTGATTTTCGACAAGTTCATCCATCCGTCGTATGTACGTAAACGCGATGGCGGCTACAAAAATTAGACTAAGAACATGAAATTGGAAATAGGAGTATAGTGTACTCATATAAAACCCTATTGAAATTCAAAAAATTGATTTGTTTTCAAAATGGCGATCATTTTAATCGGTTTTTATTGATATCTTATTTGTTAATTTCAAATCCTGACCTCAAGGATTTATGATATTCATATAGTTACGAGATGCGATCGATATGAGCGTAATGAGTGGACACATAAGTAGAGCTTCAAAGCCATGAAGGCCGAGACACTCACATGAGTGAAGGGTGTGGAGATTTTTTTAAGTATATATCGAGGCTCGTTAGGGCTAGCCTCAATAAAGTAGTGATACACATTTACAAGGTGTAACAACTTTTCTAAAGAAAATTACCCTACTGGGTAAAACTAGTTGATCTACCAAATATAATTTAATATTTCTTACAAGGCCCCAGAAACTAACTTTATACGTTATATTTCGAGAGCATCTTGAATAAACATAAAAATATAATTTCCTACAGAATAAAAGACAGACATTCCGTTTGAAGTGTTTTTATTCAATTATTTCACTTATAGGTCACCTAGATTAAAATTGTTTATTGGTCTTGTTTAAACTAATGTTAATTTTAAACTTGATTAATTCATTTTTCTCTGACAATTTCGATACGTAACTTAACGATCAAAAGTGAAAGTGAAATCGTATCCACCCTGGAGGTTTCTTTTTTCAAAATTGATTTAACAGATTTTGATCAAAATTGATGCGAAAAAAAAAACCAAAACATATTTTGTTATGATCACATAATTTTATGTGAGAAAGTAAAACAACTGTTAGAAAAAGAAAGTAGAAAAATCCTTAGAACTACAACAGCTTGTGAATTCCAAAATGCATAATAATGTGAAATCCTGCACAATTGAATAAAATTAAGAAAATCTTCAAAACTTGAGATTTGTCTTTATTGTAGTGCAAGTGCAAGCGAAAGTTCTGCTCGAGAAAACACGCCACGCCACGCCACGTTGCGCACGCACGCAATGTGTGGGAAACATAATGCGTGTCTCGGCAAAACAGAGGTCAAGGCTGTGTTAGATAGAAGAGGTCATTGCAGAGCGGTGTTTGATGACAATGTAATTACGTTGTTTTTTTTTATACATCCTTGGGGAAATTGAAATCGAGAAAAAGTGTGAATCACTCGTCAAAGAAAATTGTAGTAATCTTTCGTGGGAACATAGTTTGTTTTAAATCTATTCGTTACATTTTAAATATTAGACACTTCAAAAACTGGTACTTTATCATTAATTGCCGATTACGGTAGTAGACTTTGTTTTAAGGAGAAAACCACCTTATAAAAGATAGAAGAAAAGAGCATAAAATAATCTTTATTCCTCGACTACACTAATAACGTCAGTGTTGGAAAAGTACATGAGTTGGTGAGGAGCGACTGAAAAGGAAAGATGAGAGAGAGAAAGAGATCTAACGCAAGTCTACACAAAGTAAGATGAAGATCCATTTGGATTCCCCCGGAATTGCCAAGCCCTTATGTGAGCCCCTTAGGGTATTACAGTAGTAAAAAGATAGGATATGTTTTGTATGCAAAGAAGAATTAAGACAACATCTTTTTTCAGTTACTTCTAAGCATAAATATGTAAATATCCAAAACAATTTTAGTAAAAACTACAAAAACATTTTTTATAAAACCAAGGTGAGGAGGTATCAGGACCTGTTCTAAATTGAAGAAAAGGAACCGTAATACATTTAGTAATAATACAGGGAATAAATAATATTTATTATTACCACAGGCAATAAATATTGTTTATTGTTTGTGGTATAAATAAAGTGCTGGTGTAAAGTCAGTAGGTTACCAGAAAATTAGGATTTTCATTTTCTATCGATATCTGTATTATTTCTCAGCCTGCACAACAAACAATAATAGCAATAGTAATCACCTTTTACACTAGCTATAGTTAAAATTTCACCTTAATTTGACTTTGATAAATAAGAAAAATCGTTTTTGAAAAATGTTTGAATTTGCGAATTTTTGAAGCATTTAAGTAACTGTAAATATTAAACGTAAATAAATAAACGGTTGGAGATATTGAAAATAACCAAGAATAACAATATCTTAAAATAATGTGTTATATTATAAAATTGGAGGTTCCAACTGGGAAATTACGAAAGGGTCACTACACTGGAAAAATTGATGATATAAAAAATGTCATAATACTCTACCTTTAGTTTTAACTAAAAAAAATCCTAAGGTGTTACCTTTAAAGTTTCTTTGTAAGTATAGTGCTTATCGAAGTAGGGTAGATTAATATCAAGTGATGTAGATCGTAATATGTTCATGTTAAATAAACAAATTGACGTTTTACGAATCGTCCAAAACATTCGTTGCCTGAAAAAAAAATTCAAAATAGCGGCCGATTTAAAAAAAACTTCCTGAATCTATTCACCACTTTCTTTTATGTCAGCTTATAACTCAAAAACAGTTGTTCCGATTTTCATGCAATTTTTCTACACACATAGTTCCGTTATCTAATCAAGTTTAATGTAATTGGTATTACATTAAATTGGTGAATTAAAATTACTTCCAAAATTATAATAACATCAGTTAGAATAGAATTTTTAATATGAAAACCAGAGTTACCAAATATGTTACGCAAATTATCGACATATACCTATTTGGATAGTGATAAAGTTGGTATATAAACATTAATTGAAACTAAAACGTTTTTGAAATTGGTGCAGTAGTTCCTGAGGTACAAATATTTTTCGCTGATTAAAAATATACAATTCAAATTTTTTAATTTTAATCATTTTCTTAAAATTTCAAGCGATATCATTATAGGCTACGTTTTGATAGTTACAAAAATGGTACACGATTTAAACTATAATTGGAACTGAAAACTTTTTTTTTTACTTCGATTCAGTAGTTATCAAGTTTTGACAATTTTAAGGTAGAGCATAATTTCAATACAGCCTTTAAAAAATCGGTTTTTATTAAAGCAAAACAGATCAAAAATAGGCAGAAAATCGTCTTGTTTTGTACTTAATTCTTTCTAATGTCGAAAAAACAAACATTAAATACTGAAAATAATTTGAAAAGCGATATAAATATCATAAAGCAAAATTTTTGCAAAAAACCCCTCGATCTACCAATACAATTAACATTTCATACGATGGGTCTGGGTAAGTACCATGATGTAGCCCATCGACTTATTTTTGGGATCTGTAAGTAAAACATTTTCCCACGCGTGTCTGTTCGCCTGTCTGCCTTTAAGACGCAAACAGTTTACATAGACAAGACATATATAACACATTATATTTCAAACTTTGCATTGATAATCTTTCTATTGTCCCACATATTAGAAAAATATAGTGGTAAAAAAAAACCTTGGGGAAGTTAAGGGTCAAAACATAGTGGTTATTCTAATTACAAATATGTATGTTTATTTGACGAATAAATTAATATGTTGGCGCTCGGTCAATTTTAAAGTATCAAGTATCATTTGTCTCTACTCTAAGTTGAATACGGCTTGCCCTACAAATCTGAAAAAAAAAAATGCAAAATCATACATTACAGTATTTTGTATGAAGAATACAACTTAATTTAACCACACAATGAAAGATGCGTAGCGTATAAGTTTTAAAAGAAGTTTTTGTGAGATGTGAGACTAACCATTCAATAGCCATTAAGAGATGGATTGCATTTACATTAATTTATCTTTATTAAGGTTTGTTAGTAAAAGAAGGACCCTTATAATTTTACCCGCGTGTCAGTACAACTTAGACTTTGATATATAAAAATAACTGTTCCTATATCCCTACGTGATTAGTCGTGTAGTTTTAGCACAAGCTTGATCCTTTTATTTTTATCTAGGTTTTAGACGAACCTATAACTAATTTTATGTAGCTTGATGATCTACATAAATTAATACCAAAATCTGGGTCAGGAAACAAGGAAAACACCAAAAGAAACTGACGTCTTATCGTGACAACCAATCAGCTGTTACCCAATGGCAGCTGTATTTTCTAATCCAAGTAAACTAGCAATGACTCTGCACGTGCTCCTAAGAGAAGAGGATATCATGCCCTTGAGATATGAAAGGCCTACCGCAGCTAAAAGGAAGTAGGTACTTGTAAATATCAAACAAGATGTATTTCCAATTACAGTTTAATTATTAAGCGAACGGTTGTTTTAATTAAATCCACGACCAGGCTTTATCTTCTAAGCTGTTAACGAGTTAATTAGTCTTACAGACATAAAATATATGGAGGTTAAACAAAAAATATTGTTAACGAAAGGAAGATTTTAAAAAAACTCTGTTGTTTTGAGGTTAGGTTATTTCTTATGAATTCTTATTTAGACTTTCCTATGTAAGACGGGCTGTACACCAGACACATACGATGTTTATCAAACCATCATTGAGATGCGCGACTTTTATCTTAAGATAATTTTGCCGTAGACCAAAGTGATACGATCTCTTGTGAGGAGACATTTTTTCGAGTGAATTCATCAGTTTTAATCAAGAGTTCTTCCAGTGAAGATGACTATTTTAGTATTTGAAAATAGGAAAAAGGGGAGAAAGAGTGCAGTCGTATAATTTAATAAATGTCCGAGACAGTTCCGAAGTAGTTGTAAGTGAACTATTTCAAGACGAAACGAAATTTAAAGAATTTTAATGGATGGACCTGAAGGTTTCCATTTATTGCAACTCGTGACTACTTCCCTTGAAAAACGTGATTTTTCACTTTTCTTTTAATTTGGTTTTCAATGCCAAACGTACTATGTCAGTTTTATAGAAGTCTTTCATTTCACTATTGATGAAATAAATTGATAACTTTTCATCATTACTTTTAGCTCTAGACATCTTTTGTCATTTTTGAATAATCGTACGACACTAAGCGAAAGGAGAGTGTCGTCTAATACATGTATCTTACGATAGATGTCGTTATCGTACTGTACACCTCTTTACCCACTACAACACGATTTGAAACGAACACTAGCGTTACTTATCTTATAAGATAATTATCTCGATATCGGTTACGACCCTAAGAAGTCTATCTTATCGCTCTAGTTATGCAGCCGCCTTTATTGTTACAATACTCTGACTCTGATATTGAGGAGAAGTTCCAATAATAAAGAGGTGTGTTTGTAAATCTTCGATATGAAATATCTACAAGAATCGATTAATTACCTAATGATTACTTCGACAAATCTAAGCCACAAGGATTAAAAATATATATTTATATAGATAGTCCTATTATCCCGTAATAAGACAAAAAGGAAGACATATTCACTAGACACGGCCAAGTGAACTTCAAGCACATGGGGAAGACGTAAACCGATTTGTGTTGCTTGTGTAAAGACTCATCTAGCAAAATCACTGGCTATGTGACTGTGGTCTCTACTGTTCAAACGATTATTATACCTTGGCATCGCATTCCCCAGAGTACCAGAGGATAAGGAAACTACTTAACGAACTTGGATTTGGACTGAGTATAATATTAGAAGTGTAGTGACTAAAGTTGCAAGTGGGATGATAGAAAATTCTGAGACTCCAGGACACTGGCTATGTGATTGTGAGTCTTTGGCATTCAAAGAATTATTATACCTTGACATTGCATTCCCCACAGCCACAGAGGTTAAGGAAATACTCCCTACATAATAAGTCTTAAAGAGATTGGATCTGGACTGAGTATAATATCAGAAGTGTAGTGACTAAAGATACAAATGGGATGATACAAATTTCTCAGTCTCCAGGACACTGGCTATATGATAGTGAGTCTTTAGCATTCAAAGAATTATTATACATTGGCATCGCATTCCCCACAGCCTCAGAGGTTAAGGATATACTCCCTAGATCATAAACGTGTACAAGAGATTGGATCTGGACTGAGTATAATAATAGTGGACAGTAAGAAGGACATGGGTCACGGTGATAGAAAATCCTCAGATTCCAGGATAACATAGAACATAGAAGGTAGTAATATTTTTTTGGGGGTAAATTTCCATAAGTAATAGAATAATTAATTGTTTACTTGTTTCGTTGAAATTTTAAAAGGTAGTAATGGTAAGATTGTGAAATTTAATTGTCTTACGATTAGATTTATGGTAAACCGGATTTTGAGAAATTACAACCATTGTTGTTGTTTTTTTACCGATAACACATGAACTGGCATTTTTGGAGAGACATGGCAACCAATACGTTTTGATTGTGTCCTTAGAGAGTCTTTAAAAATTGTGGAAAATTTAATCAAAATAACTTAAAATCCAATATTTAGAAAATCGTAATTTTGTATTTTTTCTTATAGATGTTACCTCCAAACTTAAATTATCAAATAAATGAAAAAAAAACTTGCCTCGAGATATGGTTAAAATATGTCCACATACCAAAATTGATCCCCACGCGTTTGGTTTGTAGAGTACTAGTTCCAAAAACCATTATAATAACCATTCATAGGAACTTATAACGGATATATCCGCGAAAAACTCTTCATAGTGTTTGACCCATCACATAACTTCCCTATACTACGTATATGTGAGAAAGTAAAAAGCCAAAAGGTTAGAACCGTTCAAGTTACCTATACTATCAATTTTTATAATCACTTGTATTTTATAGTGTTTCCTGGTCGTAAACCTACACTATATTACTCGTAATAAAAGACTTTTGTTGAGCCGATTAATAACTGATTATTTTAACAAACACTTTTAAGTATCCTATAAAAAGTTCACATTCTTTTCATTAAAGGAACATTACAGTACTCGAAAAGTAGATTAAGCACGTTCTACAGGAAATATAATCACTCGACACGTAGTGATAAATCAACATGGTGGGAGATGAATTTCTTTTACGTTTATACTTACACAGTGTAAGCCAGAGCTGAGAGACTGAAACGAGCGGAGTGGAGACTTTTTAAAAATGTATACATCTAAATAGCCCGCGATGGCTTATCTGAAGTCAAGACGTAGTGAAAACAATTAGGAGATTCAGAAAACCTGTGTAACAAATGTTTTTAACAAACTTACCCTATCGGATAAGACCCCTTGATTTATCAATACAATTTAACAATAATAACGTAAGTTAACAATTAATTTTGACTTTTGGTTAATGTCTAATCTTCACGTTTAATGGCTTCAGGAAAGTGAAAAAGTGATTTACGACATGCCGTCCATCCGTCGTTGTCGTCGTCGTCGTACGTAAGCAGGATAGAAAAATTAAGATAGGACTATGCAATTTGGTATAACGGACTATAGTGTTTAGAACCCTATTGAAGTTCAGAAAAATCGAATTTAAAATATCAAAATGGCGGATATTTAAAACTGTTTTGCTTATATCTCGTGTATTATTCAACTTAAGTTGCACTAAATTCGTTAATGTGCAAATTTCAATTCTGCTTGTATTGGTACCAACCTCATCTCTCTACGGTGAAAAATAGCGAAGTTATTGCCAACAATGTAATTTAGAATCCTTGACCTTCCAAAAAAAACTTAGTATTCGTATAGTAACGAAATTCGGTATAGCTACCATCACACATAGGCCCTCGAAGGCCGAGACATTGACACGAGCGAAGCGAGTAAAGACTTTTTAATATATACACATGTACGATGTCCTCTAGCGCATTACCGACGTCTACAAAGTTTGCCGACATACACATTTGCAAGGTTGAGAATACCTGTGTAACAACTGTGTTCAACAAGCAATCTACAGTATGTACTTGGTAAGATCTCTGATCTACCAATATACAATGTAAAATTTTCTACAAGTACTAAGAAACAAATTCTTGTACATTACATTTAGTTTTAACAGAAGTTATGTTCAAAACTGAGTACAAAACATTGCGTTCAGCGACTTTAACCCCGTCATTTCATATAGATAATAAAAGAGATATCACACCAATACTCAAGATACGAATTACAAAAGGTTTTGATTGAACTAGTAGTCTTTCTCCCATATTAGACTGGCACTGACATAGATTATTCTGGCTGTGTTTACGTTTTGTTATCGGATATTTAAACCTCACCCTCTTCAGCATAGTTCTTTCATCGTAAACGTCAGTCAGTTTATATTACAACTAAATAATTTAAATGTATGCTTAACAAACGGACGTTGTCGTAAAATATTTATTTATAAATTTATGAAATAAAACGTTTTATAATTAATTAAAATCTAATTCGAATATGAATCACCAATTTCAATTCCTATCCCCTCAAAGTATTTAGAATGATCCCCAGATAACACATGTCACAGTGTATTATCGCAAGATATCGGCTACAAAAACTGAGGAGCCCATGCTAGAATGGATGATCTGTGCTCACCAATATCAATTTCGTAACAAAGTAACAAAAGCATAGCCGCACCTTTTGGCGTTTACGACAAAACCACATCATGTCCCTGATCTAAGCGATTTACTATTCCACAAGAGTTGCTCATTCTAACTGTGTCCAAGAAAGTGTTCTCTTTTCAAGGTTTGACAAAAGATTGCAACCATAATCACATAAAATCGTGTGATCTGACCTAAACAACGAACGTTATAGGTTGGTTGCCGCTCCATCGAACCCGACTAACTGACCTATCAATTCCTTTCCTTACCCTTGTGTATAAATGCGAACTACTTTTATTGAAGGAACAAGTGCACGAAAGTCGTGAATTTCACGGTAACCTTGTTGAGCCGTCACGTCTAGGATTACCTTGAACCTACAGCTATGAACAGTAAGTGTGTTTTGCAGATCCGTTCTCCTTCGTTACTTACTAGTGTTATTATAGGAATTAAGCAGTTTGTAATTTGTTTCAATAAATAATAGAGAAAAATATAAAATGTTGATGATTTACGCTTTTGCCTATCTAAACTTTGATGTATTGTTTTTAAAGTTGTTTAAAGCTGAAAAACCTCTCGGTTATGATCGCTTTATTAAAAAAGAACATAAAATGAAAACCCCTATCTCAGGAATACTCTTAATAGCGTCAAGGTTGGAAGAGAACAAAAGTTGGTTAAGAGAGACCGGATAGAAAAAATAAAAGAGAGGGAACTACCAAGACTAAATGAAATAAAGATCCAGCCACGTGTTTCAGGATTACCATCTTCGTGAGGGAAAAGTTGACTGAAGTCTTATAAACATTCTTAACATTTTTTATTAGAAGTTTAGTTTTGGTTCTTGGACAGTAAATTGTATAATATCAACTTTTTTGAGAGCCCAAGCTTATATGGTTGCAAGCTTTGTGAGCTCAGGGTGTTCCATAACAAATTTCAAAGTTGGCCGCCATATTGGAAAATTTTACCATTGTGGTAAGAGAAGTAATATTCGACCATCGTTAATTTTTTTTAAGACGACGTCCTTTGTTTATTTTCACTTTTTGACTAACAACTTACGAACTTATATTTTTAGTGGAAAATATTATTCATTTTCTTGTTTTTTTATTTTTTATATTTTTTTTTGGTTTTTAAGAAAATTTAGCGATTATTATTGGCTGCGTAATAGTAATATAGACACCAGTAGCTTTCCCCACTTATAATTATTTTGTTTGTACCAAAAATAAATTTTAAAATAATTTAAAAATTCTATATTCATAATTTTAATGGGCATAAAAAAATAAGGTGAAATCCCGCATTTAAAGTTTCCTGTAAATCTTACCGTTTAAAAAGTATCAATGGTTGCACAATTAAAAAAGACACCCTGTATATAGAGTTTTGATTATAGACATTAATTGATTACAATTAAAAGTAGTGAACAAAATAATAACATTTTACCATTCCATCTATACATTCGTAGATATAAGACAGTTAATGAATATCATCCCGGCGCATCACAGTGGACTGTATCACTATGAGACAATGACAGCTGAACAATAAATCGATATAATTAATGATCTCTTAACGCAATCGATTCATCACAACTGTCTTTGATGAGGGTGAAATGAACTTTAGATTATATTTTCAATTAATGAAAGTATGCGTACGAAGTGAAGGCCATGACTTCAACTCTACGAATGAGCTTTCTACCATCTCAAGGGCAGCTTGCCCTCTAACATTGGTAAATTCAGAGACAGTATTCTAGAACATTGAGCTTGTAGCAGAGAAAGTTAAACTAAACTAAACTAAATCTATGTACTTCAATTTGATTAACAGAAAAATAGTTCTTCTTCAGTTAAAATAAACAATCAAACCCGGCAATGTATTTACTTTGATGAATCTGGATGTGGAATTAAAAGGGAAAGAACATATAAAAAAGAAAAAATAAGAATTAAATATCAGATATAAAACGATGTATGTGCTACTTGGTTGGAAATGTGAGTTGTCAGTACCCACAAAACGCATGATGTTTAATCAATTCCTCAGACTCTAGTATCTGACAACTTTATGGTTGGACTGATAAAACTAATAATAAAACTATTAATACTTTCAACAAAGTGTTGCATACAACTATAAAAACACCGTGATAAATAGGTAATGGTAATTTTCATCGTGACCTTTAACAGGAAATAGAAAAACATGCCAAAAGCAAGACGTGCATCTCCATCTCCATGAAGGAAATTCACCGAATTATCAAAGCGGCCAATGGCGTACGTTGGCTGAAACGGATTAAACCATACGAACTGGTTCATTTCGTGTATTTATGAACTCTAAGAAAAATAGTATGTAACAATGTGATTTTATTTTAAGAGATCGAACGTATTAGTCGATCTAAATTTTTTTTGTTTGAACTATCCTACAAACACTTCAAAGAAATAAGGTAAACAAGGATTCCCAGAACCACAAAAAACAAGAAACTATAATAACTCAATTCATGTTTCTTATATGTCTTATCTACATTTTAATGAAATGGTCATCTTGCTGCATTACTATAGATGTAAATGTTTGTGGATGATACTACGTCATCGAAATTGACAGTGGCGTTATAATAAACAGGACTGAATTTTGTTTATTGTTTTAGTGGTTCGGGGAATCCTTGTTGTCCATATTGTGAATATTGTCATAGTGCTCCTTGGATGTTTGATCAACATTGAATGTAAAATTTATGATGGGGTCATTTTTAACTCGAAGATTTCTGTATGTTAGTTATGATGTTATGATAATTACTTATTGTTATAAAATTTATTAATGAGGTCACTCGCACCTACACAAATCGATGTATGTACAAGGTTTTTTTTTAAATTTTACTTTTCGTTGTAAAATGATCAGATAGAATTACTCACGTCTGGCGATCGTGGAGGCCACTGAACACCCCTATTTATACTGCTCGGGGGGGGGGGAGACTTTCGGTTTAGTGTCACTGTGGCTGTATTACTAGTCGCTTCATCTTGTTGGAAATTACTGTTTTCATTCTCGGGAAAAACGTTGAAAATCTGGAATGAGAATGATTTCCAGCATGATGTTATTGTAAATGAATTGTTATTATCATCCACGAAAAACCAGTGGCCGATTATTCCATTCCAAGAGATCGAACACCATACTGTAACTCTGACGGAATGGAGAGGCCGTTCGTGACGTTATTGAGGTTGTGGCCGATTATTCCATTCCAAGAGATCGAACACCATACTTTAACATTGGCGGAATGGAGAAGCCGTTCGTGAAGTTCTTGAGGTTGTGGCCGATTATTCCATTCCAAGAGATCGAACACCATACTATAACTTTGGCGGAATGGAGAGGCCGTTCGTGAAGTTATTGAGGGTTTCCAGGGCCCAATAGCGAAAGTCCAATTAACTTCCGTTTAAAATTCACACATTAAATGATGGATTGCCATTATCCTCAACTAATATTCAAAATTCGAATCTTTTTTAATTGTAACTTTAACTAATTTCTAATTGTGTTCCTAACACTTTGTATAATAAATTTATAAACAAATTCTTGTAATTTTTGTAATACCTAGAAAAAAAACTGTTCGAGTGGTTCATTTTCATTCTTTGACTGAGGAATAGATTTTGTTAGGGATGGGTGAGGGAGAGAGTTAATACAATGTTTTTACTTTTTTACCGAAAAGTAATAGACACATTTTTGGGGAAGTAGCGATAAATAATATTTATGATGCAGAATAAAGTTAGTGCGATCCTGTTGACCCTTTTACGACAATGTTTGACAACTATTTTCACCATAGCCATATTTTCCTCTAACCTTCTAGTGAATTTTATAAAAAAATTACTATTTTCATGGAGAAATAAAACCTGAATGTTTTGAGTTTTAATGTGCGTTCGGTTTTTTATTAACAAAAATAAAAACGGATGCACAGATAGATAGATATAATTTTGAAAACGATCTAAATATGTTCCCAACCAAATAGGAAAGTCAAAGAATGTAAATAAATTATCGCTAACTAATAAAGTTTATAACAAAAGCGTCGATAAATAATAGAGAACGATCAGCGCGAAACGGTTGAAAGTGTTATTAACTGATTTAGTGGCAACAAAGATAAAGTAGTGAAGAAGAAGAAGTTATTACCCCAGTCGTGAAAAGTCGTGAACATAAGAGCGAAAATAATAACAGTAATGGTGCAACGCTCCAGGCGGCACTTTCCATAACCTTGTTGTTCCGATGATGGGAAAATTTAAACAGAATTACAGCAATTTATGTAGACCGAGATTGTGCAAACTGGTCACTATTGGGAATTGAATTTAGTCCTGGGTTTTGCCGAATAGTCACTGTGTAGTCAGTATGTTCCCCACACAAAACTACGGCAGGTACTCTGGTGCTGAAACCGTGTTTTCCTTAGGACAATATGCCACAGTTTATCAGGACGAAATTATGACCATAAATGACAGCATACAGGAATATTTGAGGCGAGACTTTAGGAAAAACTTTATCCACATAAGATATAGATAGTCAGGCTGCAATTAATGCACTGGAAGGCACTACAATAAAATCTAGTCTGGTATGGGAATATAGAGATGCTTTATCACTTTATCATGGAATTAAAAAACCCATTATGCTAAAAAAGCAGCCAGTTTCCAATATGACAGCTAAATTATGGAAACTCCTATTTTTTGTGGTGTTTCATGGATTTAACTTTTTTCCCCTTCTTTAAAAAAAATAATAATAAAAACACTCGTTTAGTAGGCGCGTGTACTTTCAAAATTTAAAGATAAGTGCATTTTAGGAAAGCAATTTTTCGACTTCCCATTGTTACAACAAGTTAGAAATTTAATTTGCCATAGTTTTTTATTAAAACTTTATGGAGGGAACTTCGTTACTTCTTCATGGAATTAAAATTTAAAAATCCGGTTTCAAAACTTCAAAAATTGGCCGCACACTTTTTCCAATAAGACTGCTCACTTTAAAATGTCTTATGTAAATCTATATTTTTTAGGGTGCTTCAGAATTTAACACCAAAGTTTAAGACTTTTTATTCTTGAATTTCTTTGATAAATCCACTCCTTTATATTTAAAGATGCTTGACGTTTCAAAATTCGAAATTAGGTTCTATTTTGGAATGCGATTTTCCGTATTTTTTAAAGTTAAAAATTTTATTATGTACAGTCTAGGAAGTGTATATACCAATGCTGAACTAAAATTAAAATTACTAATTTCTGAAACAGATCAAAACTAGGTTAAAACTACTTTAATTATAAAACTTGTCTGTCACGAATTAAATAACCAGAGAAAATAATAAATTTCTACTTAACATTTGCCAAAATTAAAATGTTTAACTTTATTCAACAAAAGAAAGTGCAGAAAATATTTTATGGATATCCCAATTTTGTATACTGTTTTTGGATTATATTCTTTTAAAAACATTTTTATTCTAGGATCTTTTTTGATAAACTCAATTGTTTATGAATTAAAAGGTCCCTTGAATTGTTGAAATTTTGAAGCTTTGCGCATTTTTAGGAGGTATTTCGGCGTATTTCCATAAGATATTTTAAAGTAAAGTGAGCTGTCATATTGGAAAAAGTCTGCGGCCATTTTTGGGTTTGCAAACGAGGTTTTTAAAACCCATGAAAAAGTAACAAAATTCCCCCATTTAAAATTTTTCATTGGATCCATAGTTTACAAGTTACCTCGATGAAATAATCACCATGTATAACAAAATCTCATACACGTATAAAACCAACATATAGTACATATTTTGTAATCTTGTGGTGATTATATTAAGATTACTTTTCATTCCCCCCCTAAAACCAATAATATAGCATACTTAATTTGTGGATTTATAAAATATGTATTTTTCTATTATTATTTCCCTCAAGGAAATGCCGGGACTAAGAAATTTGCACTAATCCTACGTCAGTAAATAATACCTTCGTAAGTTTTTTACGAAATTGCACAGACGAAAAACATTAAACAACATCCCTAAAACTACTTTTTTGTGCTCAGAACTCAAAATTTATAAATACGCGAAAAACTGATACGATATTTTGAGACATCAAATAACTTTGTCAGTACACTTCAAAGAGGGGAACCCATAAATTGAACACCGAGAAAAATAAAGACAAATACACGAAAGTATTTTAAAGAATCTTCGCAGATGTTTACGACTTCCACCGTTGACTTACTGCCCTGTATTTCTTACATTTTAGCAGTCTTGTTCCACGTTTAGTTTCTCCTTTCTATTTCCCTTTTTACATGCCATAAAATCCTCAATCAACTGCACATTCCATTCACGTACTTTGAAAACCAAGACGCGAGATGAATATTTTAATTGACGCAATCTTTATTTCCCCTCAAACGAATAACAAAATGTATAGACTAATTATTCTCCGGCAAGAGGAGTTATTCCAGTGCGACCTTAATCACGTACACGCGCGATTCATTATACAGTTAGTGAATTCAATTCCATGTTTCTTTGAACAGCTGATTGTATGGAACAGCTGACTGTCATGCATTAAACAGCTGATTTGAAAGTAACGTTCTGCGTGAGTAAACATCAACCTTTCGACATCGGCGTACGGTCATCAACAAAACCACAATTTCAATAACTAATGTATACGAGTTGTAACAAAAATAGATATTTTTTAATAGTGTCTGTAGTGTCCAAGGAGTGGTAATTTCACGCGCGTGTCTGTCCGTTTGTCTGACTGTAAGTCACAACCCGTCTACACAGACAAGACGATGAATACTATATATTAAAAATTTTGCATTTATATTATTTGTACTGCTCACAATATAGGGAAAATATAGCAGTAACAAAAATTACCATGAGGTATTTAATGGGCCAAACTATTGAGTTGAAACTTTTTTTTATTACAATGTGTGGGGTATCACATAAAACTAGAAGTTATTCTGATTACGAATATACATGTTTCTTTGACGGAAAAAAATATGTTGACGTTTGGCCGCTTAAAAAACTTCGAGTTTATAAAAATAACTGTCCTCTTATCCCTAAGTCGTGTGGTTTTAGCCATGCTTGATTCTTTTATTTAGAAATACATTATTGTTATAACAAGATGTAATTTTAAATATAAACTGTTTAATTTTGTTTTGCTAATTATTTCTGAGTCTTTATATTTTTTATTGGTGATTTTGCCAATGAGTTCGGGTCATTAATTTTCAATTCATAAATATTTGAACGAAAACTGTAGAGCTCTGTGACCGATGTTTTGTGGTTTTTAACCAATAACTAAAGCACCGCCATTTTTTAAAAGTTGGTGACCAATACATTTAGTTAGTGACCTTAGGGGCTACACAATGAGAACAATTGTATGAAAATCGTTAAAGCCGATTTTGAGAAAATTGTAATTTTGTAAGACAAAGTTTATACCGTATTTTGTTCCAATCCGTCACGTGACTTCTTTTTCTTTTTGTTTTACACGTTTCGGGACTTTTATACCATCATCAGAAATCTTACGTGCTTATCTGAGGTCGTCACTACATTAAAATAAATTAAACACAAATGAATTTTTATTAATTCGAAATTTTGTGTTTTTCCTGTCAGTTACTCCCAAGTTATGAGGTGTTAAAAAAATGTAAAAAATCCAGAAATATGGCCAAAATACATATACAAATTTGATTAAAATCAGTTCATACGTTTGTGCTGTAAGATGGATATACAGACACCAATCCAAAAACCACGTCTCTTTACTCAAGAGGATGTCAAAACCTCGACAACGGTTTTTTGACCCATCACATGCTTTCTCTATACTACGTAAAAAGAATTGGTTGGTCTTTAAAACGATACTACATCACTTGCATTTTTTTATTCCCACTTTAGTCACATAAATTATCGAGTAGTCGAGTAGGACCTAGGAGTGGAGTATGCCCCACAGAGAACATATGCGCTGGTTCCAAGCTGGTAAAAAAAAAGAAGAAGAAAACAAATTTGTCTCTTTTTACGCCAGCACATAACATCCTGATACAATGCAAAAAAACAGTTCCAGAAACCATATTTTCACACCAAACTTTTTGCACAATTAGGGTATTCGTTGAGGTTTTTTTTCTGTTTTCTTCCAAAATTATCGACCAATCGAAACATTCTGATGCAGTCTGAAGGATTCGATTGTGACGATATTTGTCATGGTGTTTGGTGGGATTCTTTCTCAGGACAAATTACACAAATTTATAGGCTGGCCTCGAATTGTATTGATGCTGTAGTATCATATAAGTTAGGTTAATGTACGTAAAGTGATATCCTTATTTAATATACAGTAGTCTACATAAAAACACGTTGAAGCTATTAGAATATTCAAATATTTATTTTGTTCTTTTAATTTTTTTTTCTAACGCTATGATGACAGAGAGGTTTTACACTTTTAAACGACAAAGAAAAACAAAAATATATTTTGAGCTTGACTGGTATTTGATTTTGTGGATGAGTGTGTAAGAAAGTTCATCTCGCAATGTTTCTCCTAAACCAAGCGATCGTGAAAAACTTTTCACTCCTCTGTTGCGACACACTGACTCTAGACAGTACAGAGTTCCTCCTCACGAGGAAAACCCCTCTTTGAAACATCTTCGCACGTCTTTTATCAGATCTACTTTCATTTAAACAATCACACTTGAAGAATGAATCTCATTTAAATAGAAATGTGAAGCACCAAACCTAATTGCTTTCCTGTGTTCCCGTTGAACTCCAACCCGCAAGGTCATCCTGTCACAAGTGTTCCCAGATATAGACGTCCTTGTAGAAGTACGTTTCCCACGCTACTTTTCCCTTCCCCATAGAAAGCGCGGAAACAATGGCTCTATGCAAATTGGCTCCAACTTGTTGACATGCACAAAGTTAATGATATTCTAAATAAATGTTAAGACTCTCTCGTTGGCACGATTCTAATTTCAGGTTTTGTAGACTGACATCTTCATCTCACCACGTGAATATCCCTCGTGCTTTGTTCTATTATGGATATTTAGTAGACTATTATTAACTCCTTTCTTTATCAAGTAGAAATAAAATTTGTAAATTACCATAGGGTAAAGGTAAGGACATTCAGTGGATTTCTAAACGGACGTAAGAAAAATTATGACACGATTTAAAATACATTAATAATTAATAGTAAAATTGTTAAAGAATGTCACTTCCAGTGTCTCGGTCCTAGAATCAGCTAAAACAAGTTGATCGGCGGCGTTATGGTACTTACCTAGCCCCACCATACAATGTAATACAAGGAGATCTTCTTCATTTAATGCCTAAGATTTGGTTTCTTGGGTCTTGTAAGAAATGTTAACTTGTAAAGGGTCGCTACGTTCGTGTCAGTATCTTGGTCCTAGTGGGGTTCGAAGTGTGAATGAGCCACCACTCGCTACGCTCACATCAATGACTCGGACCTGGATCTCTTAACTATACGAATATCACATTTTATAAGGAGATCATTGTTCGAAATTTGACCAATACTTCGCTATTTGTCAATGTTGAGAAGCGGGGTTGGAAATCCGCATGCAAAATTGAAATCTGATAATTTTAATTCAATTTAAATTTTTTACCTTAGTCTATAACGTCACACAAGCTCATTTGTGTTATTATATTCTGCTCAAATTTGTTGTCCAATATCAGTATTATAATTCGTCCAATAATTTCGTCAATCATAAATAACGGTCGGTGAATATCAAAATGACTTTCAAAATTTTAGAAATAGTTTCCTGCAAAAGGTTTTTTTACTTGTATGTTCTGCAACGTCCTACAACAGCTCATATTGTGATGTTTAAACTCTGCATCCTCATAGAGAACATATTTCCAAAATAAAACCGCTAAAAATATAACCTCAAAAATATTATTTCCTTACAACGGATAGAGTTACAAATAATTGATACCTAAATTAAACCCCTAAAAAGGATAACGGGGGTTTAAATTCTCATGATATTAACAATCAGACGAATTGGCGGTAAGAAACACATCTTTATCAAACGGGTAAACCACATTTTACAGTCTACACCATGAAAATCCCAATTTAATATCAGTTGATTCATCACTATAGTGACGCATTCGGAGGCACAGTCAATTCGGTTGCGACTCGGGATCACCGTAGTTGAGCCTTTGGTTGTGGTTTGGGTTCCGAAAGGAAATTCGGTTGACGTCGGGACTCACCACGGTCCTAATTGAATTCGGGAGACCACGGCACCCTGGAAAACAGTGGAAATCTATAATCTCCTTGACAAAAGAATGTGCCTCGGAGAGAGCACGATACAAGAGGAATGTCTGTGTGATCGTCCGACTACACAGGATGGGGACTTCTCCGAACATAATTAGTTTAATTTGTTAGGTGTGATTTTCAAAAAATATAATGTCGTGCTAAAACCGTAGTGAATTGCATTTGCAGAGTCGGTAAACCATGTCGGACTACTTAATTAATGATATTTTGAGAGGTGAGGCATTTTAGCCGGTAGGCCTAATTCGACTACTCATAATATGGTTTGGTTATGTGTCAGTTAATTTATAATTATTATTTAACGTGTACAATAATTTGTTTTAGTGTAATTAACTCATTAACAACTGGTTAGCCAAGTGTAGTGTTGTCAGCCAGGGTTATGGAAATTAGGATCATACCCTTATTTCGGTACCCTTAAGTACCGATACTGTTACACTACTCACATTCATTCGAAGTATTACTGACGTCATGTTAACAAACTCGGTCCACGATATATAATCAATTACTGAGCTATGTAAACTGATAGGTTATTTAGAAGACTCATTTGCGAATAATTATTATAATACTGAAAATAAACATTTAAGGGGTGGGAATTTAAATGGTGTTATAATGTTCCATGTGTTAAATTAAACATTACGCTAACTCTTAGCAAGAAATAAATGTTTATTGAATGTTTAAACCGCGGTTTTATATTTGTTACCCTAGCAACCAGATTTACAAAATTTATAAAAACTGATTCATTACAAATTACATTTTATTGAGGTTATGTTAACCAACTCTATGCACGATGTACACTCATTACTGAGCTATGTAAACAGGTTATTTAGAAGAATCCCATGACTAAAATTAACATTATTAATATGGTTTAATCTAATAAATGCCATGATTTACGTTTAGAAATTATTCGAGAGCATAAATCAACTTTCGTTATTAAGTGTGAAAACTTGAACATAAAAGAGAAAAACACCAACATAGCCTAGAGCCATGTTGGAAATATCGTGTATTAATTTTCTATAGACAAATAATGACAAACGACCGATTAAATCATGTTAATAATACCAAAAACATTATCAAATAACTTTAAAATCAGAATAAAATTTACATCTCAAGAAATATTAAAGTACATATTAAAAATCTTAGAGGATGATTGGTTGACACAGTTTTACACAGAGAATTACAGAGATCTAGGTTGTTTTACAGTAATTTTATTGTCAAACAGTAATAAATTTTTTTATAACATAATTTTATTGCCATTAATAACTTATCTTTTATAATTGAGATAGTATTCAATCATTAAGATTAACAAGAAGGAAATATTGCATTAGTATATTAAGGTATGCAATTTTCAGGTTGTTATTTTTAACCACAGTAAATTTTAATACAAAATCAAATATATGTTAGCGCAGCGAGTATGACGATTGGACTGCGAAGTACTCAGAGATTTCCCCTGGCCCAAAATATCATCTTAAAAATCTGTTTAATAATTCTTCTTTTGAGTTATTCTGCTCTCGATTACGACTTGAACTTTGTTTTTAGTGACACCAATTTAAATATTCATTTAAAGAAACCTGCTTTCTTATGCAATCCAACAAGATATTCAAATCAATCACTCGTAATATCTGTTCTTTGTCGCTATATTTATAAGTAACCAACATGACATATGATCACGTCATGATAGTGATTAAAGCATTGCACATATATTTTGCTAAGTATGCATTGAGCCTACTAAATGAATGGGTTTCTTGAATGTATTACAATCAATGACATTCATTCAACCTTGAAATGATTATGAATGATCGCTTGTCCAAATAAGAAGCGATTTTTTTTGGAATGCAATTTTTGAATGAAGGATATTATCAGATTGCAACATAAGCGTTGTACGTAAAAATAGATTTAAAAAGGGGGGGAATTAAGTATTTAAAAAACCTAAGGGGAGTGGGTAATTTAAAGAGTGGAAACTTAAATAAGAGTTAATTGTCCTTTTTTTCTCTTTTCCTTTCCCTTTATGGGGAAAAACGATTGCGGGTGATAAATAAATAAAAACCAAAAACTAAAAATCAAGCCGAAACCAAACAAGATAATATAAATTTTGCACAACCATGAATACAAAATTCAGTTAACAATATAAAATACAAGGAAGTAGCATATTACAAGGCTGTAATGGAACGTGAAATCACTAAATTATTCAAATCTTATCAAAAATATTCAGATGACCCAAGAGAATAACACCCGATAAATTGCCAACTGATAGCATTCAACCTGTTTGTTGGGTGTTTAATTAAAACCATTTTTCGTATTACTGCTTCAAAAAACAGCTGTTTTCAATACATGCATTGAGATGCTAAAGTTGTTCTTTTTAGTCCTAGGACCTAAAAACATCAGTTGAGGTCGAGGCCATCAGCTGTTACTTCGTTTATACGAATTAATTAACGATTGTAAAGCATCTATAAAAACAACCGATACCTATCGATTGCAAATAACCGTTAAAACAGCTGGTACCATCGATTTGAAGGTGAAGAGGTTATAATATTATAGTTTTTGTGAAATTGTTTTCTTATATTATTTGCAGTATAACGAAAAATATAGTTCATCACTTGGACCAAAAGAAGCTTTTCGATCCTCGCTCGGGTCCGCCTCGGCCGTTATACTTGAGCTTGAATTGAAAAGTTTCACTTTTGGTCCCAGTGATGAAATATACTGTTACTTACCTACTATACTGATCTTTACGTTTGATCCGTTTAAGCGGTTTTCGAAATTCCGTCGTCGTCATCGTTGTCGTAGTACGCGTGTAAGCACAATAAAATAGGAACACGATATAAGGTAAATGGGTAAGTGTACTCTTGAACCTACTGAAATTCAGAAAAATCTAATTAAAAAATATGTAATAATGGTTTGAATATACCCCTAACCACAATCACTAGGAACAATAAATAGAACACAATTATTGTAATAATTGTACTTTAGTTTATTCCTCTAAACTAACCATACGGATATTATTCAAACCATTATTGTGAATTCACCACAGTGCTCAAAAAGATTGTATAAATATTATCCAGATTTAAAAAATTTTGTTCATAACTCATGTGTTAATCAAAACACTAAATTAGATACAAATAGTTGTCAGTATAAATAGTTGTCAATACTTGTTAATTATCAGTTGCCCGATGATGCCGCAAGGCGAAACAATTTTAGCTCATTTATATTATTAAAATAATTCTGAAACTTTAGCTTTATTGCTTTATTTAATCCTTTATTACACTTAGAGGTGATAAGGTTATATAATCGGTCTGGGTAAGTACCATGATGTCGCAAATCAATTTTTAAATTGTTCTCCATTATGATATCAAATCGATTAATCTGGTTAACAAAAGTGTACAACTATTTTTGAACTAGAAATTTGTGAAAAATTGAACAAACATTGCAACTTTTAGAACACTTACTAACATTTTATATCGATCAGAAATGTTGTTAAATTCCACCTTTGGGAATCAGTGAGCATTTCATAATCTCAGGATTCGGAGTTCCATGAGAAGTTAGAATTTATATACAAACTCGAAAAAAACTTGTTTTTTCAATGTGATCAGTTGGCCGAAAGCCACGTCATAAACATGCTTTACGATATGTTTAATAGCTAATTACACGCAAATGTTTGTTAAATGAACACAATGACTTGTTGGATAAACATCAACTTCACACAATTGTTTACAAATAACGACTGGTCACGTGATGTACAACCTATAATTAGAGTCTGTTTTAATTAAGTGCCGTAAACTGACTCTTGTATACTGGCCAAATTTTAAGCATTACAATAAAATGTTCCACGGTCTTGAGTTACCTCGGCCCCGTGTCTTAATTCTATTAAATGTGAAAAACTAATTTAAAGAACAATACACTGGGCTACATGCTAATGTTGTAATCCTAACCTCTAAATTGACAGTGCCAGTAGATATTAGGTGTAATTAGTAACTGTTTTACTCCTAGAGAGATAGAGGAGATGAGTCGAAAATGTGTTAGTCCAATAAAAAGAAAAGGAAATAACGCTGGAGTCACTCCGTTTTTATTTAGTAACGCATGTGCGGCAAGCGAATTTACCTCTGTTGTTAACGAACCCAAAAGGTGTTTATTGTTACATAGTCAATGAAATGATTAAATATCGGGTGTGTCTGTGTCACGGTTTTGAAAAAAAAACGTGAATACGTGAAAAGGGTTCAATAAAAAAACGATCACAGAGGTTACACTTATAGCCTTTTGTAAACGCGCACTAGCTGCCGCTCAATGTCTCTCCAAGATCGGTGATTGCAGAAAATCAATAAGATTATTTACTTACGTGGCCGCCACCGCGGAAGATTATAGACGCCGTCGATGACGCGCACATCCGCTGTTGCAGAGGCTTTCTTTCTCTACCGACATTATTTTAATCACTCATAGAGGGGTTTGAGACGTATCAATGGATTGTTGTTGGGATGCTCTTTCCAACCGTGTACGATTTCACTATTTCGATTTGTCTTTACTACGAGTATAACCCAACATTGTATTGAAATTTGTTTATTTTCAACATCAACTCAATACGATTTAACCAGAACAATTCAAAACATTATTTTATACACTAAATCTATAAATTATGATCAGCTGTCAATTGAGACTACAACGGGTGTCGTAGTTTCTCGGGGTCAGAAGTTTTACAGAAACTTTCCCGAGGCGGGGAAACGATCACAAAACGATCACAACGCGTCCTACTATATCCCGCGCATGACTTACAATCCCCTCTAAGTACATTTATTATTTAACTATCACAAGTTATAATTTGATTCTCGATTTTTTTAAGCTGCAAAGCGAAACTGTATTCCCTAATTTCGTTATCGTCGGGTTTATTTTCCTTTTTTAAAAAAAGGCGTGAAACTCACTTATTGTTCAGAATAGAACTACTGTATACTATTATCAAACGGGGAATGCGGCCCAACGAAGGGTCGTTTCACTCTAACGCACGCGCCATCACACACAGGCGCGCATGGGTCATCCACACGAGTAACCTACTGGTCATCAAACTCTAATTTATTTCATTTGACATTTTAAAATAAAATTTGTAATATATTTTGATTCTACACTTCATTACAAGAAAAATGAGACCAAAAAATGTACAAGTTAGGCTACTTTAATAGAGTTCAAAATGAACAATGTTTGTTACAAAATGAACGAGAGTATGATGACTAATAAGTATGAATAAACATTGTTGATTTTGGGCTATAATTCAACAAATTATACGTTGTTTGGTAACATTTTTCTTTTAATTATGTGTAGAATTAAAATATATTATACATTTTATTTTCAAATATCAAATAAAATAAAATAAAGTTTTATAAAGTTTGGATGTAGGTCACCGAACACCCTAATCCTCTGCGCTTGTGAGAGTGAAGCGACCCTTCGTTCAGCCGCATCCTCAGTTTGATGCTAGTATAGGCTAGTTGAGGCTAAACGTGCTATGCTCTTGGATATATCATATTATCATCAGTTGATCCTCAGTGGCTCACTACTTATGAATATGGGTGGGTCAAACCCTATACTTAGGAACCCTAGCTGGATCTACCCTTCTCTTCATTTATGCGTTAGATCCCTCTCGTTCATCTTTCCTTATCAGGTCTTTTTGAGACACTCTTGTTGTCTTTCCCCGAGTAGAAATCTTTATTTTCTTCTTTTTCTATAAGGTGATGATGACTGAGAGGTTTTACGCCTTTGAATGACAAGAAAAAACCATCATACTTTTTTCGTCAAGGAATATCGTGCGAAAGGTAAACCAGATCTCCATTCACTCTTTCAATAAAATATAATCTTTAAAAATGTTTGAAAAAAAATCATTGGTAGAAAATAGTTCGGAAAAGGAAATAAATACAAACTAAATTTAAAGGAAATTGCTCGTATTAATAGAAGTAGCAGAAGAATTAGAGTGTCTTGGAGTACTCTAGAAAAGTAAATTTATTAATATTGTATATAAACTTACCAACGATGGAAATGGAATAATTGGCTGGAGGTTTGAGAACGTTCCTCGCCCAACCAGCGCGGATCACTTCCAAGGCACATGGGTTGGCTTTGACCAACAACACTCCTGGAGCCACGTAACCCTGGAACTCCAGTACTCTCACGGCTTCCACTAGAGCTGTATTCCAGAAGCATTTTAAATTTGCTTCTAAGAATCCCTGAAACATGAGATAATACAAAATAAAAGTATTAGTTAACTAATACTCTGAACGTAGCAAATATGCAAACATGAAAAGAACGCAAATTTCTTTTGCTATTTATATAGTTTGCTAACTGAAATAGATAATATGTTGGATGAAATGAGGTATTGTAGGAAGAAGATAAAGAAGAAGTACACAAAAATCCGTTTAAAATTACCGTCATTTTGAAATTTCAAATCATTCATTTGGAATAACAATCACATTGAAAAATAACAAAATCTATTTTACAGGTTACATTTGACCGAAAATCCTTTTATTAGAGCTATTATTTCTGCTTTAAATTTTAAAATTATATTGTTAACAAATGTTATTTGAATGTAAAAAATCTTTTATTTCTGTTGTAGAATATACGTTTAGGAAATTGGATGTATATTTTAACGCTATCAAAAATGAGGACTTTTACAGATACTGAGACGTTGTAAAAATAAAAAATCTTTAGCGCGACAATGGCTTAGACTTACTAAGCAGCCATCGGGTGATGTGTCCAGCACATCGAGTTTCTGTTATATTAGCTTCCGTGACAAGGAAAACTATCTTCTCTTTTTTCTCACGATGCTGGGTTAAAACTGAAGTTTAACGATGATAAAATCAGGAATATCTTGTATAGAAGTCGAGAACTCTAGTCGCTAAAAACCGGGAGTTCACTGTGGCGTTGTGGATTTTTTGAAATTTGGAAATCGACTGTTTAATTAAAATTTAAAATATGATTTTGTCGATTAAGATCTTATCAAATTTTATTTAAACCGAGTCTACATACCAAATTTGACCTATTTTGAGAACGAAAATGACACCAAGTTACTCTTAAACATAAGATCGGTGCACGTTTCCTCGGGATTTCTATATTAGAAATCCAAAAATAAATAAATAATGCTATATTATTGGTTTTTGGGGAAAAAGAAAGAAAAAAATCCAAGTGATTTCAAACTATTACTACATGTGGTATTAACTTATACGTGTATGATATTCTGTATAAGGGTAATAATTTTGTCGTAGGAATTACTGGTAACTTAAAACTACTGTATCCTACGAAAAACTTTATATGGGGGGGGGGGACATCGTTACTTTTTCATGGAATTTAAAATTAAAAACCTAGTTTGCAAACGTTGAAAAATGACCGCTCACTTTTTCTAATATGTCAGCTCATTTTAAAATGTCTTATTTTTTTAATCACTATTTTTTATGGTGTTTCAGAATTTAACACCAAATTTTAAGATTTTTTATTCTTGATTTATTTTTAATACATCCACTTGGTTACAGTTAAAGACTCTTGAAGTTTCAAAATTTGAAGTTAGGTTCATTTTTGGAAATCGATTTTCCGTATTTCCCTAAATTAAAAATTGTATTACGCACAGTCTAGGAAGTGTAAATACCAATGTAGAACTAAAATTAAAATTACTAATTTGTGTAACAGATAAAAACTAGCTCAAATGTAGTGTAATTATAAACACTCAGAAATTAAATAAACAGAAAAGAAAAAAAAATCTTGCTTAATTTTGCCAAAATTTATATTTTTAACTAGATTCAACAAAATGAAATACGAAAAATCGCCTCCCAAAATGCACCTATCTTCAATTTTTTGAAAATTCAAGCGCTTTTAATTCCTAACCCTTAAAAGTTGGTGTTAAATCCATGAAACACCATAAGAAATAAGGCCTTCTATAAGAAATTTAAAGTTAGCTGCAATATTGAAAAATGGCAGTCATTTTTCAAAGTTTGCAAAACAGGTTTTAAAAAAATCATGAAAAAATAACAAAGGTCCTCCAATTAAAGTTTTTCATAAGATCAACAGTTTACGAGATACTAAAAGTGCTCACGATAAAATGATAACCCTGTAGACACACACTCATACATAGGTTTTTAGAAATATTGCCTATATAAAAGGGTTAAAACAATAGGATTATCCGACCCCGTATGTAGCTTTGATGTACCCCCCCCCCTTCCTATTATAAGAGCGCAATAAACATCCCCAAACATAAGCCAAAGCTTTACTCCCCAACATATTGTCTATCCCTTCTCCCTTTGAACTACCCTATAATTTCATTACACACCCTAACTTTTAAAATATTGCCTGTAAAACTGGAGTCGAGAGCAAGCCACTGTCTGGGCCGTAAGCAGCTGATGGGTTAACTTGACAGGACCCGAATAATATGTGTGTTTATGTGTATCCGTTCCAGCGATTAAATTTGTTATTAATAATAATATATCCCTAGGCTGCGCAAAATGAACCGTTTTGTAGGCTTGTGCAGTTCTCTCTTGTTGTTTAAAAGATAAAAGCGTCAGGATCGGAAAAGATAAAGCGTTGGTCAATAGAGACCTGTTAGGAAACATGAAATAGAGGAATCTCATCCAAGACTACACGAAAAATGTGTAGATTCCGCTTGGACTCTTCGGGGTTCTCACACTATAGTGAGCACTTGAGAGGGAGGGAGAGAGAGAGGGAGAGAGGGAGAGAGAGAGAGAGAGAGAGAGAGAGAGAGAGAGAGAGAGAGAGAGATATCTAACGCAAGTCTACACAAAGACAGTCAACAGATTATTTTTCATTTTATCTGTATGTTTTTCTTGTTTTGTTACAAAGTTACTTCTAAATAAGTCTTTCAATTGTAACGAAACGGCAATTATGCCAATGACGTATGTAAAAGGTTTTAAAATTTTATTTTTAAATGGCAGTCACTGTAAACTGGAACTGAAGAAAGAAAGCTCACAACTTTGGGGCTGCAACTATGAGTCAAATTGAATTATCTTTTATACAGAGTGCCAAACTTTAAGTAGTGATTATAGTGGTCAAAATAAAGAAATAAAGTTCCTATAAACATATATCCAGAACGCATAGTTTTACTGTTGTCGGCCATTTTGTGTATTTTTGAAAAATAATTATAACTTTAAAAATTATTAAAATGTCGAGACCTAAATTGGTATCATATTTTTCATGGTACATTTTTATCAGTAAATCAAAACCTATCTTATAAATTGTCAAAATGGTGACTATTCAATATCTCCAAAATCATTAACTTTACAAGAAATGTAATCGGCCGCCATTTTGAAAACTTATGAAATAAAGTTTTAATTCTTGGTATACTGGGAAACAGTTGCATAAAAGAAGAAAAAAATGTGTATACGAAATTTCGACTCAAAATCTCAATACTTTCAAAAGTGATAATTATTTTTTCAAAAATACACAAAATGGCCGACAGATGGAAAGTGAAGCTTTTCCGGACATATGTTTATAGCAACTTTTGTCTTTATTTTGACCCATATAACTAAAGTTTGGCACGATATTTTCTGAACACTCTTAATACAGTCCACATCTTAGACAAAATGGGTTTCTATATATGTGAAAACGGAAGAGATGATTAAGTTGATTTATATTATCCGCTCAGTCACGGCACAGGATCGTAGCTTGTACCTTCAGACAAAACAAGAGTTATTTATATTATCGCTGTCAGTCAGACATCAAACAGAGAGTGAAAATGTTTTCCCATCTGTCAACAATAGATCTAATGTACGATGAAGATCAAAATCAAAATCGACTTCATCGTCGTCTTGGAGTTAATAATCGAGAGTCCAAGACCAAACACAACTTTATGAAGTTAAAAAACAGCACTGCAACTATTGGCACAAGAAGAGTATCAGAAAATGCTTTTGAATTTTTGCACAATAATTCAGACTGTATAATAAAAGGATTCGCTTCGATCGTTGGGGACTTCGCCCCAAACCCCCAGTGGGTTTTAACAAACTGAGAAGTTTTGACATTGGATGAAAGTTTTATATCAAAACTTAATAATTTCCACATATTATTTAATTTTTGACACGCTTAAAGGACGACTAGAATAATCAAATTTGGCAGGCGTACTAGTACATCCAACTGCCATAAACCTGTCAAATTTGATAATTCTAACTGGCCAATAGGTGTGTGAAACATTAAATAATTTGTGGAAATGTAAGTTACTTAAAATCAAAAAAATTAGCTCTGTCTAAGATATAACCAATGGAGATACGAAAAAAGTCATACAAACAAACTTTTAGATTTCATCAAACCCGTAAACTGCTGGTGCAAACAATTTTCGATAGGTCTTACTGTTTAGCCACAATAGATTTTAAAAAAAATCTACACTGGCTTTAAAGTTGCGTCCGCCATTTTGAATTTTTCTCATCGGTTACAAACAAGCTATAAGTTTGCCAAATTTCAAAATTCTAACTCATCAGGTTTTATAAAGATGAGAGAGTGAGTCGTACAAATGGAGCCGCAGCACACTGACCACGTGACTTTAACTAAGTGTGTTTGTCAATGACATTAACATGAACATAACAAACATAAAAACCTCTGGGGAGTGTCGAAAGATAATACTTTACGTGCGTACAGTTTCAGACTTGTACAGACAGGCATCGTATCAAGCAAAACATCTTCCCCGACAATATCGGAAGGCAAACGCTAAATACTCTCGGACAGGATCCGTTCACATTACAAAAGTCTGTTAAAATGTTTTGTTTGTCGGAAACTTTAAAAATCCACACCGTGAGCGACTGGATAATATAAATCCGACTTTAATAGACCGAAAGCTGGTAACATATTATATTATATATCGGTAATATTGATGCATTGTATCTAAAACTTACATTAGTATATCAAAAAAATATAATCACCGAACAAAAGTAGTGATTTAAAAACGTATTTTTAATATTATTACTTCACGTTCGGCATGTATTGCAATGTACAGTATTATTTAAGAAAACAATACAGCGAGAAACCTTTGTCGAGGAGTACCAAGGCTGCACATTTTCTGAAATGTTTCTTATAACAAAAATATTTCAAGTTCATGTTCGGCATGTGTTTAATTTATATTAAATATATTTTAAAAAGTAGAAATTATATAGACGTTGAACTTTTTGGTTAGCTAAGAAGTCGTGTTAATTTACGCATAACTTTTTCTTTCATTTCGGAATTACAATGTTTGACTTTTATCTTCTGGGGGAGTTTTTTGGACATGCGAAATTGGGATGCATATAAAAATGAATTCAATTTGACTCCTAAGAAGCCTAATGTTTGTTTTTCTGTTGTTATCCGTTCAAACGTTATCAATCTGTTAAGACTTCGTAACACCTTGTAGTGATCGAGCTTGCAATGTTGTGAAATATAGGTCTCCACCGCAATACTATAGAGGTGCCCTTTCTCCATAGTTCGGAAAAGTACGGACTAGCAGATGTTAAAGTTTCATCACTAACCAATTAACAGTAAAGGTGGCATTTCATCTCCAGCACGTTGGTCGTAGGTCATGCAGACGACACGCGATAGTATGGCGTAACTAGTGCGAACGGTCAGTGTGTGTACAAGACACTTCCTGTTCCTTGTGTAACCAGGATTATATTTGTTTTAATTAACCTGGTTATGCAAAGATTGAAATTATCTCGTAAGTTTTGTATGTTCATAATGATCATTCTAATTTAAAAATATCACTTCCGAAAATTCTCACCAGATAGTCTACTAATGAGACAAGTTGATGGACGCCATCACGGTACTCAGCCAGACCCATCAAAAATGTATTATAAGAAGACCCTCTAAATGTAATCCACAAAAGTTGATCTGTTGGGCCTTAAATGTAACATCACATTGTTAGACCAAGAAGTGTTACCCAGTAGGATAAATATGTTTAAAACGGTTGTTACTCAAGTTTTATGAACCTAAGTAATTGTGATGTCGGTTAGGCACTAACGGGCATTTTAGATGTGTATTTATTAAACTATTTCCAATAGCTTCGATCGTACCAATGTCTCGACCCTAGCGGACCACGATGGAGCCTCTGCGCGGTACGCACATGTCGGTGACTAGACCCTGCCGAATTTCGTTAATATACGAACTTCACATTTTCTTGAGATGACCCGGGTTCGAAATTATTTTTTACAAGTAATTCGCTATTTGTCGTCTTAGAGAAAGTGGGTTTGGTACCACTACACGCAGAAATATAATCTAACTCAGTGTGTTATAAATTTAATAACATACAAAACTTTTACTCTGGGCGCCAATTTTACATTTCAATTAGTTATTTCTGATTTCAATAAAATTCTACCCATGGGCACACTATAGTCCCCTATAACAAAATTCATGTTCCTATCTTATTTTTTGTGCTTACGTATAGACGATAACGACAGCAGACAAACGGTATGTCGATATTTTTTACGATTATCAAACTTATCTTATACTTCGTATATTTGGTGAGTAGAATAATAATACAAGATAAATGAAAGATGAAATTAAACATAATATATTTTTACAATAATATAGGACATGACGAATGATAATTGAAAAGAAGCTTATTTATATCGTTTATTTATTTACATGAATGGCAGTAATTAGCGTATCTTAATTTTATTTTTTCCCCAGAAAAATTATGTAATATTTTTAGTTAGTTTTGGAATTACTTTTATTCATAAGAACTCCTATTATTTTTTCATCTATATTAGTTTATTTTTTTCTTCTTCGCTTGTACCTTCAACATAGTACCGTTATATTTACTATTGAGCTGTATTTAAAAATGCAGTGTTGATGTGTATGGAGACGCATCAATAGATCGAGATCTCACTAAATCTGTCGGTGGAGGGAAGTTTGAGAAAACATCCCTGCGAGTGCAAGCTTGCAGCTAGTAGCGGAAAATTAGGTCAGTCTGAGTCTGAGGAATAATTCCCCGGCACTTACACACAACTAGCCGTTCTAAAAACATTCTCCACTTTCTTCATGCTGGGTTCTTTTCGGTCCTACTGAGTTTTTATTTACAGTATTGTGTTTAAAAAATTTACATCTTTTAAAAATGGTTTTGTGTGAATCTTAATTTTTTTAGTAATTCTCGGGTAAATAAATTATCGACATTACGACATTCCATTTTAATATGACCTTAATTTAACTATAATTCGAACTATATTGAATCCAATTCAACCGTTACAGACGAGCGGTCTAGAACTGGAAGGTCATTATTAAGCAAGGCAACTGAGAACAGTTGACTACTTTAAAAGAGTCTCTGTGTTCGTACGATGAGGACAACAATTTTTTTGCATAAATATCCTAAACGCAAACTACATAACTCCAGATTAGCTGGATTTTATGGATTAGCTGGACCACAAACATGGTCTCTGTATTTTTTCTGGTTTTGGGCACGGCTAGTAAGCAACTTTGGTAAGTTTCATCAAAATCGGACTTACAATTTAGAGTTAAAATTGGATTGTCGACAGATAGACAGGTAAATACGCGCGCGATTTTATAAGGGTCCTTGGTTTACCTACGGACCCTAAAAAGGAGACCAGCAACTCTTAGCGTTGATAGAAAAGTAAATAGCACCAGTTCCTTAGGGAAACGCGTTGTTTATCGAATGAGATGTCGATCTAGCGGAATATCGATCAGTCGAGATGCTACAATGTATATACATCGAGTCATTAGTCGTCCCAAAAATATGTCCACTCAGGACTTTAGGTTGAAGTTAGAAAGAATCATGAACTCTGTTTTGGAATGTATAGTATTGTTAAATAAATAAAATTGATATGGTATCTTGAATTTATTGATACTCAACGAGTTCTCAGTATCAACTCATCTAGTATTATTGATTTAGATTACATTTTTCCGGCTTGGATTTATTGTACATTTTATTTTGGAATACTATTTAATTGTAAAAGGGAAAGGGTTATCACGTATTGGAAGTCTAATTTTGTTACTACAGATATAACTCATATTACTACTCAAGTCCTACCACACAGAACAAGTTATTTTACAAAATGGGGCAATCTTTGGAAATCAAATGTTAGATTATATGTAATATTTTGTAACGCGTGTGAACATTTTGTAAAGTGTGAAGGTATTTAAACCAAACAATTTGACATTTTAAAAAGAAAATTGCGATTCGAAAGTATTGAAATTTTTGAAATAAATACTACAGCAGTCGGTGTAATCTTCGTTTTATTATTAAATTACTGTTTGGTCGTATTTCAACGAAACATCATCAAATCAAATACAAGCTTAACCTAACCTAACCTAATAATCTATATGAAAGGTTTTCCCAATCCTTGTGGAAACTTTATCATCTTTTTAGATGTTATGCACTTTTTTTAATTAGTTGTTCTACCAATTCGATTCATAATATGGCTACAAGAGAGGGTACCCATTGCAGATGGATGAGCTTTCCCAATCCTTGTAGAAACTTTATCATCTTTTTAGATGTTATGCACTTTTTTTAAATTAGTTGTTCTACCAATTCGATTCATAATATGGCTACAAGAGAGGGTATCTATTGCAGATGGATGTGCTTTCCCAATCCTTGTAGAAACTTTATCATCTTTTTAGATGTTATGCACTTTTTTTAAATTAGTTGTTCTACCAATTCGATTCATAATATGGCTACAAGAGAGGGTATCTATTGCAGGTGGATGAGCTTTCCCAATCCTTGTAGAAACTTTATCATCTTTTTAGATGTTATGCACTTTTTTTAATTAGTTGTTCTACCAATTCGATTCATAATATGCCTACAAGAGAGGGTATCTATTGCAGATGGATGTGCTTTCCCAATCCTTGTAGAAACTGTATCATCTTTTTAGATGTTATGCACTTTTTTTAATTAGTTGTTCTACCAATTCGATTCATAATATGGCTACAAGAGAGGGTATCTATTGCAGATGGATGTGCTTTCCCAATCCTTGTGGAAACTTTATCATCTTTTTAGATGTTATGCACTTTTTTTAATTAGTTGTCCTACCAATTCGATTCATAATATGGGTACAAGAGAGGGTATCTATTGCAGATGGATGTGCTTTCCCAATCCTTGAGAAACTTTATCATCTTTTTAGATGTTACGCACTTTTTTTAATTAGTTGTTCTACCAATTCGATTCATAATATGGCTACAAGAGAGGGTACCCATTGCAGATGGATGAGCTTTCCCAATCCTTGTAGAAACTGTATCATCTTTTTAGATGTTATGCACTTTTTTGAATTAGTTGTTCTACCAATTCGATTCATAATATGCCTACAAGAGAGGGTATCTATTGCAGATGGATGTGCTTTCCCAATCCTTGTAGAAACTGTATCATCTTTTTAGATGTTACGCACTTTTTTTAATTAGTTGTTCTACCAATTCGATTCATAATATGGCTACAAGAGAGGGTATCTATTGCAGATGGATGTGCTTTCCCAATCCTTGTAGAAACTGTATCATCTTTTTAGATGTTACGCACTTTTTTTAATTAGTTGTTCTACCAATTCGATTCATAATATGCCTACAAGAGAGGGTATCTATTGCAGATGGATGTGCTTTCCCAATCCTTGAGAAACTTTATCATCTTTTTAGATGTTACGCACTTTTTTGAATTAGTTGTTCTATCAATTCGATTCATAATATGCCTACAAGAGAGGGTATCTATTGCAGATGGATGAGCTTTCCCAATCCTTGAGAAACTTTATCATCTTTTTAGATGTTACGCACTTTTTTTAATTAGTTGTTCAACCAATTCGATTCATAATATGGCTACAAGAGAGGGTACCCATTGCAGATGGATGAGCTTTCCCAATCCTTGTAGAAACTGTATCATCTTTTTAGATGTTACGCACTTTTTTTAATTAGTTGTTCTACCAATTCGATTCATAATATGGCTACAAGAGAGGGTATCTATTGCAGATGGATGTGCTTTCCCAATCCTTGTAGAAACTGTATCATCTTTTCAGATGTTACGCACTTTTTTTAATTAGTTGTTCTACCAATTCGATTCATAATATGCCTACAAGAGAGGGTATCTATTGCAGATGGATGTGCTTTCCCAATCCTTGTAGAAACTGTATCATCTTTTTAGATGTTATGCACTTTTTTTAATTAGTTGTTCTACCAATTCCATTCATAATATGCCTACAAGAGAGGGTATCTATTGCAGATGGATGAGCTTTCCCAATCCTTGAGAAACTTTATCATCTTTTTAGATGTTATGCACTTTTTTTAATTAGTTGTTCTACCAATTCGATTCATAATATGGCTACAAGAGAGGGTATCTATTGCAGATGGATGTGCTTTCCCAATCCTTGAGAAACTTTATCATCTTTTTAGATGTTATGCACTTTTTTTAATTAGTTGTTCTACCAATTCGATTCATAATATGCCTACAAGAGAGGGTATCTATTGCAGATGGATGTGCTTTCCCAATCCTTGAGAAACTTTATCATCTTTTTAGATGTTACGCACTTTTTTAATTAGTTGTTCTACCAATTCGATTCATAATATGGCTACAAGAGAGGGTATCTATTGCAGATGGATGTGCTTTCCCAATCCTTGAGAAACTTTATCATCTTTTTAGATGTTATGCACTTTTTTTAAATTAGTTGTTCTACCAATTCGATTCATAATATGGTTACAAGAGAGGGTATCTATTGCAGATGGATGTGCTTTCCCAATCCTTGTGGAAACTTTATCATCTTTTTAGATGTTATGCACTTTTTTTAAATTAGTTGTTCTACCAATTCGATTCATAATATGGCTACAAGAGAGGGTATCTATTGCAGATGGATGTGCTTTCCCAATCCTTGTAGAAACTGTATCATCTTTTTAGATGTTATGCACTTTTTTTAATTAGTTGTTCTACCAATTCGATTCATAATATGGCTACAAGAGAGGGTATCTATTGCAGGTGGATGTGCTTTCCCAATCCTTGTAGAAACTGTATCATCTTTTTAGATGTTATGCACTTTTTTTAAATTAGTTGTTCTACTAATTCGATTCATAATATGGCTACAAGAGAGGGTATTAATTGTAGAAAGATGTGCTTTCCCAATCCTTGTAGAAATTGTAGCCTATCATCTTTTTAGATGTTGTGCACTTTTTTTAAATTAGTTGTTCTACTAATTCGATTCATAATATGGCTACAAAAGAGGGTATTAATTGTAGAAAGATGTGCTTTCCCAATCCTTGTAGAAACTGTATCATCTTTTGGATGATGTTTATCTGTTTTTGGCTAGTTGGTCTGTCAATTCGTTTCCTAATGTCCCTATAGTAGTTAACCATCCAAGACAGATATGGATTCCTATTCCTTGTAGAAATTTACCATATTTTGGATATAGTTTTCTGAATTTTTTTTTGTTTTGTTTTTATTGTATAATACAGACAGCTTTGCTGCTCTAGAATCCACCACAAAAACTACCATCTGCAACGATCTGGGTCTATAAAGGAAGCTCTTGTAGAGCAAATGCTATTCCTTGTATTTTGGTGTCTTAACTGTTTTTGACTTTTCCCACTGATATACAAAACTGAAATAACATGTGAGACTGGACTATTTACTGAAAACTAACAAAACATGAATAAGGTTACACTTTTAAAATCTAGAAATATAAAAACAATTACTTTATGAGTTTAATATTATCATCTTTAGAAGTTGGAGATTTTATAATTTAACACGAACCACTTATCTTTATACAAGGATACACTAGAGTATATCCCAATACTTGTTTGTGCCAATTAGTCCTATAAAACTCTGAAAAGCGTGTGTTTATTTATTCACTTGTTTTAAAATTAAGGAGCAGGTAATATGAAATTTCTAAAATGGTTTCTTTATACATAAATCTCGACATAGTTTTCTCGTTTCAACAATATTTCTCTCTGCACAGTGAGAAAGTAAAATGACAACGCATTGCCAGAATATATTCCGGTATTGTGTGATAACCTCGACATTATTAATTGAGGTCAAATTTCATATTTTCTACACGTCTTTATACAAATATGGAAATCAAATTTCTATAGTTAATGTCGGTACTGGACAAGGACGAGCTTATTTACGTAGAAAACTATAGGTTAGGGTCAACTACATGAGGGACATTAAGAGTCGGAGGTCAAAGTAGAAAACACACAACTACACACTTTGTCACAATAATAACGTTTTGTTATTCAATTAATGACAAACTTGTTTCTAATCGATGGATCCATAATCTTGGCTTGGTTGTGTTTACCTGTCATTCTCTCCAGCTATCTGTCTATTTCTATCTATATCTTTGCCCACACATGACGGAGATATGGCAATGAAAACTAAGTTTTAAAAAAAAATCATTGGAACAATAGTTTATATTGTGATTATTGTGGCTATATCTTCCATTAGAAATGATAAAAGTAAGTTTAAAAAGGTAATAGGAAATATTTGTTCACAGTGTTAAGAGAATTTGGAGTTTTACCAGTTGAACGGAACACGTGATGGGGGGGGGGTACCATTAATTTCTTATGAAAACAAATTGTATTTTACCATTTTTTGCACAATTTTTAAATGTTTATTACTTTCTCGTGAGTTAAAAACAAATAAAAATCAATATCATTCTGTGATTTTTAATGGATTTAGCCTTAGACAAGTCTGAAACAATAAAGTTATTATTTTTTCGATGTCTGGGTGTTTGAATTCAACATGGTACAGCTGATAGAAGAACTATGTGCTCGTCCTATGATTTGGGGATCGATTTTAGAAGTTTATAGAAATGATGTCGTCAAAGATAAAGCTTGGGGCGAAATCGCAGCTAACTCTGAAGAGAGAAAGTAAGTTTAATAAATACAAGTTTTTTTACTGTTACATACCGCCAGCAGTCCTTTGGAAATTTTCTTTAAATAAAATTCTTATTACACGACACGTGTTTCGGACATTATTCGTCCATCGTCGGGTGATTAAAAACACTCAACATGAAAAATAAACTTCACATGCATTCATGCACAATTAATAATGTATTGCGTTTAGGCTGAATTCGGCAATGTAATCAGCTGGCTTATCAGTTCGAAGGTGGAGTTGTATCAAACCGTTTTTTATAACTTAAGAGTTCATTTGGGTTTTCCGTTCCATTTTTATAAAAGTGACATTCTTCTTCGCGGTTCTTATAATTCTCTTTTTTGGATTTTTGCAATATTTGCATGGTGTGATCTATTCTGCAGTATGTCTGATCACAACTTACCAAGTGCTCAGTGAACTAGGATTTTTCAGGGTGTTTTAAAACGATTGCTGGCGGTAAGACAGTAGAAAACAGTTGTTTCATAAACATATGCAGTTTGCCCTAGATTACCAATTGTAATGAAAAGATAACAAGTCCGCCCAACACATTTTTATTAGCCCTAATTTCCCATAATTACGAGTATTATCTCTGCTCGTTATTGTTTTTCAGAACGATGGGTCAGTTTTTTTAATATCATCATCAATAAGTTTCAGTAGATCTTCAAATTGGTCTACATTTAACCCAAAATATCTCCCAAACTTCATCCATTTCCAAGTCACTCATTAAGAGGTTGTACTCATCAAAATACACTGACGTTTGGCGTTAGTAGGATGTACCCAATAATTTCTTTCAGTCACTGAATATAATAACACTAGTTCATCGTCACTACTACTGCTAGAATCTTCAAACCAAGGGACATAACTTCGTAAGCTACAGAACCGTTGAGTAACTTTGTCGAAAGTATAACGAGTATCGGTTGCAGTGTGTAGGCTATCGGCTTATAGTTAGTATTACAAGTATAGCGTGCGTTTATGGACGCTACGTGCATTGTGGAGTGGCCTTTTAAGGCACCAATCCCTTAATCAAGTGTTGGTGTTAAAAGTTGTACAGTAGTTTTGAAACCCACCTAAAACAAGTGTTTAACATTAATAATAATCTAGTCATGAAAATTGGAGCGGAAATTTTCATTTAACTAGCTAAACCGAGGAATTCTATCTGGATCTACACCTTTTTGTATTTAGTCCTGGATTAGATCCCTCTCTTTCATCTTTCCTATAAGGTCTCTCTTGACCAACTCTTGTTCTTTCCCGACTCTGACGTTATTAGAGTATTAGAGGCGTAGAGGTCTTTATTGTATGTTCTTATTTTTCTTTTTATATTAGGCGATGATGACCGAATGGTTTTTCGCCTTTAAACAACAAGGTAAAAAGTAGCGAAAATAATTTTTTGGTTTATTGACTTAGTGTTCGAAATTTGTGTTAAATTAATTTTTCAATCTTCATTGCTTTGAAGAAACTCACTCATTTTAAAATAACCCACCCGCAGAAAATACATATAGCACAAGGTAAATTCAAAAATAGTACGCTCCACGGAGTGTGGCTGTCCATTTACAATGGAGGTTTCAATCGAATATAAGCAGCTCGCTAGACTACCAGTGCTAAGTTCTAATGTATTCATATTCATAAAGACAACATGAATGAGTTTTTCCTCCAAGTAATCGTGTAAGCTACCAAACAGGCGACCAGTGACCAGCTAGGCTCTACTGTGTTCCTACGCCAATAGGCTACACTCGATATACACGTTCAGTTGAAGATTTTGACAAGCCTGCTTCTGATCGCTGACAGATCGCTCCTGCAATCAGCCTATACGTAAATGACTTTAATGCATTTCAACCAATAAATCAATATTTACAAACAATGAATATTTCTACAGACCTCATAAGTCTTGTTATGCTTAGAGCAAAGACCTTGTAAGTTATTGTCCAACATTCCGCAATAACTTTCTGTCAATTTATGATCTGCATGAACATTATCTGCAATGGAATTCTTGGCCTGCATGACCCCGAGGTCCTTGCTTTCACTAGGACGCCGTATTCAATGCTAATTACACACGTCGGTCTGTACATTTGCATTATTTCGTTGTAACAATCATGTCTTTGTCCAAACACATTCTTAGTTTTAATAGGTGTCGTTTTGTGACGATTTCAATCGTTAAATATCGTGATAAGTCAAGACTTCAATAAAAATTTGATAAAGTTAGACATTATGTAACCTATTTAATTAATAAATATAAACATAATAAAATAAATTTTACAAGTGGTAAATACTCGCTGATATGATGTTATTTTAGGTTGCGAATTTCTGTTGTGTTACCCTAACAAAGTATAGGGTAAGTTTGGTAATATTAAAACACTACCTCCATTTATTAACCTATCTTCACGTTTCATCGCTTCTAGAAACCGGAAAAGTATTTTTTGACAGCCACAAAAATTAAGATAAGATGAAATTTGGTATAGGGGACTCTAGTGTGCTTGTATTAAGCCGGTTAAAATTCAGAAAAATCGAAATAAAAATGTCAAACTGATGGCCATTTTAAAATTTTTAAATATATATATCGTGTGTTATTCAACTTATAATAAATGAGATTAGATATAAAGTATAGATTTATATTCTCCATGTAATAGTTCCAACCCCATCTCTCTCTCCGAAAATTCCAAAGTCGACCAGGGCCGCGTTACCGACACGAGCGTGGCGAATGAAGACTTCTTGATGTATGTACAGCTTCGAAGCAGTTAGGGCCGAGTTAATGACACGAGCGAAGCTAGTGGAGACTTTTTATCATATACCAAGAAAATAGTGATATATCTTTTAACTTATTTTTATCTTTTCTCTCTTTTGCTAATTTTAACTTTGGTATATACATGTCATCAAACTGAACAAAATTAGCTATGAGAGGCTAATAAAGGGGGATAAGAAAGAAATATCATAAACAATATTAACGGGAACCATTTTGAAACTTTTTATAAATCATGTTCAACGAAAAGTTAAACCTTCTTAGATACTGAATTTGACTAAAATTCAACTACAATTTCAATTGATAGAGAATGTTTTTAAAGATTTTTTATTTTATTTTTAGTAATAATCCACTTTATTTGTATCGTAGAAAAGAACTTGGGGATCTACATTTTAAAATGGTTGTAGGTTTTGAAGTTAAAAAATACCCTAATGTCTGACGTTTAGACGTACCTATAGAGCAGTAGGTAATTTTCAATAATCATCACATATTTCACTAGTTAACTATTTATTTTCAGCTAGTGGGCGGAATAAATGATCAAAGGATAGCAAATGGAGGCTCCTTCGTGTGTACAAGTTTGAGCACCGACATGAGCGAAGTGAGTGGAGACTTTGTAATATATACACTACTATGAAGCCCGCAAGAGTATATCCGACATCAAGAGAATGATGATACACACAATTACGAGATTCAGAAAACCTGTGTAACAACTGTTTTAAACCAACTCACACACTGTCAAAAACTAATTTCGAACCTTGATCTCCAAAAAAATGTAATGCAATATCAGTATAGGATACGGCAGGACCGAGTACCCGATGCAGGCGTAGCCAGTGGAGGCTCCTTCTTATCTGTAGAGCTTGGAAGTCTGTGAGGGTCGAATCACTGACACTAAGGAATAACGCACTTCATTTGTATCGCATAGAAAATAGCTTTGGGCATCATCAGTTGTTTATTTTAAGGTGACAGAAATAAGCACGCATTGTGACATACAACATTGGGTAATTTTCAACAGTTACATATTCAACTGGACTCAATCATAGTGTCTGCGAGTGTGGAGGGCCTCATGGCCCTAGGTGGATATACACCTTTCCTCTTATAGTCTTGTGTTAGATCCCTCTCTTTCACCTTTCCTATCAGGTCTCTCTTGTTCTTCTCCGACCCTGAAGCTATTAGAGTATTCGAGGGCTAGGGGGGGGGGTCTTTATTGTATGCTTTTTTCTAAGGTGATGATTACCGAAAGGTTTTTCACCTTTAAACAAGAAAAAAAACCATATTCAACTGATCAACTATTTTCAACTAGTTGGAGGATAAATGTTCTATATGATACAAGAACATCACTTATTGAGTAACACTTTTCCTTTCCTAACATCACCTTTCCTATCAGGTCTCTCTTGTTCTTCTCCGACCCTGAAGCTATTAGAGTATTCGAGGGCTAGGGGGGGGGGGGGTCTTTATTGTATGCTTTTTTCTAAGTTGATGATTACCGAAAGGTTTTTCACCTTTAAACAAGAAAAAAAACCATATTCAACTGATCAACTATTTTCAACTAGTGGGCGGATAAATGTTCTATATGATACAAGAACATCACTTATTGAGTAACACTTTAATATTTCAATGACTATTATGTAACTTTAGCACAAATATAGAGTAAGTAATTATTTCATCCGATTTCGAAACATTCCAAGATCGCTTACTAGTGAATTCCACAGTTTACTTGACCTGAATTACACTTATAAGCGCGAGAAAATATGGCGATAGTAAAAAAAAATCAATTTAGAAATATATGTATTTTACCACCAGCATAAAGGTGTTTTAGTAATCCGTTCGTCTATGAGTAATAATAATAAGTGCTTTCTTTATAACCAAATTCCAAAATTGTTGTATTTTTTTAAACATTTAAACGTCAATGGTCCAAAAACCGTCTGCTGGGTTAGCGTTCCTAATTATAATAAGAAATGTACACACATTTGAATATATATTAAACAAACTAGGACCTATTAATATTTGCTTGTATTACATTGTATGACCGGACTATGTACTATTTTAACTTCCATCAACTAGTTTAGTAATCTGTTCGTCCATTATTAAAGATATTGAAAGAGAAAAGACAAACGATGTGGTTTACGAAAAGCAAATATTTGAAGATTTCGACATTGGAATACAAAAGGTAACAAAAAACACAACCTTTGGACAATAAAACTTCGTAAAGTGTTTTCACTTCTCTTGATGCTGAATGAGAACTCGATGATAGTAGAAACTAATAAGCGGATTGTGGTTGGAAACAGAGCTTATTTTGTTAATATCAACCTCTTTGAATTAAATCTTCCTGTCATGCCACTAAAAAAACCCTACATACCATGTTTTAGCCAAGTCTGTTTAGACAATTTGTCCTCTAAAGTAGATTAAATGACAAACTCTTTCGAACTTAGGGGAACTAAAAACTGATGATTTGTTTTTAAAAACAGGTTGATGTTAGCCATTAAGGTATTTACCCAGCCTCATAATACAATGTAATACAAGCAGATCTTCTAAATGTAATGCACACAAGTTAGTTGTTTTGGTATAGTAGGAAATGTTACATACTGGGTAAGTACCATGATGGTGCCGATTATCTTGTTTAGTAATCTGTTAGTCTATGATTACAGACATTGTAGCTTAAGAAAAATCAAATATTTGATGATTTCAAACTTGGAAAATAGAAGTTAACTAAAATCACAACCCTTGGGCAATACAACTTTGACAGTATAAAGCGTTTCACTTCTCTAGATGTTGAGTGAGAACTCGATGTCAGTAGAAATTAATAAGCGGATTATGACTGGAAACAGAGTTAATTTATTAGCATCAACTGCTTGAATTAGAGTGTTACGCACACATACACGAAGAAACTTCTACATAGCATATCATAACAAAGATTGTTCAGATAATTGTGCTCCACAAAGGCACAATGTTTATTTTTAAATAAATCTTTCGAACTTATGGGAACTCAAAACAAATGATTTACAAGTAAAAAGAAGTTGATAGACGTCAATATGGTACTTGCCCAGCTTCATGATACAAGCAGATTCTCTAACCCCCAAAAGTTGGTTTCTTGGGCCTTGAGGGATATGTTAAATTGTATCGATAGATCAAGGAGTCTTACCCAGGTTTTCTGAACCTTTTTGATGTCAGCTAGACTCTAACGGAACTCGTAGATATGTATATATTACAAAGTCTTCACTCTACACTTTTATATACAGAATTAAATTTGTATCAACTTGTAGTGTGTTATAATTTGAACAACACACGAGATACGAACCAAAAAAATGTTAAAATCTTTTCTTCTTCTGAATTTCAATATGATTATAGCCTAAATGAACCATTACCAAATTTCATTTTCCATTTTTTTTTTATTTATTATTATTTTTTTTTTTTAAGTAATCGTGTTTTACGTACAAACGACAACGACGACTGAATGTCTAAATTAATTTTGTCTGTTTCCTGTAGTCCCGAAATGTGAATATTAATTAAAAAAAAAGGTCGAAATTTGTGACGACTACAAAATGTACTTCTTTTATTGAGTAAGTAAAGCGTCAATACTTTTCAAAATGGCGGACGAGTTTTCGAAAGTTTGTTCTCATTTGTATAACCTACTTTACTCTGTAATAATTCATATTGATACTAAAGTCGAGGTCGTCAATAGACCGCAAACATTATTAATTTTAAATCAAATCCTTTAACGTGAACTTACCGAGATTTATTAATCATAACTTCAACGTTGTAATTACTATTGCATGAAAATGGCTGAAGAAAAAAATCTGCGCAGTAACATCATAATTAGCAGCTTTATTATTCTACTTCTGTAGGAAGTTAGCGAGGGTCAAGGATCTGTTTACTCAATAGACTTTGATTGCTGATGCAAATGAGTTGCATAGGACAAGTGGGATCGGCAACAAACCAAAGCTGATCATTATCGCCAAATTATATAGTTCCGGGTCCATTGTTCTTACCTGAGGAAATTTAACCTTTCTAATTTCAAATTAATCCCAATTTGGCTAAAGACCTTGCACTCAAGGAATCAATTGAGAACGCGGATATTTATAGAATAACTGGATAAATTACAGGACCTGTAATTTAACTGTCTGCAGGACCTCGCAGGAACTACCGCACCCAGTTCTCGCTATAAGCAGTTGTTTTCGTAACGCGAAGGGAGGATTGGTTACGTGATAATAATGGAGATTAGGTTTGCCTTTGTGTATCTTAGCTATAACTTGCTGGTGAATGGGAAACCTAGAGGGAGAAAAACCTACTTTTTAAGTTAAAGTATGTGCTACTGACGAGGAAATCTGGGTTTGTCTCTCTCTCAATAGCTCGCGCGAGACAAACCAGCTTTAATTTCGGGTATTTACTACAACAATTTTATTATTTTTTTAAATTGAGAAATTGATGCTTTATACAAAATAAAATACAAATAAATTTCAACCAAAGTTTTCCATAAAAGATCACGTGACCCGTTTTTAAATTGAGAGTTGTGCAAGCCCAAAGCACGTGTACCGTTCACTTTTTATTACGAAAAAACTACAACAAGCTTTTAAGCCATCAAACCCACTCTCACAAAAAAATTAACACACAACACACATACTAAAATATACAAAAATTACAAAAATACTTCTTTAAATCGGACTTATCTCCGTTCTAGTCTGCTCTGAACGACCCTTCCCGTTACTGCGCATAATTCTAACGAAATTAAAAAAGAATGTCACATCAACACAACTTTATCAGGTTTTATTGGTGCTAACTTTTTAATGGTAATTCAATTCTGATATTGTAATTTTTTACAAGTTCATACGCTCACTATTTTAAAGCTAGCAAAATTGCAAACTTCACTTGAAGAGGTCACTATGGAACTGTGGTTCTGTCAGAACATGGTTATTTTCAAGAATTCTCACAGGATTTAGCAGACTACTCGACCTGATTGTGTATACTGAAATGCTGCATATCTAACAGTTGTAGTCTATGATAGATTTAGTGAGCAGAGGAAAAGGCTGGAAATGAGTTAGGGGATATAATGCCATTTAATGTAATAGAGGTTAGGTAGCAAAGAATAGTTGACCTTATGAAAATCGTGGGGGTAAAGAAGAAAGAAGAAAATGGTAGTGTAGGACGAGCCAATAGATTCAAGTGTGACAGACAATGAGAATAATAGAGAACAACAACAAGAGGATGTGAACGTATATATGCAAGGAAAGTAACTCCATTTCGATGTAGTGCCGAGAAAGAAATTCCGAAGTGTATCAAGAAAAAGCTGAAAAATGAAAAAAGGGATATAATGGTAGACAATGAAATAGAGGTTACCCAGAAAAGAATAGTGGAACCTTATGGAGAACGTGGAGGTAAAGAAGGAAGATGAAAATGGTAATGTAGGACGAGCCAATAGATTCAAGTGTGACAGACAATGAGAATAATAGAGAACAACAACAAGAGGATGTGAACGTATATATGCAAGGAAAGTAACTCCATTTCGATGTAGTGCTGAGAAAGAAATTCCGAAGTGTATCAAGAAAAAGCTGAAAATGAAATAAGGGATATAATGTTAAATTTCATATGGAAACCCCTGACTATTTTATTTTTATAATTACATTATATTTGACCTAGTTTTATCTGTACCACAGATTAGTTATTTTAATTTAGTCCTGCATTGATATTTACACTTACTAGAATCTGCCTAATTAAATTTATTCACTTGATGCAACAATGGGAAGCACGGAATATCGTTTCTCGCAAATGCAACAAACTCAAATTTTCGAAAATTTCTCAAATGCGCTTTTAACTCTTAAACGAGTGGTTTTATCAAAAATACCCAAGAATAAAAAGTCTTAGAATTATATTTAAAATCCGAGGGTTTCCTCCTTTTATGGGTTTCCATAAGAAATTTTAACGTTAGTTGCCATATTGGAAGAAGACGGCGACTTCTCAAATAATGATTAACATACTTTTAAATCCCATAAAAAATAAGGAAGGTCCCCCATTTAAAGTTTCATACGATCAATAGTTTGCGAGATACCAACAGTGTCCATGATAAAATTATCGCTCTGTATAATAATAAAAACCCAAAACAAATTAGCGTTCCATATAGAATTTTAAAGTTAGATGCCATATTGGAAAATGGCGGAGACTTTTCAAAATGTTAATAACATTTTTTAAATCCCATATTAAAGTAATGAATGTTTCGGATTTAAAGTTTTTCATAGGATCGAGTTTACGAGATACCAATAGAGTCCATCTAAAATTATCACCCGGTAAAAAAACCGCCAAAATTACCGTTTTCCTAAAGAGTTTTAAAGTTGGCTGTCCTATTAGAAAATGGCGGTTTTTCAAAATTTTACTAACATATTTTTTTAATCCCATATTAAAGTAATGAAGGTTTCCCATTTAAAGTTTTTGATGGAATAAATAGTTTACGAGATACAAATTGTGCTCTGGGTAAAATGATCCCTCTGTATATATTTAAATTATCTAAATTGAGGTTATAAAAAAAATGTATAAACGGAAATAAAATTGGATGTTAAAATTCTTTCGTAGTACTTGCAATTTCACTCAATATTTCACAAACTTTTTTTCTCCTTGCACTTATCGAAATGGTACTTCTTCGAAAGCACTACTTCGAAATGGAGTCACTTTCCTTGCATATATACGTTCACATCCTCTTATTGTTGTTCTCTATTATTCTCATTGTCTGTCACACTTGAATCTATTGTCTCGTCCTACATTACCATTTTCATCTTCCTTCTTTACCTCCACGTTCTCCATAAGGTTCCACTATTCTTTTCTGGGTTAGTAACTGCCATATTAGAAAATGGTGGCAACTTTTTAAAATTTGGATAACATGTTTTTAAATTGCATAAAAAAAAGTAACTAAGGTTCCGGATTTAAACGTTTAGATAGGTTCAATATTTTACGATATATATATATATATATATATATATATATATATATATATATATATATATATAGAGAGAGAGAGAGAGAGAGAGAGAGAGAGGGGGAAACACTTATTTGGTGCAACTGAATAAAATTAATAATAATTTTTCTTTGAGCTAAATAAAAGAAATTAAAACCTTCTGAAGTAAATAATTGTAGAGCAGAAGAGCAGAATTAAAAAAAAAAAATTGGTTAAATAGAATCTTCTAACGTGGGTATTGAACGCCAGGTTAAAACTTTGTTTCCTTAAAGTAAAAATTTAAAATTTGACTTGCACTTTTTAAATTCGCTTTTGAAATTTCGCACAAAAGTAAAATACTAGCGTCTTTAAAACCAAATGACTCCAGTTTCACCAAAGGACCACATAATACACATGTCATGGATAGAGGCGCCATACTTCTTCTTATCTGTATGTTGCCCTCCCTACATTGTGAAACCCTCCAGACCGAATTGGAATATACGGAAATAAACTAAAACAACCTACTCTTTCCTTACAACTGCTGCCGAGCGCTGAAAGATGTTTTTGAGAGATGCTATCACGATTTGCGTCAAAAGGAAAGTGCAGGCTTTATAAGATCCCCTTTTCGTTTACATCTATGTTTCTCAAAGCATCAGACAAAAGTGGTGGCTATTTTAAACAGTACGTTACATTAGACCCGCTTTAGTTTTGCGATTGATGTGATAGTGTTTTATAAGACTCCCTTTCCACTGTTTTAGGCGTTTTAAATGGCCGCGATCATTCTATAAATACGAGACACTTATATAAATACATAATTACAATAAAACCTGTAGTAGAGTGAAAATTTACGTTCAACTGTCTAGTGATTAAAAAAAAACTTTGAAGCGGTTATACAGAAATTAAATCCGGATGGTTATATGCATAATAGTTAATAAGACGTCTGAAGAATTAATATCCCCCCCCCTTTGATGTTTAAAGACAAAACCCACTTTGTCATCATTGCATTATATAAAAAATAAAATAAAGACTCCTAGTCCTAGAATTCTCTAATATCGTCAGAGTCGGAGTGTTGGTCAAGAGAGACCTGGTAAGAAAGATGAAAAAAAAAGGAATCTAAGCCAAGACTGCACGAAAAAAGTGTAGATCCTCGAGATTGCCAACCCCCGTATTCACTAAACTGAGCCCCCGAGAGTTGAAGAATTAATAGAAATTATAGAGCGGCGGATTCAGTAGTAGCTTAAAACAAACGAAGAAAAACCCAGATAAGTGATAAGTACAAGAACTAAAGTAAGGTTTTGAGATCTAAACTTCATATTATCCAATGAGAAAATATTTCAGTTAGTAATTGAATTCATGTATCTAGGAGCAATGTACAACGAGGAATTGAACATATAAATTGAAATTAACGCTCGATTAGCGCACGGAAATAGATACTATTAAGCACTAGGATTATTTAAGACACTAGAATTCATCTGAAAATGCAAATCCCAAAGAAACAAAAATTTAAAGACACTTATGTTTCACGCCAACAATCTTTACGTACACAAGTAAAAACCGGGGCATTAAATACAAGTCACTTAAGTACCGCAGAACGCCAGGAAATTAGACAAGTGGTTTAGGGACAAAGTGGTAAATGTTATAAAGAGCAACAATAAAAGTAAGACCAGTATCAGAGGTGATTAAAGAAATCTCAAATGAGATAAGTACAGAGAACGGGTGACAACAGACTTCCAAGGAAACTGTGCGAAGCCAAAAGTATGGATCGGCAAAGCAGGCTTCGTGAAGAACAGAGGCAAGAAATAGCTTTCTGGAATCAAGCAAGAGTACAAGTTGATTTAGAAGAGGAAGCTCTTCAGAGGCAACAGTGGTGATATCTTTGCGCATTCTCAAAACCCCGGAGTAGAAGAGGACACGACTAAGTAAAGTTATATTTAAGACCAATTTAGTAACTACAAAATTAAAAATTAAAACATAATGAGTAACAGTATTTGTTGAGGTCAGTTGTTTGAATGGATCAAAAGTATTGAAAGGATGCTGGAAATCTGGGAGTGGAAAATCCTGTGGAAAAAAGGCGTTGTATGCCAACAACTCGGAGCTGGTAACAGAAGTCAAAAGGAGAAGACTATAATGGCTGGAGCACATGAAGAGAATGAAGAACAGGAAGGTGAAAAGTTAATCAATGATGTATCCCAAGGTAAAATAATTGTTGAAAAACCGCGAAAACAATGTCTAGAAGGTGAAAGTGATTCGTCAAAAATGAAGAGCTAGAGCGGGGCAAAAATATTACGGGGGCCGAGAGCTGTATTCATTCCAACCAAGTTAAAAAAAGAAAGGATCAATGTTATCCGGTAGTATTTCCGGTTGAGGCAGATGTTTTTACTGCCATCATTGAATTTGTACCTATAAAGAAATCCCACACCAGACGATTGATATTTAGATTAAAATATTTGCAGTTGTGATACAATTTCTTCCTTTTTGTAAATTCGTTTCATCGCAAACCTCAACCTTGTGATCGAAGTATCCAAGTCGTTATGCTGCACAAAATAAGCTGTTGGACGTTGAATGTCCATAAGCTACTCATGAAAAGTTATCGTAGAAATAAATATTTTTTGCAAGTTGAAAATAACTTACTATTTACAAATCGGCAACCTTGGTAACGCAATTAATTGATTTCATGTTTAAATATACCTGTATAAAGTTTATCAATTGTTAATAGCTATATTAGCAAAGCAACGGTGCAAAAGATTGCACAAAATGTATTACTCACCCATCCACAAACCAAATAAAAACCCACCAATACTATTCGTCACCTAAAATGTCAGATCGGTAGTTGAATCAAAAATGAAAATGATAAAAAATTTATATACTTAAAAAAAGACTGAACCTATTTCTCTTGAACCATTAACACGTTATTACATAAATCTTATTTGATTAAGTCAGGTTTGGGCCATTAATCTTCACATTTAACTCAAATTTGAAAGAAATCTGTGAAACCGATTTTGAGAATGTTTTATATCAGCCTCATGTCAGATTTTTTGTTTTTCACAAAATATTCGCAAACCACTTTTGGAGATATGTCGAACGATAAGTTTTGGATCTTATAGGCTCTAAATACTTTAAAAATTTGATTAAAATCCAAGTAACCGATTTTGAGAACGAAGTAATTATGTGTTTTTCTTCCGTAAAAATTAGAAAGAATATGGCAAGAATATGCCTACAAAATATCAAATTTGATTAAAATCGTTCTCGCATTTGGGTTTAAACTACTCCACATACAACAGTTAGAACAGTTTTTGGAACCTAAGGGGGTCCACAAAAAGGATATACCCGACATCGATTTTGTGACCTATCATATAACTTTCTCTATACTGGTACCACGTATACGTGAAAATGTAAGAAAAAAATCACTGATAAAACTAACATACACAACTTTCCCTTCATACAAAAATTATCTTGTACAAATAAAACTCAAGATTGCCCTATTTATCTGAAATATTGAAAACAAAGCAAACACCTGAATATGAGTCATAAAACACACACTTAGAAGGGCAAGATCACGTCCTGACATCGAAATGTACAGATCATATTGCCAGTAGGTGTTCATATCACCCACTTTCATCCCACTATCAATTAGAAGTTGGATTACCTGAAATATTAGATATCCACTATCGTACATCCAGTATTGTGGAGGTGGTGGATCAGGAGGTGGTGGGGCACGACGTGGATCTACGATTCCGATCCTTTGTAACTGTATTGCAAGGCATCTCTGTAGAAGACATACACATGGTACCCCAACAGCCCCCGCAAGGGCGCGGCGAGGCCCAGGACTACGTCCACTCATCAGACATCAGTCTCACACCTGCAAACAAATATATATAATTAGAAAACTGTTATTTTGAATTTTAATAGTTAATTGTTTGGGGAGAGAAATTTTTAGATTCGTGTTGAAATTATTACAAAAAAAATATATTCAATAATAAACCAAGAATACCAAAAGCTCCCCCCCCCACACTATGTCACAGTTTAAGCAGCTAAACCGCTTTGTTATACGTTTATAAGGCTTTAAAAATGTTTTATATACATAGTGGGTACAAATCAGATATAGTAGTAGTAATAGATATAATACTACTAAATAAATTAGATTAGTAGTAGAAATAGTACTTTTTTCTAGGTCCGAAACCAAACTCAACTGACTTGATCAAGTTTTATACTTTTGTTTCCCTTAGGTTTTTAATCAAATAACAATTAGTATGAGGCAATGTTTAAAATTAAATAATTTTTTCAAACATGTCAAATACTTGGGGTTACTGGATATGAATGAGACGCCAACATTTTAATTTTTTCGTCAAATAAACATACATATTCGTAATCCAACTAACTTCTAGTTTTATTTGATACATTATACATAATATTTACAAAAATAGTTTTTAGCCATAACTACCCCAAGGTAATTTTTTTTTGGTTACAGATATATTTTTCTTATACGTGAGATAATTCAAAGAATATAAATGCAAAGTTTCATATATATTTAAAAGTTTACGGTTTTGGAAATATTTGACGGATAAAGTTTAAACGGCCCCCATTTAAAAAAAAATAATAAAGTCTCTGAGTTTGTAATACTTGTAAAACGTAACATACTAAATGCTTATACCAAATTTGAACTCAATATCTTATGTATTTTTGGAGTTATATTTTTTGTAAACGAACAAAATGGCGGATAATGAAGCGGAATTCGACTATATGTTATATGACCTTTTGTTAGTTTTAATGTATATAATCTGAAAATGAATAGCCAGTCCACCTTTTTCAGGACACCCTGTATATATAGGGTAGATTCTATTTAAAATATTGTCAGTTTTCAAAACCCCTGATAGAAACTGTCACATAGATATTCCAAATTTCTCATTCAAGGAACTCATTGTAACAAAACAAGTTCCGTCTTATTAGCACATTTAACAATAAAAATTAGATATCTGCTATGTAGTTTAATTACTAAATGGAATCAAATATCATGTAACAAGTGGAAGTAAATGTAATAAACAACCAGCTCCGGTATCAATCAACCAGCGTGACCCACGATTGCCTCCAATTAATCGTTTCCATAATTCACTTGTGTCCACAGATCAATAGTTTCACGATTTGGGGGAACAGAATTGTGTTTTACGAAATAATCAATAGTCGACATTCAGCGAATACGCTAACGGGTTTTTCATAGACATTTCATAGAAACTTCATTATTTTACTTTATCACGTGTTTAAGAAAGAATTATGGGATGAACCAAAAAATCAATGGGGGAAATATCATTTTTTTCAGTTCTCTAAAACTAAACTTAAAATTTAGTTTTGAGAATTATGAGTTTCTGTGCAGTTCTCTGCAGTTCAAAACGAATGGATCAATGGTTTGATTAAATCGTGGAAGCATATTCAGGCCGTATTAGAGACGTCTCTCCCCTCCCCCTTTCCGCCAAAAAAGAAACACAAAATTACGGATTTTCATTTTATTGAGGCGGTCAATATCGCCTTATAAAAAAAGTAAGAAAATTATATAGATACCCTTAGCGCTTGAATGCTCTAATAGCGTCAGGGTCGGAAAAGAACAAGAGTTGGACAAGAGAGGTCTGATAGACATAATGAAAGGGAGGAATGTAACCCAACACTAAATAAAAAACTGTAGCTTCAGCTAGGGGTACTTGGGATTACCGTTCCCGTAATTACTTCAAGTAAGCATCTTAGGGAAAAATAATTTGAAAAGAACCTCCTAGTGTACTGATGGGTCCATTTGTGTGTGCGCGCGGCTTGCTATGGCGCGGCGGGGAAGAGGGGAGTGGTTATCGCTCATTTCCAAAAACACGTGGTCCCGCGCGGCGCGCCGGACGTAGATTATTCACCTGTCTTCAATGTAGCTTCGAGTTGTTTGTAAACATCATGTTTCTATATGCACCACAAATCTTGTAAACTGTAATTATGTCTCGCGAAAGGTAGACAAACATAGTTGGGTGAGCGAGCCCTACTTTTACAGAACGGCTAGTAGCGTCAGAGCCGCGCGCACAGACAAATGGTCCCATCAGTACTTGGGGCCATTTATGGTGATGTGACTAAAGGTTCGTTAAACTTACAAATGTAAAATAGGTAAAAGCAATCTTAAAACAAATAAAATATTTGCTCATATATTTTAATTCATTAGATTCATCAACGAAGTGTATTACGCTTGTATGAGTCATTTTGAGGTCATAAATAAATCTACAAAGTGAAATTAAGCAGTGACGTCTGCGTAGGCCGGACGCTGGCTCAGTCTGAGAGTGCAAATTTGGTCTGTACAAGTTTGTCAGACGGAGTTCTATATATCATTAAAAGGCGTTGTTACCTTAATTTAATTTAAAATAATCTCTTCAAGTTACAACGTTTATCCTTTATAATAGATATATATTTATGAAGTTATTAACTCGAGAACCGTTTATCCTGTTATCATGCAGTTTTCTTTCATATGTATATATATTTGTAGATTTCAATTCTGTATGTAATGGTACAAACACCAACTCTCTACACCATAACGAAGTTACGGTTAATAATGTAATTTTAAAGTCCGACTTCGGAAGAAAATTTAATAATTGTAAAGTTACGAGAGAAAAGGCACGAGCGAGTCACCGTTACAAAGTGATTGGAAGGTTTTTAATATATACACATCTACGAGGCTCGTTAGGGGATAACCGATGTTAAGCATGCAGTGATATAATAGTTTTAAATATTCAGAAATCCTGTGGAATAACTGTTTTAAATAAACTTACCCTGCTGGATAAGACTCATTGATCTAACATTTAACATTTCCTACAAGGCCCAAGAGAGCAACATGTGTGCATCACATTTAGAGGATCTTCTTGCATACATTGTATGATGGAGATGAGTAAATACCATAATGGTGAATCAAATTGTTCTTAATTTTCACCGACAAGATATATTATGACGAAATTGGTGTTATTTAAAAAGTAATTAAACAGGTAACGTTTTTAAATGTCGACGAAGTCATTCTCCGTTTATAACACATTTTTCCTACCGATTAATGAAGCGTGGGATTTTCGCAAGTTTAGGTGTAATCTCTACCTGCTGGTGCCTATTAGTAAAACTAAAAACATTGTTTTATCGAGAAACCCTCAGATAAAAAGGCTTTTACATCATTACGTCTTCACATCTTCTCATCTGTTCTCCACCCTACCTACAGCATGTAAATAGCAAAACAAGTTGATTGACGCAATCATAGTACTTACCCAGCCCCATTATACAATGTAATACAAGCAGGTCCTCTATATATATAGTGGCCAAAACTGTAGTATCCTAGACTTTTAGGAAATGTTAAATTGTACTTGTAGATCAAGGAGTCTTACCCAGTAGTGTAGGTTTGTTTAAAACAGTTTTTATATACGTTCTCTGAACCTCTTAGTTGTGAATATAACTACTTTCGTAGATGTGAATAATTTAAAACTCTCTACTCGCTTCGCTCGTGTCAGTGTGTCGACAATAGCGAGCCTTGCTTATGTAAAAGAACCTCTACTTGCTACGCTCGTGCCGGTTATTCTACCCTGCTGGAAGTCGTTCCTAAAGAATATCACATTTTATTGAGAGGTAATCTAGTACTCATAGAAAAGATGTAGCAAATTTGTATTTAATTGAGTGAGTTATAAGTTGAATAACAGGGGAGATATAAACAAAACACTGTTAAAAATTATCGCCATTTTGACATTTTCAATTAGATTTTCTGAATTTTCAATAGGGTTCTATACGAGCATACTATAGTCCCCTATAGTAAATTCATGGTCCTATCTTAATTTGTATGGCCGCTCTCGTCTTACTGATGGGACCATTTGTTTGTGCGCGCGGCTCTGACGCTACTAGCCGTTCTGTAAAAGTAGGGCTCGCTCACCCAACTATATTTGGCTACCTTTCGCGACA